>JAOTBA010000203.1:26319665-26339270 GCA_025629845.1 Erythroxylum squamatum
ATGAATGAATTATATTTTAACTAATTATATTTTAATTAATTATAATGTACTTAATTATTTAATATTATTATTTTAATTAATTATATTGTAAAAAATTATATTTTAATTAATTAATTAATTATATTTTAATTAATTAGTAAAATGAGTCTCTACTAAGAAATGAGTTTCATTCCTCTACTAAATGGGGGTATGGAGGATTCCTCCAAAGTGAGATATCAAACCATTACCCCTATAATCATAATCAACAATCAACTACTCACTTTTCATTTCATACCCATTAACTCCTTCCCAAATCCATCAACCAAGCACCCCCAAGAGAGGAAATGTTACGTCTTTTAAACTAAAGAAAGTAAAAAAAAAAAAGTATATCAAACCTCACCGTTTACAATAAAATGCAACTTGAATCAAAACGTTTTGAAACATTCAAATTGAATCCTTATGTTTTCAAAATATTCAGTACAAAACTTAAATAGACAAAAAATTAGGCCGAGTTAACCCTCAGTCAACTAAATATCATATTAATACTGACATAATATTTTTATATTTTTAAAATTCAAAACTAAGTATCACTGTCACATAATTAACTTTTTTAAATTAATTAGAAAGTACATCATATTGTCACGTGATAGTGAAACTCAAATATATATATACATATTAGAAAATAAGTTTCATTCGTCTATTTACATTAAAATCTACTTTTATACATTTTAGAAATTGAGACTCACTTTTTATTAAAAAAATAAAAAATAATATCACAACATTATAGACTTAACATTTAATCGATAAAGAGTTAACCTACTAAATTTTCTATTTATTTAAGATTTGTTTTAAATTTTTTGAAAATATTAGAATTCAATTTGAATGCTTCAAAACATTAGGATCTTTTATGTAATTATGTTATATACGTTAAGGTTCAACTAACCAAAGAACTATGAGCTACTTTAGTATAAAGTAATCGACTAAACTACTATTAGTGACCTACTAATTTCTTCATTATTCACAAATAGTACGGGAAAGAGCCTTAGCAATAGTTCAACAAAGGAAGCTCCATTCCTTAACTTCTGTCTTGTCTAGAAGAAAATGGAAAAGTGAGCCTGGTCTTACTAAATCGCCTTCCTGTTACTATCTTCTTAGTATCTTCACTCACAAAATTTCCACTTATGAACCATATTCAGAAAATGTGTTTTACGATTTAGACTGTGATCCCATATTTCACAATAGAATATTGGATTTTTGGCATTCCAAATCACAAATATATACACAAAATTGATATTTATAATTTTAACAAGTAAATTTATACAGGTATTAAGAATAATTTAATATACTGTCGATTAAATTTTAAAAATAAATACGAGAAAAACCTTTTCTAATGTGATTGTAAAGGTTGAAGTTAAGAAAAATCATAAAAATAAAAAATGTTCCAAGTGTTACTAAATTTTGTAAAGTGCCTAATTTTTTTATTATAATGATTAAATTCATTTCAACAAAATTAAATTTTATCATTAATAGTGTTATAGTATGAAGTATTTTACATATTTTTTAAAATAATTATATAAAATTAATACAAATAATTAATTTAAACATAAGTTTATATATATATATATATAATTAATAAGTTTATGTCTATATATACACACGCACAGACAACATCTTAATTCTTAGGGATTTAACTTTCAACTTAATAACTTTCAAGTTCTCTCAATTAAATATCACTAAAAATTTATTAATAACTTTTTGATAACATTAACTTGTTTTATATGATTAATGAAAAAAATTGAATCATATATATGGCGAAAATCTAATTATTTTGGTGTTATAAAAAAATACTATAATTTTATAAGATTTATATTTAAGAAATACGAGATAAATATATTTTCGAAATGGGAATAACTATATGAACATCTTTTAGTAGTATTTAGTAGTTGTTTTATCTAATAAAATATGTAAAATAATAGTTTTTACTATTTATAAAATCGATGGTTATCAATATTTACTAATATTCATGCTTATGTTTTCTAATATATTTAAAATAAAAAAGAAAATTTGTATCATATTTTGTGTATTAGTGAATAAATACTTTGAATTATATGGGAGATTCTATACTTAAAAAAGGAAAGAATATACAATTGTAATTATTTAACAATATCAAATAGAACAACTAAATAATATCAAATTAATTATTTAGATTTTGTATAGCTACAAAGTGATATTAACTGTTAAATTTCGGTAAAATTTTCATTGCATGATGTAAATGTGAACATCAGTTTTTTTTTCCTTACATTCAATTTTAAAAAAGAAATAAGTTGAAGAAAAAAGAAAAACATTTGTCAAATAATTGAGGATTTTGTACACGTCCCCTAGGCAAGGACAGAAAGGACATTTACCTCGGACCTAGATTTATAGAGATTCATTTATTAAAAAAGTTAAAAATTAATAAATATATTTATTAACATAGTTGAAAATTTTAAAAATTAATAAATTTATTTATTAAAAGGAGTAAAAATTGAAAAGTCAATAAATTTATTCCAAGTTGTTTATCTATACCAAAAGGTTTTTTAACAATTTACCTTGTAGAAATTGAAAATTTCAAGCTTTATTAATTGAGTTAGAGAGGAGTGCCATTCTAACTATTAACTGAGATATATGTTAACATATTTACTAAAAATGATATAATATATTAATATAATAATATTTGATCTTAATATATAATTAGAATTTCAGTTTTAACTAAAATAAAAAATTTCGATGGCTTCTCGTACGAAGTTGATGATTTTTGAAGAGTACAATTTTGCAAAGAATTTAAACTTTTAAATAAGTAAAACAAGATCTCACGTAGGATTAACTATGTTTTGGTGGGCCTCATATGTAATTAGATTATAATAGATAGACATTTATCTAAAAGTATAAACTAAAAAAATTAAAAAAATATAATTATCGTGATATTTTCGTAATATTTGATATTTTTTAAAAGAAAGTGTATGTTCATTAACATATCATATCTTTATCTACCATATATAATTATCCATCTCTCTTTTAGCACTTTTAATTATTGTGGACATGGCAATTATTTTGTTGAAGAATAAATTTGAAAAATTAGCAATATTTGAAAGAATTTTTTATTCTAATTTAATTCAAAGACGTTAAAGTCATTGTATGATAATAAACTAAGAGAATTTTGCATTAATTTTATAACTACTTTTTTTCATGATAATGTATCGAAGGTAAATTTATATTATTTTTTAAATTAAAAGTGTTACAAATGATTTTGCTATTGTTGAAATTTTTTAATTTATTAAAGTTGTACATTGTTCTCTAAACATTTCAATTCTTTATCAAATTCTATTGACTATACTTGTAACTGTAACATCGATTGAGAGAAGTTTTTCAAAGTTAAAATTATTGAAAACTTACGTGAGGTTATCAATGTCACAAGAAATGTTTAATAATTTAGCTATTTTATATATCGATAAGGATATGTTAGTTAATATTGATCTTGATACTATTATTAGTAATTTTATAAGTAAAATTACTAATAATAGTATCAAGATCAATATTAACTAACATATCCTCATCGATATATAAAATAACTAAATTATTAAACATTTCTTTACTAATACCTATTACTATGATAGATCTCTTTTATCCAAATCAAACACAAAATAGATGGTTCTCTTGAAGCTATACGAAGGTGAATTGTTAAAAGATACATCTTTATAAATGCGGTTTTAAAAAACGAAATAAATGAAAAAAAAACATTTGTCAAATAATTGAGGATTTTGTACACGTTTCTTATAAGTCTTAATCTTCTGTTCAATATTATGATGTCTTATTCTGTCCCATGAATTTCAATCATTCATTTACGAGAGTTCTGCGTAGGTTCCGCGCGGGATCCGCATAAATGAATGGTTAAGATTCATAAGAAAGAATAAGACACCGTAATATTAGACAGAGAATTTCGTATCGTTTCTTACACCACCTTTCCGTACTATAAAGTAGAAAAGTTGACGAGATTTCCAGCTTCTGTGTGTTCTTCCCTGAGTCGCCCCTCTCATGGAGCCTTCCGACCCGAAGGGTCACCTCCCCAAGCGTGGCCAGACTCGGAAACGCGATGACGCCACGCCGCCTCGCCCCATGCCTTCTTACAGTGCATTTGTAACGGGCGCTACCCCTGAAGCCTCCATTGGTGAGACCCCTGTCTGGCCTCCTGAGGCACCCATTGAACCCGCCGAGGGCGACATCCGCCAACTCCCCGACGAGGAAGGCGGAGGCATCATCTTGTCCCAGCCATTTCAACAAAAACTGGATAGCCTCTGGACCCAAGCGGTCGTCGTCAAACTCCTGGGCCAGCGCATTAGCTATCAGACCTTCGCTACCCGGTTGTGTCTCCTATGGAAACCCAAAGGACCGATCAAGATTGTCGACTTGGACCATGAGTTCTTCCTCGTTCGGTTTAGAGATTAGACGGACTACTTGCATGCTCTCACCGATGGCCCCTGGATCATCTACGGCCAGGCGGTCTCCGTGCAACGCTAGACTCCCTCTTTCCGGCCGTCTCACAACCAAATTCATCGGGTCGTCGTCTGAATCCGCTTCCCAGACCTCCCGATCGCGCGATACAACCCCGACATCCTCAAAGCTTTAGGCGATCGAGTCAGTACTACCATCCGTATTGACGAAACCACGCTCTTTGCCCAGCGAGGTCGATATGCCCACATTGCTGTTGATCTCGAGCTCTCCTCCTCGCTGCGTCCTTACGTGCTTTTGGATGGCAAACTCTTACGCATTGAATACGAGGGGCTACCGACTATCTACTTCGCCTGTGGCAAGGTGGGTCACGCTGCTTCTGGTTGTCCAAGGAAGGCTGCCGCACCTCCTGCCCCACCTGCCACCGCAACCGCCCAGAGATAGTAGCCGACGAGTCCACCAGTCCAGTGCCTCTAACGGTCGAAAATGCAGCCGGTAATGAGCCATCTTCGGGTGCTCCTCCGATTGGCTTTGGATCGTGGATGACTGTCCAACGCAAGTCCCGAGCCCCTCCCAACCGTCCAGATTCCACTCACCAACGTCCAGGGAAAGCCATCATTCAATGGTCATCTCAGAGGAGGGGGTCACGATATACTGTCCTGACAAAGCCTGAGACTGTAGACTAGCCTGACGTGACTCTGCCTGCCGCACCCCAGCTGTCTCCACCAATGGTCTTTGGAGCTAGACTAGATTTTAGTTTTGTTAAAGGCAAATAGAAAACCACATCCAAACCCCAACCAGCTAGGCCTAAAGGGCCTCGTCCACGCCATGGGCCCACGACAACTACTCCCTCCCATTTAGGGGCCAGCTCCCACTCTCCTGAGCCCATCTTCCAGTTGCCCCACCCAAGCCCAACTCACTCCCTCCCTCCAGCCCAGCAGCAACCAAGCTCACATAGCTATTGATCTTGGAACTCACTCGGAAATGGTTTGCAGCCCCCACCTCCTCAGGGTCGGGTCTCCGGTTGATGAGGAGTGTAACCAACTTATGGATGGGGTCGAAGCCCCGTCTGACCCTGGGCCGTCCAACGAGGATGTGGATATGCCCCACCCCATCCCACCCGACATTGCTGACGGCGACGGGAACTCTGAACCCCTCTCGGCCATGCATGCTGCAGAAGGGCCCACATTTCAGTCTATGACTGAAGATCTACCCGCTCCCTCTGGAGGTATTGTCTCTCACTAGCTATTTTTTTTTATGACAATTTTAATCTGGAATTGCCAAGGGGTAGGGGCCGTCCCCTCCATGCCATTCTCCGGAATTACATTAGGAATTACAACCCTAAGATTCTTGTTTTGCTGGAAACTAGGATTAGTGGCCGCAGGGTCGAGAAAGTAATCCGAGCCCTGGGCTTTGATTTTTCCTTTAGAGTTGAGGCCGCGGGGTTCTCAGGCAGGATATGGCTACTTTGGAAAGCCGAGTTGAACGTATAAATTTTGATTGCCCACCACCAATTTATCCATACCACGATCCAGTATGCCTCTCAAACTTTCGATTTCACTGCGGTCTATGCTAGCCCTAAACCCACTACTCAGAATTATCTTTGGCCTCTGTTGTCTTGGGTTAGTAGTACCACCACCCATCCCTGGCTCATTGGCGGGGACTTTAACGCAAAGCTAGAAATCGCTGATAAGAGAGGGGGGGCTCCCACCTCTCGAGTGGTCAATAAACGTTTTCAGAATTGGGTGCATGAGTGTCGTCTCCATGACCTGGGGTTTGTTGGCTCCAGATTTACCTGGCGCCGTGGTAGGGTCTACGCACGCCTGGATAGGGTGGGTCTTTGGTTTGTCGGCCTGGCTCCGGGCCTATCCTCAAACTGAAAATCATCACCTCCCTTTCCTCGGATCGGACCACCGTCCTTTGTTGCTTCATCTGCATCGTCCCACACCTACAGTGCAAAACCCCCCGTTGTTCCAGTTCCAAAATACCTGGCTCACCCACCTTGAGTTTGCTGATGTTGTCGCCAGACATTGGGTACCAACCACAGGGGCTCTGTGCCACTCGCTGACCCAGTTCTCCTTGCATCTCCGCCAATGGAACCTTTCAGTTTTTGGCAATATTTTTCAGCGAAAGAAACGCCTTCTCGCTCGGCTTCGAGGGATCCAAAGGGCCATGACGCCGGCCAACCTGGACGCCCTTTCGGATCTAGAGGAACACCTGAGTAAGGAGTTGGTCCACATCCTCTGTGAAGAGGAAGTTTACTGGCATCAGCAAGCGAAGTGCGACTGGCTCTCGCATGGCGATCGCAACACGAAGTATTATCATACGCTCACGCTGACTAAACGCAAGAAGCTCCGCATCGAGAGTCTACACAATTTTACTGGGGTCAGCATCTTTGAACTAGGCACCCTGCGTCGGCATGTTCGGGATTACTTTGTCGATTTGTACACCCCGGAGGCTGGGCCTCGACTGCGCTTCCCTATATCTGGAGCTTTCCCTCCTCTCTCTCTGGACAGCTTGCAAGCCTTGATTCACCCTGTTCTCGCCAATGAAGTCCAGTCTGCTGTTTTTGTCATAAACCCCAATAAAGCCCCTGGTGTGGATGGTTTTAATGCCCTTTTCTTTCAACGACAGTGGGGGCAGGTTGGGTCGACGGTGACGGATTATGTCTAGGCCATTTTTCGGATGGAACTCTGGGATCCTGCTATCAATCAAACTACTCTTGTTCTGATCCCTAAAGTTCCCTCCTCGCGGACTATCACCCAATTCCGGCCGATTAGCCTCTGTAATGTCCTCTACAAAATCCTATCCAAGGTCATTGTTAATCGCCTCAAACCTCTTTTGGATCGGCTTGTCCGGGCACCCCAGACTAGCTTCATCCCGGGTCGCCAACCTACGGACAATATTATCATCACCCAGGAAGTCATTCACACGATGCGCAAAAAGAAGGGCAAGAAGGCTCTGATGGCCATCAAGGTCGATCTAGAAAAAGCCTATGATCGACTTCGTTGGGATTTTCTCCAGGATACGTTAACGGACATAGGGCTCCCACCTACTCTCATCTCGCTTATTCTGGCCTGCGTGTCAACAGTTACCTTCCAAGTGACGTGGCAAGACACCCTGACGGACCCGTTTCGTCCCTCTTGAGGGCTCCGCTAGGGTGACCCTTTCTCTCCCTACCTTTTTGTCCTTTGCATGGAGCGTTTGGGCCAGCTTATTTCGCATCAAGTGGCCCTAGGCTCGTGGCGTCCGATTAAAATTAGTCCGACCGGCCCCCCTTTATCGCATCTCTTTTTCGCCGATGACCTTGTCCTTTTCGCCGAAGCCACGACCTCGCAAGCTCAGGTTATTGCTCGAACATTGGACGACTTTTGTCAGGCCTCGGGAGAGAAAGTGAATATTGACAAAACCCGAATCTATTTTTCTAAGAATGTGTCCCCTGCTCTCGCTCGCCAAATCAATCAAGACCTTCATATTTCCCGAACGCACAATTTTGGGAAATATTTGGGTGTTCCTTTGCTCCATGAGCGCTCTTTGCGTCACACGTATCAGCACATCCTCGATAACGCTCGGCAGCGTCTTGCTGGATGGAGGGCCCGGGTCTTATCACTTGCCGGCAGAGTTACCCTCACTCAGTTTGTGCTTGCAGCCTTACCCACTTATACCATGCAAATTGTCCGTCTCCCTCGGCAGCTGTGTGATGATTTAGAACGACTCATGCGCGACTTTATCTGGGGCTCTACGGGGGAGACCCGTAAAATCCACCTTACCAGCTAGGATACTGTTTGTCAGTCCAAAAAAGCAGGAGGCTTGGGCATTAAACACATCCGCTCCTCTAACGGTGCCCTTCTGGCCAAGCTGGGGTGGGCTCTGCTCACCAACCCTCAGGCACTTTGGGTCCAGATTCTGCGGGCTAAGTACCGAGTCGACATGCAACATATCCCTCTTACCCTGGCACGGGTGGGGGCTTCGAGCCTGTGGCGTGGTATGTCCGCAACTTGGCATGTTGTTCGAAGCAGCCTGCACTGGCAGCTTGGCAACGGCAGGCGAGTCCTATTCTGGACGGACAATTGGCTTAGAGCCTGGGGACCCCTTCTCTCTGTTGCGACCTCCCCAGTCCCTGACAGCGCCCTCTCTGTCTCTATAGTTGATTTCCGTAATACTGACGGCACCTGGAAGTGGCACCTGTTCCAACAGTACCTCCCTTCAACAGTCTGCCTGGACATCGCTGCGCTTTCCCCCACTACCGATTGTAACGAGGAAGATACCCCTCAATGGAGCCCTACAGCTCATGGGAAGTTCACTGTCGCATCGGCCTATGACCTTCTTGAAGGGAGCACATCTGATGATCACAACCACCTCTGGCCTTTAATTTGGAAATGAGCCGAACCCCAGAGGATTCGAGCTTTCCTTTGGTTGATGGCCAAAGGCAAATTGCTGACCAATCAACAACGCCTGCTTCGTCACATTGCCATGGATGGCGCTTGCCACCACTGTGGCACTGAAGAGTCTATTTTACATGCCCTCCGGGATTGTCAGCGAGCCCGTGCCATCTGGATGCGCTTTCCCCAGGCCTTACGGGACCCGATGTTTTTTCTTCAGGACGACATAGCCTGGCTATCTTCCAACCTTACGAATCACCATCAAGTTTGTTCCTTCTCTTGGTCGTCCATCTTCGGTGTCCCCTGCTGGTTCCTCTGGTACTGGTGGAACTAGAGTATATTCGTCCCAGCTGCTGTTTGGCCAGAGGCGGGCGATCATGTCATTCTCGACTACCTTGGTTGGATGGAAAGGGCCAAAGTAGCGGAAAGCCGTGTTTTCCCCACCCGGGGTTTACCTTTGGGGAGCTTCGTTGGGTGGAGTAAGCCGCCTGTGGGCTGGGTTAAATTGAATACTGACAGGGCTGTGAAACAGGGCGGTAGCCTCAGTACTGCTGGGGGGCTCCTCTGTGATTGCCATGGACAGTGGTGTGGTGGCTTTACCCAGCAACTTCCTCAAGGGCCATCTCTCTCCTCCGAACTTTAGGGCGTCCACTCGGGTCTTCAACTCGCCTGGCATCTGGGCTTCTGACAAGTCATTGTTGAAGTGGACTCCCTCGAAGTTATTAATTTACTTTCCCCTTCTGATCTTGGTTTGACTGATACTTCCTTTTTGGTGATAGGTATTCGGCGTCTCGTCCAGCGCGATTGGGAGATCCGGCTCCAGCATGTTCCTAGAGAGGGGAATCAATGAGCGGACCACCTCGCCTCGCTCGCTATCCTCTCCGGCCCCGGTTTGCACATACTCCAGGAGCCCCCGCTGACTGTTTTGGACTGTCTCCTACGAGACCAGCATGACGCGTTATACCGCCGCTCTATGTACTAATTTAGTTTAGTTTGTTTTCTTTCCTTGTTATACAAAAAAAAAAAAAAAAAGTTAGTTGCTGTCCTAGTCTCTGACAGCACTTCGATCTCTTTCTGTCTCCTCTCAAGTGCCTCTCACTTAGCTATGACGTTCCATGGTTCTTCCTCCATAGCTAACCATAACCTCTCGTCAACTGTACTTGCGGCGGATGCTCTCAGACAGAACTGAAACACAACCGCCATCAACCACCACCTCAAAAAACAATATTTTGGGTGTGATATGTCATGAAGTAAACTTCGAACTAATTTGTCTTTCATGAAATTTCATTTCTCAAGGACACTAGTTAATTATTTAAATCAATCTGTAATGACTTATGTATAATTGAAATCTGTTTATCATTTCATTAATTAAATTGCTTGTTTCGGTAAATCTAAGACTGACTATTTAAACAGAGAAGCCAGAGAACACGACCCTTTGTAGCACCATCGCCATAACCTCCATGGCTGAACCTAAAAAGCTTCATGTAGCTATGTTTCCATGGCTAGCCTTTGGACACATGATACCATTCCTGGAGCTTGGAAAAATGACAGCCCAAAAGGGTCATAGAGTATCCTTCATTTCCACAACCAGAAACATCCTACGCCTACCAAAGCTTCCTCCTGATATAGCACCATTTATGGAACTGGTGAGCCTCCGATTACCCCATGAACCTAATCTTCCAGACGAAGCAGAGGCAACAATGGACGTACCATACCACCTGGTTCCGTATCTTAAAAAGGCCTTTGATGGTCTCAAAGAGCCACTAACTCAGTTCCTCGAAACTTCAAAACCAGATTGGATTATCTATGACTTTGCTCATTATTGGCTACCACCTATTGCTTCTCAGCTTGGCGTCTCTGGTGCTTTCTTCAACATCTTCAACACTTGGTCCATCTGTTTCTTCGGACCCGGATCAAACAGTGTTCATGAACCAAGAAGTTCGCCAGAGGATTACACTGTCCCTCCCAAATGGGTTCCGTTCTCGACCAACTTGGCGTTTCGGTTGTTCGAGGCCAAGAAAATGCTTCGCTCCCAAGAACACGAGTTCTCTAACCCTTCAGGCGTTTCTGACGGATTTCGTGCCGTGTCAGCGATGTCAGGATGTGAATTGATTGCAGCACGTAGCTGCTCCGAGTTTGAAGGTGAATGGATAAACCTCCTTCAAGAACTTCACCAGAAGAAGGTGGTTCCAGTGGGGTTAATGCCACCATCTGTGGTGGATAACGGTGGAGAGAAAGATGCTTCGTGGTTGCATATTATAGATTGGATGAGCAAACAAGAGAAAGGCAGTGTGGTGTATATAGCACTTGGAACTGAAGTTGCCCCAAGTCAAGATGACATCACTGAGTTGGCTTTAGGTTTAGAACTATCTGGACTGCCATTTTTCTGGGCTCTAAGGAAGGATCAAAAAACCTCTACTACCATTGACACGGTTGTGTTACCAGAAGGGTTCGAGGAACGAACCAGAGGTCGTGGAGTTGTATGGACTAGTTGGGCACCACAGATCAGGATATTAAGCCACGATGCTGTGGGTGGTTTTGTGACTCATTGTGGATGGAGCTCAATAATAGAGGGATTATCTTACGGACGTCCTCTTGTCCTGTTGCCATTTCAGATAGATCAAGGCCTGAACGCTAGGATTTTGGAAGAGAAGAAGGCAGGATTAGAGATACCAAGAGATGAAGAAGAAGGGTCATTTACAAGGAACTGTGTTGCAGAGACATTGAGAAGAGTGATGGTGAACGAAGAGGGACAGATTTACAGAGACGGAGCTATGGAGATGAAGAAGATTTTTGGAGACAAGCACCTTAATGATCGGTACCTGGATAACTTCGTTCAGTGTCTTTGCAACCACAAAAGTGGCATGAAAGTCTAGGCAGGCATTGAAAATGGAATAATATTATGTATCGTTGTCTTGTTGAGAGATATAAAATCATATTGGTTTTTTTAATCATATATTGTAACAAATTCTTATTTCTTTAATCAAAGTTGAAGATGAAACTTTATACAATAATAAACAACAATTCAACGAAAGTTTCACTGATACGTTAAATTTAAAAAAAATTAATAATACAAAACTTTATTCCTAATTAATATAAAGAATGTTATCGATTCGTTAATACATGAAATTTAGAAAAGTCTAATAGTTCGTAATTTTAACTCTATTTATTAGAAAGATAGTTTCCGATTAAAGATGAAACTTTATAAACGAGGATAATGAAAATTAAATTAATTAAAAGAAAATTTTATATCAGAACTAATCTAATTTTTATTTTTAATATTTTAGCCCTCAAATTTTCATTTAAAAGTAATCAAATATTAATGACCACATAAATTAAGTAAAGTAAATTAATAAATAGGTAAATTATTTAATTAATTTATAAGAAATATGACTTAAAAATAATAATTTAAATTCAAATTAAATTAGACTATTCTTATATATCAAACAATATCATTTTTACCTAAAACCCTACCCACCAAACAAAGCCAATTGCTCCGATCTTCGTGTAAAAGTAGTAGTAGCAGCAGCGAGAGCAGTAGCAAGAATAGTAGGAACAAGAATTGGTAATGACAAGGCTTGTAATTTATGACTAGCATTGTGTATCATTGTTCTGTGATTTCTGCTTCACAATTCAATGGTTAATTAAGAAGAAGCTGGTCAAACTCAACCTTCGGTAGTCAATCCAACGGAGGATCCAACCTCACCATATTTTCTGCACTACTTGGAGAATCACAGCTCATTTCTTACACCTCCAGAGCTAACCACCACAAGTTATATCACGTGGCGTAGATCTTTTCTGTCGGTAGTGTCTATCGGAAACAAACAGGGAATCTTGGATGGGTCTATATGAAAGCCAGCTCATAATAGTCCCTACACCCTGCTTGCTGTCGTTGCAACAATTTGTTGGTGGCCTGGTTGCTTAGATCCATATTACCTTCGATAGCTTCAACTGTCTTCTATATTGACGTTGCAAGCCAAATTTAGGAGAGGCTGAGCAAGCGATTTTCTCATCCTGATGATAGCAACATTTATCAACCGCAGCAACAGTTATGATGTATCACTCAAGGTATTAATACAATTGATCATTATTTCACTAAGCTTAATGTGATGTGGGAGGAATTGAGAAATTTCAGACCTCTACCACACTGTGAATGCGGAAACTACAATTAGAATTGTTTCCAAAAGTATGCTGATCATCAACAAAAGGATTATGTGTTTCGATTCTTAAATGGATTGAATGAAACTTACCAGAATCTAAGATCACATATTGTTACTATGAAGCCTTTTCCAAGTAGTGATGATGCGTATAATATATGATTACCGAAGAAAATCAAAGAAACCAAATGGTACAGAATCTTGGAAATATATCAGCAATGACAGTCAAAAGAGCAAAGGATACTTGTTCTCATTGTGGGAAGCCTGTACAAACCAGGGATAAATATTCATCTTGAGATATCCATGCTTCAGGTGGTAGAATGTTAGGCTTCATGATACTGCGACATGATCCAATGTCCATATACCCAATAGCCTTGATCGACTTATCATATTTGTCTTGTTGTAGTATTTTGATATGGACATAAGGTCGAGGAGCAATGAAAGGCCTAGAGTCTACCTTAAAACATTTTTGTTGTACCATATATAACATGTCGTCTTCAGTGTTGTTAGAGATTGAGAAATCAGAGGATTCATGCTTATCTTCAGAAGAATCAGTTGGAAGGGTGAATTGTGTCTCTTCATCCTCACCAAATTGTTCTTCAATGAAATGTTCAATGTTTCCATTATTGTGAATAGGCATAATACCCTTAATGGAATCCAATAATTTGACTTCCTTTTTCATTTTATTAGGACATTGAGGAGCATAATATCTTGACTTGCCACAAATGAAGCATCGATCTGCCTTCTCTAGTTGAGGATTTCTTTGTTTGAAGAATCTGACAAATTGGCGTCATTTTTTTCATCAGAAGGGCTTAGAAATTTCTTCATGAGAAATACGAGTTCTGTGGGACTTCTTATAGGAGAACTTTTGGTGATGATGCTTCTTTTTTGTGTGACATTCACAGTCTTTTTTCTCCTTGCACTTAATTTTCAGTTAAGGCTTTTTGCAAGTCTTTTTCAACAAAGGAACACCTTTCATCATGTTCTTGAAGGATATTTGCTGATCATAAAGCTTGTCAGGTGAAGCTAAGATGAGTTGACATATTTCCCCAAGAGATATATCCCTCATATCTCGTTAAAGTGTGGTAATGATTAGTTGTAATTCAGGTTGTAGTTCATCTGGTAAAGAGGAGATGAATGTATAGCAGAGGTTCACGTCATTGAATCCATTAAGAAGATAATAGCATTTCGTTATACGTTGAAAATGCTTTTTTAAATCTTGTATGTCTAGAGAATAACATTTCATCTCAAAATACTCTTGCATTATTTGTTTATCAATTCTACTTGGTGGTGCTTGTGCTGCTAGTGATGTAAGTCTGAAAGGTTCAATTCTTGTTGATTCACCATCACTAATGTTAGGTTCAACTTCAGTTGGTTTAGGCATAGTCATCATAATCTAAGCAAGATCAGATAAATCAGCAAATTGTTCAGATTGTTCTGAAGATGGATTAGATATCTCAGAAGATTGCTCATATATGTTAGAATGCTCAGATGGGCATTCTCCAGATAGAATAAATTCGGGTGCAAGAGTTGCTATGAACTCTATTTGCGGAGCTTTGTCTTTTCCAATGGATGGAGAAGGCTGTGCTTTTGATGGAGAAGAAGGTGGAGTTTTGATTTACAAGGGTTTATTCTACGGATCAGTTGATTTTGTGTATGAAGGTGAGGGGACAGAAGTTGTTTCAAGTTTGGGCTTTGAAGGTTTGGTTGATTTGGGTTTAGTAGAAATAGAATCGATGTGCTGTCGGATCAAAGGATACTTCATTTTGAAAACCTTCTCATAGTTAGCAGTTTCAGGATATGTCAAAGAAGAATAAATGGGTTGGATTACCAGAAAAGGTATGGGATATGCTCTAAATAGTTTTAGATTGTTATTTCTACATATAAGCTTCCATCTTTGGAGTACTTCTTTCATCTTTCTAAGTTCTTACTTTTTATGGGTGAAGTCAGGGCCAAAATACTGAGTGTCAATGTATCTTCGTAGATCTGCATCAAGTTGGATCATCTGATTTTTTAAAGATTTCTATAATGTTTGGATCTGTGAAGAGACTATATTGACTTGTTGTTGAGTGGCCTGAGTTTGTTGCTGTAGCCCATCAAGTTTAGAATCAATTTTTTGAAGAACTCTGTTTTGGGCCAAGGCATTGTCAGTTTTCCAATTGAGAGTTTCATCAATAGGATTTGGGATCATAGTTCCATGAGAAGTTATTCCTGTAGCACAAACATAAGGGTTGAAAATAACCCTATTATTGTCATCAGTGCGTCTTTCCAGTGGAGGAAATTCTTTCTCATATGGTTTGACCATCATACAAGGAATTGAAGCGAGAGTAGGAATAATGAGAATGGAAGAAATAACTAGCTGAGGTTTGTTTGAGATTGACTCTAGATGGAACAAATGTTCTTTATCAATAACTTTGAGTAATTCTCGAAGATTTTGAGGACTTGGTCGTGGATTTTTAACCTCAATCCATAGTGTAGACTCAGGATCATGATCATCATTTTGACAGTGGAATTGTCGAACATGTTGACAATGATAGATCCCTTTTTGTTGTTGTCTTCCTTGTTTGTTTTTCTTTTTCTTCCTCCGGCAATTATAGAGCTCATCATCATTACTGTCTGATTCAGAATTCAGACATATTTCATATTCTGGTTCACACATGGATGAATTTGTATCCCTGACAAAATGGCCACAATTATGGCTGAACATATACAGGTTCTCCATCAGGTTTAAAGTAATGGATTGGAGGTCCATCTTTTCCTTCTTTAAGTGAGAACATGAGTTGAGGCATCAAAATAAGACCAGATGTATTGGAGGGTCCAAGTTGATCTTCATTGAGTCTGGTGTAGATGGATTTCACCGATTCATCTTGTAGAGTCTTGAGAATAGGAGGAGTGGTGGTGTCGAAAGAATGCTTATAAGGAACATGGAATTCTTTTTGGTAATTAGTGATCGATTCAGTCAGCAACAAATTTTCAAGCTACTTTGGTATTTGTATAATAGTAGTCTAATTATGAGCTCTGTTTACCACCATATACAAAGCATCTGAAGTGGAATTTGAAAATTTCATATTTATGGCATGATTATGCAAACGGTTGATCATTTGGTGGTGAAGAGTGGCCATAATGACTGTAGGATCTTATTCTGCACTAGTGATTTGGATTTAGACCTGGACTTGGAGCCGCTTAGACAAGGTGAGATCATTCAACCTGATATTAAAATCAGGGGCAATTGTAAAGATGATACTTTCATTATTGAGGGTCATCAATAGAGTACCAATTAAGGCATTTTGGTACCTAGTATAAGCAGTGTTCCGGTTATAACAGGAATTCTTTTCCTTCCATGGAGAGTGAGAACAAGACGAACAGCTTCAACATGCAGATGCGTATGATTATGCTCCCTCCAAAAAGAGATGAGATCTTTTGAAATTTCTAACTTCACGTATTGTTCTGTTGTAGTAGCTTTCAAACCACACTGCTCTAAACGAGAACTTTGGATGATTTCTTTGACCTTTGGATGATAGGTGAAAAGAATAGTTTGTATACTTTTTGTCTAAGAACGGTCACGGGAATATATACTATAGGGATTGAGTAAAGGTAATGAAGTATCATAAATATGACTTTTTGCAAGAAGATGGGTAATTTCTACGTGGCGTTCAATATGATTAGTAATAGTAAATTTAACGTTAGAAGGGAGATTTGCGATAGAGATAGTGGAAGAAAGATTAATAGGGTTACTAAGTAAAAAGTCACTCATAGCTCAAGAAAACTCCTTACTTGCTCTCATCCAGAATAAAATAGTCACAATGAATAACATTCATGGCTCTGATATCACACGGGCTACCCCGGTCAAAGTACATAACTTTGTTTACACCAGTGAATCGAAAAAGACTCTTCTCGTTGTGATTTCGAGACTCGTGGAATATTTGACTAATAAGTTTCACCGGATTATCATTTTTATACTCAATTTGAAATATAATTACTACTGTTTTAATAATATTAAAGTATCAAATATTATTCATAAATTTATGAATAATATATAAATTCAACCATTCAAATCTAAATTATATAATTTAATCTGCATATTACTATCAACCTTTTGATATTTCTAATTAATAATTTAGAATCTTTGAGAGAAGTATATTTTTTATTAGATTTTAGATGCTTAAAAGTGTGATTTCAATCATCAACATCCAACTTCGCTGAAGCAT
This sequence comes from Erythroxylum squamatum, assembly GCA_025629845.1. NCBI lineage: Eukaryota > Viridiplantae > Streptophyta > Magnoliopsida > Malpighiales > Erythroxylaceae > Erythroxylum > Erythroxylum squamatum. Next base: position 26,336,877 of record JAOTBA010000203.1, read on the forward strand.
GAAGTTAGGAGACGGTTGATAGTACACAACTTTACTCCTACTTAATATAGGGATTGTTTTTAATTGATCCACGTGCAATGTGTCGAGGATTAAAGATGTGATTTATACTTAATTATTTTACAAAAGGATTAAATATATTTTTATTGATATTTTTAATGTTACTAAAAGAGTAGTAATTTATATTTCAGATAGAGTATAAACGTATAACAAAAATAACAATAAAAACTAAATTTAAATAAATTATTTCTAAAATCATGATAATATCTTTTGAATTTACATTCGACCGTTGTAACACCACTTAAATTAAATTAATGATTCAAATATTAAAAAATAATTGAAACATAATTTTATTAGAATTTGAAATATTATTAATACCGCTTTAAAAACATTAAAATATAAAACAATACCATAAATAATAATAAATCTTACTTAAACTTTTTAAAACATATTATAGTAAAATCCAGGCCTTTAAAGTAAATCATCACTGTTTAGATGTTTTTTTTCCGTGGTTTGATTGGGTCAATAAAAGGAGAAATAGTGGGCCATTGAATTGGAAAATTTGGAATTGTTTAGGGATAACAATAATTCATTATCTAAATTCAGGGATTTATAGGTCAGCCTAGATTCACACAAACCTAAATCTTAATTATTATAAGTAAAATAATATCTTTAAAAAATATTATTTTATATTTTTAATTTTAAAAAATTATTTTAAAAAATTGACGGGACTAATCCATATACCGGCTAATTACGATTGTCATGCGTAGAATTTTGTATTCACTCATACACTAAAGAATAATAAATTGTGTAGAACTACAGCCATATTATGTTACACGTAAGTCGCTAAGGTACGGGGTGACTGTTTCCGCTTCGTTGTGCCACCCTATGCCCTCTCCGTCCCATCCATATATAGGAAACGGGAATAGAAGATTTGATCCCATTCTCTATAGCTATTGCTCCTTGCATCAATAACAAAAGCTCGATTTATGTACACTTAAAACATTTTAATCTGATTTATTTCTTTAAACTAAGGCAAAAGGTACTTAAATTATCATTTAAATTTGATTTTTAAATAATTTCTTCATATTATGATATTATTTTAATACAAAATTACGAACTTTTATCTAAGTTTGTGTAATAACTTTTTTAATTAAATTATAATTGTAAAATCTAGAAGAATAATCTTTTATGTCTTTCAATATTTGGAAAATTTAATTGTAATATTGATCCAAACAAAAGGCAAAATATTATATATACTACGTAAATTTTAATTAATAGTTGTATTTATTTGGGAGAATTAAAATAACTTTCATCACGAAAGGATTTATTTAAATACTAAAAAACTCTAAAGTCAATTTTAAGTTTTAATAAAAATATATTGAACAAATATATATTTTCTGTTAAATATATGATTTTTATATTACACATAAAATTTTTAAGAAAATTAAATAAAATTTTAAATTTATTTTAAATTCATGAAATTAATTTGTAAAGCAAACACAAAATTAGATTATAACTTTTTGATTTTCCAATTTTGTAAAACGTGCTTTGAAATCAATATCTTTTTCATAATAATAAAAAGGTAAGAAAATCCACAAACGTCTGATTATTACTAATATGTATGTTGGAGTTATGTAAATATAATGCCTTGGAAAATAAGTGTATTTACATGTACCTTAATCTTCTTCAGTTACAGTTTTGTAATAAAAATATTTATTATTAATAAAACAAAAGAGTGTAGTTTCTATAAGAATTATACATCTAGTCATAAGGTACCGAGATTCTTGTGTAAGTAATATACATATACATAGAGATGTATGGAAAATATGTATATTATAAGAATCTAAATTAATGGATTCACAGTTGAATAATCAAGTTGGTCACTTGATTATAGTTAGACTGTAGTGTTGCGATTTATCTCCATGTAAGTAAAGGAGTTTACTACAATGGAATGATGAGTTTTATATCATGATAGTAGTTGACTATTGATAATGGCACTATTAAATGAATCTGAAATTAAGTATGTTTCAAGAATAAAATGGGCCGTTACTTTAATCTTAAAACATAAAACTTAAGCATTCGCTTATTATGGACCACAATCTTTATGAGTGGTGAACTGGTAAGTATTTCATTATAATGCTTGATATGATCGGAATGGATTTTTACAGAGTATTAATCCAGTGTCTGCATGTTGGAATTAGTAATCGAAACATATATCAGGGAACATTCACTTAAATAAAGAGCTTATAGTGATATCATCACTTCTAGATGTTTTAAGGAGATTTGGTGATTAAACTGACGCCAGTAGTTTGATGGACTAGCTACCCATCAAGTCTTAACACTAAGATGAGATCTTATGTGTTAATCACCATATAAAGTAAAATGAGAGATCTA
>JAOTBA010000203.1:26339908-26351803 GCA_025629845.1 Erythroxylum squamatum
TTCTGGTGTTTTTACTATTTCAGTTTTGCTTGATTTTATTTTATTGGTGCCAAGGAAATTTGCGGAAAGTTTGCGAAGTAATTAACCCCCTTGAATTTTTCAAGTCCACTAGAAATAACTTGATCTTGAGAGTAGAATCTAACTTGTTTCATTTTAATTTTTGATTAAAAAAAGCATGTTGTAGATGAGATTCTGAAAATTTCTTTTTTAAGTTTTGTATTATTTTTTATGATTTATTTTATTATGAAAAATATGGTTAAACTGTTGTATTTTAGGGATTTGATTCAATTATTTTTTTTGTTAAGTAATTTGATTCAATTATTATGTTCATGTAATTGCTAAGATGGAGTAAGATGAAGCTAAATTGAATATAAATAAAAGAGTATAAGAAAGAGGTATATTAGTTCAATATATAATCAAAAATTGAATATTATTAGATGTTTTATGTAATAGATATTTGAATATCTCATCTGGCTTAAATTTGTCATAGTTATTACAAGATCTCCTTTATTAGGAATTAGTTTTCTTTTGAAGCTATATAAATTCATACTATATGTAGAAATATTTTTTTAGAATTCAAATATATATTATATTTTATAGCTATTTTCCTTTCAATAGTGATCGTACCAAAACTCCTTTTTCTTTTCCTATCACTTGAACTCTTCTTTTTTTTTTTCCTCTCCCCCCACATATATGTTATCTTTCTTTTTCACTAGTACGAACACGTCGTCCAATAATGCTATTGAAAATACAATAGTTTATAACACTAATGACCCAAACAAGACATTGATAAGCATTGATAGGCATCAATGTTGCATACTAAACTCCTTTAAAACTCAACTCATCTAACTATATCTTATGGAAGCTTGAATTTCATACTTTTTTCATAGGATATGATCTCTTAGGATATGTTGACGACTCGAAACCTTGTCAATAGCATAGCAATAATAGTAGCTAGAGTCACTACACCTAACCAGGATTATGTCATATGTGTTGAGTGTGCATTCCTATTTTGATATTTTCGGTGATTATAGAGGTTTTTATGGTTTGTAAGAATGATGAACAAGTGAAGACAAGATGAAAAAAAAACTCTTCTAAAGAAGTACATGGTCAAGTAGAGTACTATACACTTGTGTCTTGACTTACATAGTCATGTTGATCAACTGTGTACATCTCTGCAAACGTGTGAAAGAACGTATGAAGATCAAAGACATACACGATTGTGTACATGCCCATGTGAAGATACACATCCATGTGTTGAGACCATGTCACTCTTTGTAACTGTGTACAATTGCGAGTGACGCAATGCTAAAGATATATGGTCACTTACACGGTTGGTGAAAAAAATTTGTTTCATGATATAAAAAAGAAAAAAAGATGAAGATTTTTATAGAGAGTGCAGCTATAACGTCCAAAAGTAAGGAAAAACAGAGAGAGGGAAAATAGTGTTGTATTCTCATCCTTATTTAATTAGTTTTTCGATTGGTTTGAGTAATTATTGATTATGGTATCAACTTTGGTTTCAATTATAGTGTTGTATTCTCATCCACCTCTCTCTCGTGCTACGCTTACAGGGACTACGACTAAGAAGCCTATAGAGAAAACTAGCAAAGAGGGAAAATTTAGGAGAATAGTCAATCGGCGGGGGCTTAGAGAAACAAGTTGTATACTCACTGATAAGTTATTATTTTTGGGCTAACTTTGGATATAAATCTCTTTAATTTGTTGAAATTTTTATTTAAAATAAATGGATTTGTTTCTTAATTGTTACCAGGTGTTTTTCAACACATGGGAGATAAATTTGAATAAAAAAGATGCAAGAAAAGCAAAGGCAATTCGAATTTCCAATTAACAGAAAAGTTTTTGACTAAGCGTAGGCACGTGCAAAGGAAACGTTTATCAGTAGAGTCTGATTTGAAAATAGATTCAATAGACTTAGGATTCTAATTATTTTAGGAATCAAGTTGTTTTGTTTATGTAGGGATCTGCTACTTGATTTTGTGGGGAAGTGTATATGATAAAGTAACTTTAAGAACGGAGGACAAAAACCCTTCTAGACATCTTATCTTTCACGTTTTTGCTTGGCTTTTTAGGAGTTTTTCGTTTCTTTCTGAAAAGGGTGCAGAGATGGAGACTATAAGTTTTTTTGTTTTTCTACCATGTTTCATCATTGTTATGAGTAGCTAATCCTTCTTGTTGGTTAAAGGAAACCAACGTTATCACCTAGTATGTGTGCGATTTTCTGAATAAAGTTTATTTTATTGACTAATATTAAGCATCTTTCGTATTACTTTTCATGATTGAATTGATTGATCTCTAGCGTGCGTAATTAGGAATTAATTGATTTAATTTACAGCCAGATTAGTAGGATTTGACGTTCAGTTTTGTTAATCCAAAGCGGCAAATATGATTACCATCTTTTACGTTAGGGATTGGAAATTCTAAGAAAGACATTTATCTAGACTAAATAAATATCATTTGTGTATTATTTTGCTCACTGATTCTCTTAGTTTTTAAAGCTATTAATTAATCAAACTTAAGATCGTATTTAAGTTGTTGGTTAATGAGAGTGATTAGAATACATGTTTCTATTCATTTAATCTTAAGAGAGCATCATTCAATGAGTATTTGTTAATGAAGTTAATTTTAGATCGATGATCCATACTAGTTTGATAACGTAGGTGACCCGAAACTAAGGTTTGTTCATTAATTTTCCAGATTTGATTATTTTTGTTTATTTCTAATTTATGTCAATTTTAATTTCTTAAAATCATGTTAATTCAACCCCCCAATTTGTTTTAGTTTTAACTCATTAAATAATTACCAATAGATTCCTCATGGGAACGATCTCAACTCTTCATTAACTACTTATTTCATTATTGGAGTTGATATTAATTTGGTTACAGGCGACAACATTACCAAATTTTGGCGCTGTTGCTGGGGAATTCTGGACGGTATATGTATGTTACACGAGGAGACAAGACAACACAATTGCTATTCAATTCAGAGATAGAAAAGATAACCAAAAAGTTACGCAAGGAGACAAAACAAAGACAACAAATGCAGAAGAAAGAAAAGATGGCCGAAAATTGCACTCTTCGTGAATTAGCTGCCCCTACTGACGCTCAATAACCCCATTGCATTAATTTTCTGAATTTGGGGACAATAATACCTTTGAATTAAAGTAAGGTCTTATTCATTTATTGCCAATTTTTCAAGGTCCATCGGGAGAGGATCCTTACAAGCATTTGAAGGAATTTGATGTGGTTTGTATAGGTATGAAGCCTACGAACGTGACTGAGGAGCAAATCAAATTAAGATCCTTCCCATTTTCTCACACGGGTGAGACACTATATGAATATTAGGAAAGATTCAAAAAGCTTTGTGCTAGCTGCTCCCATCACCAAATAAACAATCAACTGTTGATTCAATACTTCTAAGAAGATCTTTTGCTTATAGACAGGAGTATGATTGATGCTGCAAGTGGTGGAGCTTTGGTTGATAAAACACTAGCAGCTGCAAGAGATTTGAGTGAATATGGCTTCCAAAACATAACAATTTGGGATAAGTTTTTGCCATATTTCAAAACAAGTGAATGAGATGAATGTGTCAGCATTGGAGAAGAGATTAGATGATCTTACATCGTTGGTGTGGTAACTTACGGTCACAAAGAAAGAAGAAGCAAGGACGTGTAGAATATGTTTAATGTTGGGACACTTTATTGATGCATGTTCGATTTTGTAAGAAGAAAGTGCAGAATAAGTCAATGTCTTTAGAGGAATTGTTGGGCAAACTAAAAGGAAATATGACCCAACCTCGAACACCTATAATCCGAGTTGGCGTGACCATCCAAATCTGCGTTATGGGAACTCTTAAGGACAACAAGCTACTTCAAATTTCTAGCAATATAGGCAACCTTATGTTCCTAGACAATATCAACAAATGGCACCCAATTTTGAAGGTAAGTTCTCTTTGGAAGATATAGTTAAATCTTTGGCCACTAATACCAATACATTTCAGAAAGATACTCAAGCTACTATTCAAAATCTTGACAATCAATTGAGTTAAATGAAAACAACCATCAATCGGTTAGAGGCACAAAATTTTGGAAAATTTCTTGCTCAAACAAAAATCAATCCCAATCAAAGTGTCAAATTTGTCATGTTGCAGAGTGGTAAAGAATTGAAGGAACCTTCTCCAAAAATCTCCAAGAGGGAAATCAAAGAAGAAGTAAGAAATGAAGTACTTAACCAACCTGAAAAGACACATTAAGATCTGTAGAAATTTGTTGTGCCACCCCTTTTCCTAGTCGATTTGTCAAAGAAAAGAAATAAGAGCAAGAGAAAGAGATATTGGAGACTTTTAGAAAAGTCCAGGTAAATATTCCTTTGCTTGATGCCATTAAAAACATTCCTCGTTATGCTAAATTTCTAAACAAGCTCTTCACTTCGAAACGGAAATTGAAATTTGATGAGAAAGTACAATTAGGATAGAACGTCTTTGTAATACTTCAGAAGAAAAAGATACCACCTTAATGTCAAGACCTAGGTATGCTCACTATTTCGTGTAAATTTGGTGATTTAAGAATTGAAAAAGCTATTTTAGATTTGGGATCATCAATAAATGTCATGCCGTATGATGTTTACAAGTCCTTAAACATATGGCCCCTCAAAGAAACTAATGTAGTGATTCAATTAGCTGATCGTTCAAATGCTTATCCAAAGGGCGTGTTAGAGGATATTTTGGTTCAAGTAGGTGAAATGCTTTTTCTAGCTAATTTTTACATTTTACAGATGGGTAGTGAGGGTGTATCTTCTTCAACTCCAATTTTATTTGGAAGGCCATTCTTGAAAACCACTAGAAAAAAAATTGATGTTCATGATGGATCATTGACTATGGAATTTGATGGTGAATTAATTAAATTCAACATATACAATGCCATGAAATTTTCAGATGATGAACAACCTGTTGTTTCTATGGATTTATTGACACTTAGGTGCAGAAAAATTCATCATTAAATGGAAGAGATGAACTTGAGACAATCCTTGAAATTGGAGATGCATTGCACTGGTAGTCAATCACAGAGATGTTGGTGCCCAACAAAGAACTTGAATCTATGTTTTGCAATTTGGAGAAAACTAAGCAAATGGTGAAGCAATCACCTTATGTGGAGTTGTCCCGAAACAACTCCAAGCTATTGACTTCATTGATTCAACCACCCATGTTGGAGTTGAAGAATTTGCCTAACCATCTAGAATACATATTTTTGGGTGAGCAAGATACATTGCCTGTTATTATCTTAAGTAAACTCACTTCTTTGTTGGAAGGACAACTGATTTCGGTGCGAAGACAACAAAAAGAAGCCATCGGATAGACAGTGGCTGATTTAAAAGGCATTAGTCCGACCATTTGTATGCGCCAAATTTGATTGAAGATGAAGCCAAAGAGGTAAGGCAACCCTAACGTCGTTTAAATCCGCCCATGATGGAGGTGGTGAAAAAGGAAATCTTGAAGCTTCTTGATGTTGGAATTATCTATCACATTTCAGATAGCAATCGGGTAAGTCCAATCCAGGTAGCTCCAAAGAAAACTGGGGTAACTATAATAGAAAATAGTGATGGTGAGTTAATACCTACTTGTGCTTAAAATTGTGGAGAGTTTGCATAGAATATAGGAAGCTAAATTCAGTTACTAGAAAATATAGTTTTTCGCTTCCATTTATTGAACAAATACTTGAAAGACTTACAAGTAAATCTCACTATTGTTGTTTAGATGGTTGTTCAGGTTATCATTAGATTTTGGTTGCACCAAAGGACCAAAAGAAAACAACCTTCACGTGTCCATTCGACACCTTTGCATACCAAAGAATGCCATTTGGTTTGTGTAATGCACCAACGACATTTCAAAGGTGTATGGTAATTATTTTTTCTAATCTTATAGAAGACCGTATGGAAGTTTTCATGGATGACTTTACGGTTTATGGAGAATCTTTTGATACATGCATTATCAACCTTGAGAAAGTGCTTAAACATTACATTGAGACTAATTTGGTTTTCAATTGTGAAAAACGTCATTTTATGGTTGATCAAGGCATAATTTTGGGTCATACACTCTCTTCTAAGGGAAGTAAGGTTGATAAGGCTAAGATATATGTTATCATATCTTTACCTTACCCTGCGACTCTACGGGAAGTTCGCTCTTTTCATGGTCATGTAGGATCTATTGATGATTTATTATAGATTTTTCAAATATTGCTCAACCTTTGTGTATACTACTCCAAAAAGACGTGAAATTTGATTTTGATGAGACATGCAACATTGCATTTGATGAACTAAAGGGATGACTCACTACAACTCTAATAATTCAGCCACCGAAGTGGGACATTCCCTTCAAATTAATGTGCGATGCCTTGGATTATGCAGTTGGAGTAGTTTTGGGTCAAAAAGTGGACAAAGTACCTCATGTCATTTACTATTCCTCCATGACATTTAATGATGCTCAGAAGAATTATTCCCAACGAAGAAAGAATTTTTGGCTTTAGTTTTTAAGTTCAAAAAATTTTGGTCTTACCTATGGGGTACGCGAGTGATCATTTATTCAGACCATGCAACTCTATACTATTTGCTGAGTAAGAAAGAAGAAAAACTAAGGGTGATTCTGCAGATCTTACTCCTAAAAGAATTTAAGTTACAAATACGCGATAAGAAGGGAGCTAAAAATTTGGTGGCTGATCATCTTAGCTGAATCACCCCAACCAATACATTTGATGTTTTCCAAGACGAATTTCCAGATGAAAGTCTTTTTGCAATCCAATAGGTAATTCCATGGTATGCTGACATAGTAAATCTCTTAGTGACTAAGTCCTTACCTAGTGATCTATCTAGAGATGAAAAAGATAAAGTTAGACGAGAGGTAAATATTACATATGGGATGAACCTCATCTTTGGAAATTTTGTGCTGTTCAAATTATTAGAAGGTGTGTTGTAGATGATGAAATTCTTGCCATATTAAAATTTTGCCATTCATCTGTGTGTGGGGAACACTTTGGCCCCAAAAGAACAACTCGTAAAATTCTTAAATGTGGTTTATTTTAGCCTAAATTATTTTATGATAGTTATATGTTTTGTAAGTCTAGTGATCGTTGCCAAAGAACAGGTAGTTTGGGATGAAGAGATCAAATGCCACTTACAAATATCCTGGTATGTGAATTTTTTGATATATGGGGAATTCACATTACGGGTCCCTTTTCTTCATCTTTTGGTAAGACTTATATCATTCTAGCTGTGGATTATGTGTCAAAGTGGATAAAAGTGAAGGCTACTCATATAGATAATGCCAAAGTTGTAGTCAATTTTGTCAAATCTAATATTTTTGTCAGGTATGAAATACCTCGAGCTATGATTAGGGACATGGTAACTCATTTCTGCAATAAAATTGTTGTAACATTGATAAGGAAACATGGTGTTTCACATCTTATTTCGACTACATATCATCTGCAAACAAGTGGGTAAGATGAAGTCTCCAACTGTGAAATTAAATCAAATTTAGAAAAAGTTGGGAATCTAAACAGAAAAAATAGGAGGTTACGTTTGGATGATGCCTTATGGGCGTATTGAACTGCTTATAAAACTCCAATAGGCATGTCGTCGTATATGTTAGTTTTTGGTAAACCTTGTCATTTGCCTGTAGAAATAGAACATAGAGCCTACTGGGTTGTGAAGCAGTTAAACATGGATTTGGTAAAGGCTGGTAATAATAGGAAGTTGTAATTGCAAGAGTTAGAAGAGATCCGTAATAAGGCTTAAAAATGCAAAAATTTATAAGAAAAACTAAAGCTTTTCACGATAAAATGATTTTAAGGAAGTAATTTTCAGTAGGACCAAAAGTTCTTCTTTATCATTCAAAGCTTAAGTTATTTCTAGGAAAATTACGTTCTCACTAGCTCAGATCATTTATTGTTACTAATGTATTTTCTCATCATGCGGTGGAAATTCAAAGTTTAGACACTTCTAAGGTGTTTAAGGTTAATAGGCACCACCTGAAACCATACTATGATAGTTCTACAGTCGAGAATGTGGAAGAGATGGAGCTAGTAGTCCCAATCTATCTCTGATCAGGTAAGTCAGTGAACACGTCCAACTAATGACTTAAAAGAAGCGCATTTGGGAATAGCCCAAAAATTTCATGTTCAATTTTATTTCTATTTTTCATTATTTTAATTTGTTTAATTTTTTTTTGTTTTTAGTTATCCATTTTATCCCATTCCCTTTAGTATTTTCACAAGTTAATATTTTCAATTATATTTTAATTATTAAAAAATTCCTTTCCCGTCCACCCATTATTATTTCATCGCCCAATACATTTTCAACCTTACACTTTCTTTCATCGTTTCCACTCGCTTACCCACTCCAATTTTGTTGACCCACTCAAATTTCACCTACCCACTATAAATTTATCCCACACCCATGCCATTCCAATAACAACCCCAAACCTTTTACCCTCTTTACCACTGTAACCAACGCCACCCACTAGTCCAAAATTTTTGTTGGTTTTGTGCTTTCATTTTCGTGATTTCAGGTCTATAAAATCACAGAGATTAGGACCATGCTATACAAGAAGAGTTACTCATGTCGATTAGCTTCACTAATCCCTAAATTGGTTAACACCAAACCTCCATCGGATACCACAACTGCGACACTAACTGCCTCCATTCCTCCGATTTCCTAACGGAACCATGGTCCTATAACTAGGAATCGAACTCGGAACGGTAAGAAAATCAAAAGGAGAAGCCAATGGAACTCATGAAGTGGGGCTTTCACTTCTTTTCAACTTCTAGAGGACAATTAAAGATTTCAACAGTTGAGCCAATGCAAAATTTACCCATATAAGTATGTTCTAACTGACACTCTTGATGCTTTACAAATTTGTAATTCCTTTGAGCAATTGGTTGAGCAAATTTGTCGGAATGCATTTGTTAAAATTGACTACCCTGTTTATGTTGAATTGACACAAGAATTTTACAGCAACTTTCAATTTAATTCCCATAAAGAATTCGACCTGTTTATTAAGGGAATTGTTGAATTTAGACTTGTGAGCTAGGAATTTGCGTTATCTATTGCTAATTTTAACGTTGTTATGGGTTTTATATCTACTAATGACATTAAGAATGAACCATTTGTAAGTTTCAGCTATGATTATCATATTGATTTTCATGCCTGTGAACTATGCACTCAATAGTTTGTCGATCCTCAACCATATAATGCCAGTGCATCTAAGAGTTCATATTTAAAAAATCTTGTTTTTTAAATCATACATCAACTCTTAGCGTACAATTTTTTAGGGTGATTAGATTCTGCTGATACACTTTCTAAGGTTGAATTTTATTTTTTGCAGTGTATGGACAAACAAATTCCTGTTAATTTGGGATTTTAGTTTCTTACTTAATTTCAATATGTGTTAAACAAGAAATCCAAACCTCCTATATCACTTAATTAGTCGTTAATTTGAATTTATTGGATCCTAAAAATACTGACATGCTTGTGGCTTGTGCCATAGAACCTTTAGATTTGGAATGTTTATGTAGGATGGGAATCGTGAAATGAGTCATGGGAGGATATCATTTACTTATCCGAGTCCAACTGTCCCTTCCAACCCACATCCAACAACAAAGAGTCAGGTTGTCTCACCTACAACAAGTAGTAGCCAACCTCCCCAGGCCAACTTGGATACTCGTTTGGCTCGACTTAAACGCTAGACGCACTGAATGGAGCATAATTTGATAGCATATTGGGCACGCCAAGGATTCCAACATCCTTACCCACGATCCCCCTGACTTAGGCGATCAACTTACAAAAAAGCTTTCTTTCCTCTTCTCTTTTCTAATTTAGCTTCTTTTACATTACATAATTACATTGGGGACAATATATGGATTAGGTGTGAGGGTGGGGTATGTTCCATATAACTGATATTTAAGAATCTTTGTTGAAAATGTTTGAATGCTTATTGACTTGTTTGCAATTGATTAGCCAACTTCGACACTTTCTATACTTCCATTTAATGACTTAGCGCATAATTTGAGTTAATTTTATTTTAGGACAATATATGCCACTTTAGTTAAGCAATACAAGTGTATATACTTAGTCAAGGTTTGGTAATCATATGATTAAACATGGTGTATAATTGTGGTGAAATGCATTAACCTCTGAGTTTTTGGGCCTAAAAGATTGAAACATCTATATCAATCTGTATTTCTTTGATGTGTGATTATCTTCTAAGGTGATTTTATTCTCTAAAACTTGCTTGGAACCGACTTGAGATCACATCTATACATTCGTGTATAAAAATGATAAAGTCCATCTTTGTTTTAAACCTTTAGCTTAAAAAGCCAACCCAATTCAATATCCTTTGTTAAACCTTTTGAGCTGATATCTTTTTCTTGATAAACCCATAATAAACAACTAAAACCTTTAAAATCTTCATCCATTATAAATATAAGTAGGCATTCTAATCACAATTTATGTCAAACTTATTTGGAGAACTATGGATTGGAAAGCAAGGAAAAGAAAAAGATGGAAGGAAATTAAAGAGATTGAGACTTGAATTATATGTTATACTGCTGTCTCCTTATCTTAAATTTCAGTATATTTCAAAAAAAAGAAGAAAAATAATAATATAGCAGTGAAAAACAAATTATGGAGTGTAATCTATCTCTACTCGAAATTACTTTATTGACTGCTTTGTGATTGAAATTGTGTCTCCACAAGTGGTTAGATGCTTTGCTAATGTTATTTTTACCTTTTCTGTTTACCAATCCTTACCTTTTCCTATAGCCCCATACAACCTTGAATAAAGCCCTTTTGATTTGTGCATGTTTGTAATTCAAGTGGTGAAAAGTTGGTGAAAAAGCAAGCCTATGATAGAATATTTGCATTAGAGGAATTTGAATGAAATACTGAACCAATAAACACTTGAGCGATTTAATCGAAATCCAATTTGCGAGAGTTTGCTATAATTATATGCTAGTTTTTGAAATATGATTGCCTTAAATTGACTTTGTTTATATTTACTTGAATGATTAACTTTAGGGTATTCATTGATTACAAAATTGTTTAACTCTTAAAGTGTTCACAATTGGTTAGATTCCTCGTGGGAATGATCTCAACTCTTCACTAACTACATATTTCATTATTCGAGTTTGTATTAATTTGGTTACAGGCGACAACATTACCACTCACCACAATAAGGGGGCTTTGAAGGTTTACCCAAACGTCCTTAAGGATGGTGTCGTTTCACCTCCATTAGCTCTGTTGAATGCAGGAGCTCAAGCCTGGTCCTCAGCCTTAATTAGCTTCTTCTGGCCCAGACATCCAACATTTCCAATTGTTAATGCCTGGGCGAAGGCTTGGTGAGGCAAGAAAGGCTCGGAGAAAGTGATGTTGCGAGAGGATGACACTTTGTTGTTCAAGTTTTCTGATGGGCTGAATCTCTCTAAAATCATCGAGCAAGGTCCATGGCATATCGGGAACCAACCTCTGTTCGTTCAGTAGTGGAGGCTAAGGATGGCCTTGGACTGAGGCATGATTGACGTTATCCCCATGTGGGTCAATTTTCACTGCTTACCTATAAGGCTTCAAATTATATCATAGTTGAAATGTTACATGTTCATGAAAGTAAATGTGATAAGTGTTGAAATTGTGTATGATTGTGAATTGTATATGTCTTGAATTTTTGGTTTAATGGATCATAGTTAGAGACTTGGAATTAATTGATACCATTAGAAAATTGAAATACTAAAATGTACAATTCTACTAGGAAAAATTGTCAAGTGGCAAGACAAGTTGGTACATGAAAATTTGAATGACTAAGCCTATTCATTTAGTGACATTTGGCATAAGT
>JAOTBA010000203.1:26351903-26369631 GCA_025629845.1 Erythroxylum squamatum
TCTCCCCTCCTTCACCTCCGAAAGCTCGTCCTTCAAAGCCTTCACCTGCTCATGGAGGTCCTGGACTTCCTGGTCCATAGTCTCCAAACGCTGCAGCACTGCGAAGGACGTCGTCGCACTCCGCACACCGAGACGAACGAGCTGACAATGTATATATTCCTATATTGAGGGTCATTTATAGATATAGTTCCTTTTATTTCTTTAGAAAACTTTACACACCCTATGTTATCGATTGGATAAAGAATATGCTGTCATATACAATGCCATGTATGTACCCATATTGGCTTTGTTATTTTTAGACAAATTTATAAAGTACATAATCAGTTACTCATACCCATGTTTAAAGTCGTGTAGCTCTTTAAAAGTTAGATTTTTGAGTTTGTAATAAAAAGATAGACAAAAGAAAGCTTTTGTTTCCTAGGGAAACAATTCATGAGGTAGGAAAGAAAGCTTAGAGGGTACAACAATCCTAAGGCACTAGTTGTTAAGGAGAATGCTGAAGATGCATATATTATAGAATCAAAAGATACTACCACCCTAGCTAGAGAGGAGACCACTGTTATCGATGATGACACGAGGATAATGGTGATCGAGTCCTTTATAAGAAGCGTCATGAGGAAGATTTAGTTTGAGAACTTAGAGGGCCAGTGGGAAAAAGTTCTCTATGTGCCACCTCCAATACCACCACCTCCTTAGGACCATTGATATTTTTTTTTATATCTCATACTTTTTTTGCTTATATAAATATTCTTAATCATTTTTACATACTTTTGATATTTTCACTTCATTTTGACTTAACTTTTTGCCTAAGTTATTTTTATAGTACATTTAGCACTGGAATGATGTATCATTAGAATGGACTCACATTTTGACTTGACCAAATGACTTAAAATCCATAGAAGCTTAAGTCCTTTATATCCTTAGCCCCTTCTCATTTTTATTTTTGTCTTGCAAGATAGAAAAATAGAGGACACTGTTTATTTTATGTACGGGGGATAGATTATAGATTTATAAGAGCACACTCAGGTTTATCAATTTTGTCATTATTTTCTTAATAGGAGGTAATTTTTGGATATTTGTGTTCTTTGAGCATTATGAATTTGATTGCTTTGGTGAATTAGATTGCTTAATAACTAGTTATGAGTGTTTATGAATAAGTGAATTTGATTTGCCTTATTAATTTGGAAAATGAAGATCTAATGAGCATTATGATAATATTTGTCTAATATGTACATGCATAGGTAATTATGACTTCTTTTACTTTTAATTTTAGAAAAAGATAAAAAAGAGACAATGTAATATGTGAATAACTAAGCATAATAAATTCATTTTTGTAAGCTTTGTATAATAAAAAGGTCAAAGTCAAAGAACAATGCTAGTAGCCATTTGAGATAGTGACCTAGTTGACTAACCAAAACTATTTATGATAAGGTATTTATCCTCACATAAAAAATCCAAGTAACTTTTCAAACAAGCTTCAAATACTCTTTTTTAAGTTTATATATTATGTATATTTATTTTATGTACGAGATTAAGTTTTACGATTTGGGTTGTAATTTAAAAGGTCATAAAATGAATTAAACTAGCTTACAAATTAATGTAAGTGGTTGGTTACATAACATTTTGATGATCCGCTATGATTGAATGAGTAATGAAGAGATTTCATTGGTATGTTTGAATGGTGAAGAATTTTTCTAAATTTTTTTATTTGAGATTTAATGACAACTTGGT
Source organism: Erythroxylum squamatum (assembly GCA_025629845.1). Lineage (NCBI taxonomy): Eukaryota > Viridiplantae > Streptophyta > Magnoliopsida > Malpighiales > Erythroxylaceae > Erythroxylum > Erythroxylum squamatum. Next base: position 26,353,635 of record JAOTBA010000203.1, read on the forward strand.
TTGCTTAAAGACAATAAATTGCTTAAATGTGAGGTTGATGTGTGTTAGACAAACATTATTTTCATAAAATATTGTTTGTGTTTTGAATGAATTTTTAAGGATTTGATAGTTAATTTAAGAATTGTTGTCATTTCAGGTCATATTTCTGCTCATACAAAGAAAAGAAATAAAGTTGGAGAAGAATTAGAGCAAAACAAAGCAATTTGAAAGATTTGGAAAAGAAAACACAGCAGTGTACATAGTCCCATGTTAAGGGTTATGTATATATACGTGGTTGCTTTTGTTTCTCTAAAGCACCCTACGCTCCTTGTGTTAACCCTTTGGATGAAGAACACACTGTCAAACACGATCCCGTATATGTACTTGTGTTAGCATTATTATTTATGGAGGAATTTATAGAGTCCACGACCAGTTATACAAATCAGTATTTAGGGTCATGTAACTCATTAAAAGTTAGAATTTTAAGTTTTTAAAGAAAAAAGGAGGTATAAAAGAAAGTTTATTTAGCCAAGGAAACAATTCAGAAGTTACCTTGAAGTTGTTTTACATGGATCTTGATTAAGAACTCATCATTATTTGGAGATATGGGAAGACCTTAATAATTCTTTAAAGAATTCAAGATTCAAGAACATGATTTCTTATATTATTTTTTGTTGATTATCTTTGTATGATTTTGAAGCAATTGGGATATAGATTTAAGTACGAAGAACCTAGGATATGATGCACTCTACTTCATTCTTTGATTAATGAAATGTTACTTTTCTTATAACTTATTAAGACTTCTATATTAATTGAATGGAAGAAGAGAAAGTGGCAGATTTAATACATTTAATCATGGATATTTGAGAGATGAGATGTATGCTAATTCATAGTGTGAATAAAAGCATGAACTATTCAAAAGAAAGTTACAAGATCTTCTAAGGTTAGGGTAAAACCTACTAAGAGAGTTTATAGATTGAATTAATTAAGTTGTCTAGATTTGAAAGAGATTTTGGTTAATTAACCTCTAAATAGGGGTTATATGTCTCGAGAGAGAAGATAGTCTTAGTTAGGAACTTTTGCTAGTCCAAAAAGCTAGAATAATTTGTTGAAGAAATTGAATCTAGTAAAGTCATAGAGGAACCTAGCCTAAATCTGGTTAACTCATAGTTTGATGTATTCTTGATCATTGTTTTGTATTATATTTGTTTTTTAATTTATTTTGTTCATTCATCCATCTGTAAAGGTTGATCTAACTTGTTAAGTTTATGTGTAGTGGGCATTTAATCGACAATCCTTGTGGAATTAAATTGTACTCATCTATGCTAGTTATAGTTATATTATGCACTTATGGTAAAATAATTAGAATAGTAATCCTATCTGTAGGATTCCATGTAACTCTAATTAATCATACCTTAATATTTTATACATTTGATTTCTTCGTATCTATATATGAAATATGAAATTGAATCAAAACTGATAAATTTTAATTCAAATATAAAATGTAATTATGAATAACTCACAAGTAAACTTAAGTTTTTCATTAAATCAAAAAATTAATCAAAATAAATGGCTTTAGGATTCATCCGATCTAGATTTATCCCAATTTTGCTTATGTTAAGACTAAAAATCCAACAACAATAAAGAAAGAAAACAAGATAAATCATAAAATTAAGTTGGTTCATGGAATATTGTTTTTTGAACTAAATTAAGAGATGCTAAGGTACTTGTGTGATGAATTGTTTTAAAGTCCTAGGAGAACTTGGCCTAAATCTAGTTAATTAATAGTTCAGTATATTCTTAATCATTGATTTAAATTAGTATTTACATTTTTATTTACTTTATTTTCTTCATTTATTCATTTATAAAGGTTGGTATAGCTTGTTAAGTTTGTGGGTAGTGGGTAATTAATCAATAATCCTTATAGGATCAAGTCTTGCTTTCCTATACTAGCTATAGCTATGTCACATGCTTGTAGTAAAGTAATTAGAATAGTGGTCCTATCTGTAGGATTTCATCAATTCTTATTATTCATATCACGATCTTTTACACATAAGATTTTTCAATCTCTCATCATCATCATCAACATCAAGTTGAAGCCCCGCTGAGGTGCAGGGTTTAAGGTTTTCAATCTCTATTGAAAAATGAACTAAATCAAAGCACTAAATTGTTAATTCAAATACAGAAAGTAATCATGAATAATTCCCAATTAAACTTGGGTCTTTCACTAAATTAAAGAGTTAATCTAAACAAATGGTTTTAGGATTCATCCCATCTAGATCTATCATAATTTAGTTCGTGATAAGAATAAGAAATCTGACAACAATAAAGAAAGAAAAGGAGATAAATGATATAGCAAAGTTGGCTCTTAGAATATTGTTTCTTGAACTAAATCAAGGGATGCCAAGTTACTTGTGTGATGATTTGTTTCAAAGTCCTTACGAACTTGGCCTAAATCTAGTTATTGTATAGTTCAATATATTCTTGACCATCGTTGCACATTAGTTTGTAGATTTATTATTTACTTTATTATTCGTCTGCTTATAAAGGTTGATCTAGCTTGTTAGGTTTGTGGATAGGGGTGGTTAATTGATAATCCTCATGACCACTACTCACTTGTGCTAGTTGTAACTATGCCTTGTGCTTGTAGTAAAATAATTAGAATAATGGTCCTAACTGTAAGATTCATGCAAGTTTTATTATGCATGTTACGATCTTTCATACATATAATTTGTCTATCTCTATATATGAAATATGAAATTGAATTGAAACACTGATAAATTTCAATTCAAATAGAAAAAGTATTCATGAATAATTCACAAGTAAACTTGAGTCTTTCATTAAATCAAAGAATTAATCTAAAAAATAGTTATAGGATTCATCCCGTGCATCTAGATCTGTCCCAATTTAGTTCATGATAAGAATAAGAATCTAGCGACAATAAAGAAAGAAAATAAGATAAAAGAATTCATTCTTATGGATCTTGAAATCATGATGTTCTTCACTTAAATCTTGATGTAATCTCCTTTTTTTACCTCCATGGTTACTCATTTCTTATCTCAAGATTCTCTAATTCGATTCTGTAATTTTCTCGCCTTTATAATTGTCCCCTTCATGTTTTTATATCTAAAAAAGATCATATAAGATTAAAATATCATAGTCAATATGGCTCAAATACGGACCTATATTGGTCTTATATTGCCTAGCTTCTCTATGAACATATATTGTTTTATGAATAAACACAAGGAACATAGGTCCAATATAACACCATATTTGGCTCGTATTGCTTCCCAACTTTTTCATATAAAAATCACAACTGATTTGAGTCTCAAACAAGGTTCCATATTGGAGAACATGAATCCATATTGCAAAACACAAAGCCATATTATGCAATTTGCCCCAATGCCCAACAACTTGACTCCAAATTATTCAAATTTGTTTTTTCTTTATTCGAGAGCTAAAATAAGGCTTTAAAATAAAATATAAGCTACATTAAGTACCAAATCTTATAAAATTCCATCAAAATACAAGTAACACATTCAAAAAATTATTTTAAAATTATAGTCTAATTAGCACTTATCAATAATATTTGCCAAGACCTTTAAGAGTATTTGATACGGAAACCCCAAGAAAACAAGGTTCTTGAAACCTCCAAATCCTATTGAATTAAAACCCTAATCTTTCTATTCTAAGAACTTGCTAGATCAACCCTAAATCATAAGTTTGAGACCCAATCCCAAAGAAATCAGAAATCAATTTACGTTGCAAGTACTTACTTATTGATGCAAATCAATTTCTTGAAGTAACCATGAAGACATTCACGCCTCCCTTGAAGAACTTACTTCTGAAATTTTTTTAATCATCCAAATCTAGGGTTACAAGGATATAAATACTCTTGACCAAGTCCTAACCCTAATAGGAATGGGTTTGTAAGTCTATTTAATGAAAACTAGGCTAATCCTAACAAATCTAAAAGTATCTAGCCCATTGAACTTAATCTGATCCAAATCCTTTTAGGAATGGGCTAAACACATTAAAACAATTAAATAAGTCCATAAATAAGTACTTAAGCCTAAAATAATAGAAAATAAATAACAAGCCCAAATTATCAAAAATGGGCCTAAATGGTTAAGTGCTAGCTTCTTCCAACGCCTCCTCTAATAAAGTCACAAGCTTGGGCGTGCCTAGGTGTCCCTCTATGGATGTTTCGGCCCCTCATGTACTTGACTTGTGAATTGGGCTTGAACAAAAGCTTACATTGCTTGTTTAAGCCTTGCAGCTTGTTGCGTTGTAATTGGACCACTTGGCAAAATAAGCTTGTCATGGCATGTGGCACCTTGATCTCTATTGCCATGGCTTCTTGTATCAATATTTATAATATCAATGAATATAGAATTCATGTGTGATATAATTTTATCATGCTTCATTTGAAATAATTCATATTGATGTGTAAACAGGCTCATTTTACTTTTCTTGACTTAGTTAATACCCACATGACTTTTAATCTGAGTCAAATTTCATGATTTGTACAATATAAAGACACCTTACTATATTTATTCCTTCATAATGCACAAAATAGAATATGAATAGTCTTGTTATTCAAGGAAGGATATTCTTTTCTTGGGATCCTATTCTTTCTTTTGTTTAGGAAATTTCCTCTCATTAGAGACAATCTCTTGGAAGTCAATGATTTAGCCATTAAAAAATTTGATTATTGTTTTTCAATATAAATAACCATTTCCATCAAAGAAAGGAGATCTATAATGTTTTGACAATTTTAACTAGAAGAAGATGTGGATACACCTAGTTATGCTATAATGGTTTTTGCTTAAAAATTATGTTTGGAAGTTCAAGGGACCCTTTATAATATCAATCATTGATTCATATTGATGCTTAAGAGGAGGGTGACTCAAGAATCAGTGAATTTAGAAACTTTGTGCCATATAAAAATGTATAAGATGAACATGTAGTTAAAATGCAATCATACAAACACAAATAATGTAAAGAGATAAATCCCAAAAAAAAAAATGAGAGATTGCAAACTAATTTTATATTAGTTCGGCAAAAAAAATTGTGCCTACGTGTACTCCTCAAAGCTCATTTAAGATTCCACTAAATTATTCTTTTAACTAGAAGAAGGGGAAAAATCTTTTCACAATCTTTCGTAACAATCAAAAGTAATAAAAAAAAACATATTAAATCAAAGAAGTAATCTCCTAAAAAAACTTCACAGCCTCGATAAGCTTTACTTACTAATTTTAATGCTCTCAGAGTCACCATCGATACTGTTTTTTTAATGTATGTTTTCAGTCCATTGTTTTTGGCTTTTGTTCCTGCGACTCCGGCAGCTGTTTTCTTTCCTACTCTGTTGCTTCATAAAATAAAAGAAAGAGTCGAATTTAGGGTTGCAGATAGGGTGTCATTGTCTGTTATCCCTTTACTAGTCAGATATTTATTTTGCATAAAAGAATATCGTTTTGCTCATAAAAATACACCGTCTACCAGAAAAACGAGAAATACAAATATCCTCATTAAATACTGTGCATATTCTAATGCCCCCAAGAGGCGTAGAATTGACCACGTAGCATGAATGGCCCTTGATTTGATACAGGACCAACTGCTTAATAATTGTTATCGATATTCCCCACTTTGTTACAATATAATTTAGAAAACTTAAGACCCCAGTTATTCTAAACTGTAACGTTACATCTCAAGGATTAGGTCTTGCCACTCTCTCTTCTTCTACGAGTGTAAGTGTTGGTCTTGCCGTTCATATGCAAGATGAGGTCTAGGTATTATTTCTACGTTGGTCTCTCTTAAATTTTCGTTTTAGCTTCATAGATTTAGGGTTGCAAAGGCTCTCTATTCGGGAGAAACAAGACAACGAGTTCGTTTCTCCAAAGGATGTTCAAACGGAAGACTTTGTTGCGGTTCTTAGGGACGCACGAGGTAAGTTTGTGACTGCTATTTCAGGTTTTTTCTCTGCCCTGTTTGACCCAGTTCTTGCCGAAATTATGTCTATAAGGAAAGCTATTTCTTGGCTAAAAGACCAACAGCTTGTCAAGGTCATTATGGAGTCGGATTGTTTAGCAGCTGTCTAATCAATATTAGCTCCTTTGTCAAATCGGTCTGAGATTGGAATTTTGACCCTTGATTATTTATCATTTAAGCGACATTTCCTTCACTTGTCCTTTCAACGGACGCGTAGGATTGTCAATAAGGCGGCTCATGCTTTAGTCAGGGTAACCTTATTACATGCAAACCCACATCACTGGATTGATCGTCCTTCTTGTTTAGTCTCCATTTTAAATTCAGATTGTTCGGCTTCTGTTATTGTTGAGGGGGAAAGGCTATTAGGTTCCGGGTGTACGGGGTAAGCCTGTTGGTTTGGGTTAGTTTTCTTTGCCTTCCCTGCCTTTGTCTATTTTTTGCGCTAATGTTGATTTTATTCCAAAAAAAAAGAAAATTTGGTTGTCATAGTATGTAATTTTAGGAAAATTATTCCAATTAATCTAAACTTTATTTTTAATAACTTAATCCTTAAATTCTTATTTTTGTATTAAAAGTAGTAGTCAAAATTAGCGAACATCGTAAATTTTGTGAAGCAATTTGATACGTGAATTATTTAATCAATTTATAAGATATATGAAGGTGCTTATCTCCAAAAATGTCCCTTCTCGTTCACCATCACTCTTCTCATTGTCTCTGCAACACAGTTCCTTGTAAATGACCCTTCTTCTTTATCTCTTGGTATCTCTAACGCTGCGTTATTCTCTTCCAAAATCCTAGCATTCAGGCCTTGATGTATCTGAAATGGCAACAGCGCAAGTGCACGTCCATAAGATAATCCCTTTGTTATTGAACTCAATCCACAATGGGTCACAAAACCAACCAAAGAATCGTGGCTCAATATCCTGAGTTCTGGTGCCAACTAGTCCATACAACTCCACGACCTCTGGTTCTCTCCTCGAACCCTTCTGGTAACACAACCGTGTCAACGGTAACCGAGCCCTGATCCTTCCTTAGACCCCAGAAAAATGGCAGTCCAGATAGTTTGAATCACATTTCGAACTTGTCACTTAAAATGTTACAGAATTAAGATTGAGTATACTTGGTAAGTCATTATTTTTGGGTTAATTTTTGTATATAAATCTCTTTAATGTGTTGAAATTTTTATTTAAAATTAATGGACTTATTTCTTAATTGTTATCAGATGACTTTGAACACATGAGAATTGAATTAAAAAAAAAAGATGCAAGAAAAACAAAAGCAATTCAAATTTTCAGCTAACAGAAAAGTTTTTTGACTAAGCGTGAGTACGCGCAAAGGAAAAGTTTATCACAAGAGTCTGATTTGAAAAGAGATTCGATACACTTAAGATTTTAATTATTTTAGGAATCAAGTTGTTTTCTTTATGTTGGGATCTGCTACCTGATTTTGTGGGGAGACTGTATATGATCAAATAACTTTAAGAAGGGAGTACGACTGACTTTTTAGTTATCTTATCTCATCTTTCACATTCTGGTTTTTTTTTTTTTTTGCTTTTTGGAGTTTTTCATATTTTATGGGAAAAGGGTATAAATGGAGACCAGATGTTCTGCTATTCTTCTGTCAAGTTTCATTACTGTTATGAGTAGCTAAATACTTTTTTTTGGTAGAAGGAAACCAACGCTATCATCTAGTATGTGTGAGAATTTCTGAATAAAGTTTATTTCATTGACTAATATTAAATGTCTTTTATATTACTTTTCATGATTGAATTGATTGATCTATAAGGTGCGCAACTAGGAATTGATTAATTTAATTTATAGCCAGATTAATAGGATTTGATGTTTAGTTTTGCTAATTCAAAGTAGCAAATAGGATTACCATTTTTTACGTTAGGGATTGGAAATTCTAAGAAAGATATTTATCTAGACTAAATACATATCGTATGTGTATTGTCTTGCTCATTGATTCTCTTAGTCCTTCAAGTTATTAATTAATCAAACTTAAGATCGTATCTAAGTTGTTGATTAATAAGAGTGATTAAAATACTTGTTTCTATTTATTTAATCCTAAGAGAGAAAAACATTCAAAGAGTATTCATTAATGAACTTAATCTTATATCGATGATCCATACTAAATTGATAACGTAGGTGATCCAAAACCAAGGTTTGTTAATTAATTCTCCAGATTTGATTATTTCTGTTTATTTATAATTTTTGTCAATTTTAATTTCTTTAATTCACGTTAATTAAAACCCTCCCATTTTTTAGTTTAAACTCGTGAAACACTTACCAATAAATTCCTCGTAGGAACGGTCTCAACTCTTCATCAACTATATATTTCATTATTAGAGTTGGTATTAATTTGATTACAGATGACAGCATTACCAAATTTTGGCACCGTTGTTGAGGAATTTTTGATGGTGTATGTATGTTACATGAGTAGATAAAACAATACAGTTGCTATTCGATTTAGAGATAGAAAAGACAACCAAGAAGTTACAGAAGCAGACAAAACAAAGACAACAAGCGCAGAAGAAAGAAAAGATGGCTGCAATTCATACCCTTTGTGAATTAGATGCCCGCACGGACGCTCAACAACCTAACTGCATCAATTTTCCGAATTTAGGGGACAACAACACCTTTGAATTTAAGTCAAGGCTGATTCACTTATTACCAATTTTTCGAGGTCTACCAGGAGAGGATCCTTACAAGCATTTGAAGAAATTTGATGTGGATTATAAGGACATAAAGCCAACAAATATGACTAAGGAGCAAATCAAATTAAGAGCTTTCCCATTTTCTCTCAAAGATTATGCTTAAGATTGGTTGTATTACTCCGCTGGTGAAAATGTGCAGACATGGGCTGAAATGAAGGGATTATTCTTTGAAAAATATTTTCCATCGTCAAGAGCTGCCAATATTATAAAGGAAATTTGTGGCATTCGACAACACACGGGTGAGAGACTATATGAATATTGGGAAAGATTCAAGAAACTTTGTATGAGCTGCCCCCATCACCAAATAAACGATCAACTATTGATTCAATAGTTCTATAAAGGTCTTTTGCTTATAGACAGGAGTATGATCGATGTTGCAAGTTGTGGAACTTTGGTTGAAAAAACACCGACAACCGCAAGAGATTTGATTGCGAACATGGCATCCAATAAATAACAATTTGGGATACGTTCTGGCCATAGTTCAAAACAAGTGAATGAGGTGAATGTGTCAACGTTGGAGAAGATATTAGATGATCTTACATCGTTCGTGCGCTAACTTGCGGTCACAAAGAAAGAAGCAAGAGCGTGTGAAATATGTTTAATGTTAGGACACTCTACTGATGCATGTCCGGTTTTGCAAAAAGAAAGTGCAGAACTTGTCAACGACATGGGGGGATTTGTTGGGCAAACTCAAAGGAAATATAATCCATTCTCGAACACCTATAATCCAGGTTGGTGTAACCATCCAAATCTGCGTTATGGGAACTCTCAAGAACAACAAGCTACTTCAAATTTTCAACAATATAGGCAACCTTATGTTTCTAGAAAACATCAACAAATGGCACCCGATTCTAAAGGTAAGTCCTCTTTAAAAGATATAGTTAAATCTTTGGCCACTAACACCATGACATTTCAGTAAGATACTCAAGCTAGTATTCAAAATCTTGAAAATTAATTGAGCTAAATGGCAACAACAATTAATCGATTAGAGGGCTAAAGTTATGGAAAATTTCTTGCTCAAACAGAATCAATCCCAATCAGAGTGCAAAAGTTGTCATGTTGCGGAGTGGTAAAGAATTGAAGGAACCTTCTCTAAAATCTCTAAGAGGGAAATCGAAGAAGAAGCAAGAAAGGAAGTACCCAACTAGCCAGAAAAGAAAAAGGGAGAGAAAACACATTCATATCTACAAAAATTTGTTGTGCCACCCCCTTTTCCTAATCGATTCACCAAAGCAAAGAAAGAGGAGCAAGAGAAAGAGATATTGGAGACTTTCAGAAAAGTCCAGGTAAATATTCCTTTGCTTGATGCCATTAAACAAATTCCTCATTATGCTAAATTTCTAAAGGAGCTCTGTATTTCGAAACAGAAATTGAAATTTGATGAAAAAGTATAATTAGGAGAGATCGTTTCTGCAATACTTTAGAAGAAAAAGCTACTACCTAAATGTCAAGATTCAGGTATGTTCACTATTCCCTGTAAAAATGGTGATTTAAGAATTGAAAAAACTATATTAGATTTGGGTGCATCAATAAATGTCATGCCTTATGTTGTTTACAAGTCCTTAAACATGGGGCCCCTTAAAGAAACTAATATAGTGATTCAATTAGCGGATAGTTCAAATGCTTATCCAAAGGGCGTGTCAGAGGATATTTTGGTTCAATTAGACAAAATGTTTTTACCAGCTGATTTTTACATTTTGTAGATGGGTAGTGAAGATGTATCATCTTCAATTCCAATTTTATTTCGAAGGTTATTTTTGAAAACCACTAGAACAAAAATTGATGTTCATGATGGATCGTTGACTATGGAATTTGATGGTGAATTAATTAAATCCAATATATAAAATGTCATGAAATTTCTAGATGATGAATAGCCTATTGTTTCTGTGGTTATTATTGACACTTTAGTGCAGAAAAATTCTTCCTTAAATGGAAGAGATGAGCTTGAGACAATTCGTGAAATTGGAGATGAGTTGTAATGACAGTTATTTACAGAGATGTTAGGGCCTAAAAATGAACTTGAAGCCATGTTTTACAATTAGGAGAAAACCAAGCAAATGGTGAAGCAATTACCTTATGTGGAGTTGTCCCGAAACAACTCCAAGTTATTGCCTTCGTTGATTCAACCACCTACATTAGAGCTGAAAATTTTGCCAAACCATTTAAAATACATTTTTTTTGGTGAGCAAGGTACGTTACCTGTTATTATCTCAAATAAACTCACTCTTTTGCAGGAAGATCAATTGATTCAGGTGCTAAGACAACACAAAGAAGCCATTGGGTGGACGGTAGCTGATTTAAAAGGCATTAGTCCCACCATTTATATGCACCGAATTTTGATTGAAGATGAAGTCAAAGAGGTAAGGCAACCCCAATGTTGTTTAAATCCACCCATAAAGGATGTGGTGAAAAAGGAAATCATGAAGCTTCTTGATGTTGGGGTTATCTATCTCATTTCAGATAGCAATTGAGTAAGTTCAATCTAGGTAATTCCAAAGAAATTTAAAAATGTTTAATTTTTTAATTAATTAAAAAATGTTTAACTCTTGAAGTGTGCACTATTTACTGTCGTTAGACTTGGAATAAAGAAAGTTGATTAGTTAGCTAATTAATTGCAAATGTAGTTTGTCGAGGATGAGCAAAAGATTGGTCTGAGAGAATTTGATAGGTCATTATATTTGGGTTAACTTTGGGTATAAATCTCTTTAATGTATTGAAATTTTTATTTAAATTTAACGGACTTGTTTCTTAATTGTTATCAGGTGACTTTGAACACATGAGAGTTGAACTTGAATCAAAAAAGATGCAAGAAAAGCAAAGGCAATTTAAATTTCTAGCTGGCAGAAAAGTTTTTTGACTAAACGTGGGCACTTACAAAAGATCAACAAAGTCTTATTTGAAAGGAGATTCAATAGATTTAGGATTCTAATTATTTTGGGAATCAAGTTGTTTTCTTTATGTGGGAATCGGCTACTTGATTTTGTGGGGGAGTGTATCTGATCAAATAACTTTAAAATGGGAGGACAACTGACTTTTTAGACATCTTATCTCATCTTTCACATTTTGTTTTTTTTTTTTTTGCTTTTTGGAGTTTTTCGTATTTTCTGGGAAAAAGGCAAAGATGGAGACCAGATGTTCTGCTATTCTTCTGTTAGGTTTCATCATTGTTATGAGTAGCTAAATACTTTGTCTTGATAGAAGGAAACCAACGTTATCATCTAGTATGTGTAAGATTTTCTGAATAAAGTTTATTTCATTGATTAATATTAAGTGTCTTTCATATTACTTTTCATGATTAAATTGATTGATCTCTATGATGCACAATTAAGAATTGATTGATTTAATTTACAACCAGATTAGTAGGATTTGACGTTCAATTTTGCTAATCCGAAGTAGCAAATAGAATTACATCTTTTACGTTAAGGATTGGAAGTTCTAAGAAAGATATTTATCTAAACTAAATATATATCGTATGTGTATAATATTGCTCACTAAATAAAAATGAATTCCACTATCACATAATTAATTTTTAAAATGAATCAAAATAGGTTCCGGGGCTACTATTTATATACAACGAGTCTCACTTATCATTTATCACGAGGCTCGTATTTTTATATTTTAGAGTTGTGAGGTTCACTTTTTATTTAAAAACTAAAAATAATATCATATCAATATTGACGTAGCGTTTAACAAACGGGAAGTTAACTTTATTAAATTTTTTATTCACTTAAAATGTATTTTGAATGTTTTCAAAGTTAGAGTTCAATTTTAATGCAAATTTTCAGATCTGTTCTACTCTATCATAGAAGTTTAGGTTTAGAATGAATCAAATAATTTAGTACAGAATCTATTTCTGATTTGCTATTCACATCGCATTGAAAACTGGTTAGACAGACTTTACTCATCAGCTCCAACTAAGAGACAAGAGAGGAAACAAAGAAGACTTTGACCTCACATGCACAAACATCTTCCGTATCTTTTTGCATTTTCGTAAGGCAGATATCGCAGGTCTAGTTGAGGTTTAGCGAAACACTCACGAGCAGTCTTAACTAACACTAAGCTATACCAACTTAATTCGATGAGACTTTTAATCGAACACTTGGTGTGCGTTGTGATTTTAAAACTTCGAGAACAAAAACTAACAAACTAGATATGAGGAGGCATGTTTCCTCATGTACACGGATAGATTTTAAGAGATTTTGTATAATTAAACAGCTAATAACCATTTTTTATTGCAATGTTCTTAACGACTTTTCAAAAAAAAAAAAAAGGCACATTTTAGAACATAAATGAACATCTCAGGTTTGAGGCTCCTGTCACAGGGCACTTGTTCACTCCCTTGATCTCTACCTGCCAAATCTGTGATCGTGAAGATACTCAACAAAATTGCTGACATACTGATCCTGAATCCCCCTATCTCCGAAGATCTTCATCATCTCTTTGGCACCTTCTCTGTAAATCCGCCCATTCTCGTCCACCATTACCAATCTCAGTGTCTCTGCCACACTGTCCCTTGTAAATGACCCGTCTTCCTCATTCCTTGGTATCTCTTTTCCTGACTTCTTCTCTTCTAAAATCCTGGAATTTAGCCCCTGATCAACCACATGGATTGGCAACATTATTAGTGCTCTTCCAAAAGCTAATCCCTCTATTATCGAACTCCATCCACAGTGGGTCAGAAAACCTCCTACAGAATCGTGACTCAGAATCCTGAGCTGAGGTGCCCAACTCGTCCACACTACCCCACGACCTTTGGTTCGCTCCTGGAACCTGTGTGATAACTCTACTGGGTCAGGATTGTCAGAGTTACCTTGCTTCCTTAAGATCCAGAGGAATGGCAAACCTGATAGCTCCAATCCTAGAGCCAGCTCAGTGAGATCTTCTTGACCAAGTGTAGCTTCACTTCCAAGTGCTATGTAGACTACACTTCCTTTTTCTTGCTTGTTTAACCAATCTGAAATGTACAGGTACGAATCGTCTTTCTCTGATCCGTTGTTATCTTCAACAGACGGTGGTAGTACCCCTACTGGAACCACCTGTTGTTGGGGATGCCAAGCTTGGAAGAGATGTATCCATTCAGCTTCCACCTCCAAGCAACTACGCATCGCAAACACTTCACAGCCTGACATACATGAGCTTGCACGGAAAAGGTCAGAACAGCCTGAAACATTCACGGTTTGTTCTAATTGGGAGAAAATTTTCTTGGCATCGTAGACCCGAAATGCTAAGTTGGAAGGAAAAGGAATCCACTTGGGAGGTACACTGAAGTGTTCTGGCTTAGTTCTTGCTTCATATTCATCTCTTACTCCATGTCCAAAGAAGCAAAAGGACCAAGAACTAAGGATATTGAAGAAGACACGAGAGATTCCAAGCCTTGAAGCAATTGGCGGCAACCAGTAAGGAGCAAAGTCATATAAAATCCAATCTGGTTTGGAAGCTTCAAGGAATTGAGTTAATGACTCTTGGAGACCGTCAAAAGCCCTCTTAAGGTAAGGAACCAAATGGAGTGCTACGTCCATGGTGGACTCTGCTTCGTGTGGGAGATTATCTTCACGGGGTAAACTGAGGCTTACCATTTCTACGAGTGGTGCTAGATGTGGGGGGAGTTGTGGCAGTCGTCGGATGTTCCTAGTGGTAGATATGAAGGAGATCTTGTGACCCTTTTGAGCTATTAACTTGCCAAGCTCAAGGAATGGCATTAGGTGACCAAAAGCTAGCCATGGGAAGATGGCTACATGAAGCTTTTTAGATTCAGCCATGGTCTTCTCGTTGATAATGGTAACGAAGGACTCTGTGTTCAGACTTTTCTCCCCACTGGCTCTTGAGGGAGTATTGTTCCGACGGCGATTATTTACAGAAAAAGTTTCGTTCGGTAGAGTAGTAAAAATGCCGAAGTTCAACGGACAATAACAAAATAATATATTTTTTTAAAATTAACAAAAAGAAGAAGTCGGACCGAGCTGCCCCTAGTCTGATTGGCAGCCAGGCAATAGAAGGAACAGAACTTACGGACAGATCTTCTGTTCCCCTTTGATAGGAATAATGTGATGCCCCCACCACGTGGGAGATATTGTTTTTCTAATATAAAGCCTCTTAAGTCTTACTGATGTGACGTTTATAATAATTAGACCATTAGGTCATTTGCCTGACATCCTTTAGGATAGTAATGGTTCGAGTTTGAATTTGGAATTATCCTTTAGGCTCAATTACACTTAAAATGGTATAAAAGCCAAAGGTTAACTAAATTAAGTTTAAAAATTTTCTTGTTCAAAAAAAAAAAGTTTAAAAATTTCTTAGTTATCCATTCACTTTTCTTTGATTTTAGTTTTTACAGCTGGATGCACTTTTATATTTGACCCAGCCTTATCCAACTTTAAACTCTTCGCCTTTGACATGCTCGTATATTAGTAGGGAAACAATATTGTTTTATTTATTATAATAAACAAGACGATATCATTTTATATATAATTATATTTTAATTTTTAAGACAAGTGTGACTTGAACATCAAAAAAATAAAAAATTAAATTCAAACAATTTATTAACCTCAAACTAAACTAGAATCACAGTAACCTTTATCCTATAGCTTGATTGTTTTTTTTTAACGAAGAAACTTGCGGTCGCTATTTTTTAAATGTACATTGGGTAAAATTTTGAATTGATAAAATAACTTACAAATTATGTCAATTAGGTACTTTGCACTAAGCAAGCCCTGTACGACAGGCTTAATCAAAAGAGCGTAAGTAGAGGGAATCAAACACAGAATCTTTTGATCATATACCCCTTCACTCTACCAACTCGACCCCTCGAGGCCCCTATAGCTTGATTATACATAAGTGTCTTTTATAAAATATATAAGGATTTAAGATTTTGACAATTATTCTTCATTTACAATAAAATTATCTTTTAATATTGATAAAATTTGCAGCATTTCACTAAAATTTTATAAAAGATGTATCAAATTATATAAAATTAATTTACGTATATATCAAATTTTATATTATATAAATGAGAGTTTAAATATTTTTTTGGTGCAACCAGGGTATTCCCGCCGGATGTGAAGATTAATCCCTTCACCATGGGAGCTCGCACTAAGCAGTTAATAGCTGGCCCCGAGATGCAAGAGTTTAAATATCAAGTATAGATAATCTACGTATCAAATCATGCACTTAAGATAACCCTTATTACTATAAAGTAATTGCCCAATGAATACATTGTTGGATCGGAAAAAAAAGTATGCCATATTTGGAGAACCGGTAGATTTCAAAACTTTTTAGAAATCTTATTTGTAGCGGAAGCAATATATCCAAATC
>JAOTBA010000203.1:26369731-26384777 GCA_025629845.1 Erythroxylum squamatum
ATGGTGGACGAGAATGGGCGGATTTACAGAGAAGGTGCCAAAGAGATGATGAAGATCTTCGGAGATAGGGGGATTCACGATCAGTATGTCAGCAATTTTGTTGAGTATCTTCAAGATCACAGATTTGGCAGGTAGAGATCAAGTGAGTGAACAAGTGCCCTGTGACAGGAGCCTCAAACCTGAGATGTTCATATGTTCTAAAATGCGCCTCAACACTAATGCACGTAAGGTATTTGATGAAAAGTCGTTATAGAACATTGCAGGAAAAAATGGTTATTAGCTGTTTAATTATTCAAAATCTCTTATAATCTGTCCGTGTACATGAGGAAACATGCCTAGTCATATATAGTTTTTTTTTTTTTTCTTTTGACAAAGTCATATATAGTTTGTTAGTTTTTATTCTCCAAGTTTCAAAATCACAACGCACACCAAATGTTCGACTAAAAGTCTTATCGAATTTAGTTCGGTGTAGCTTAGTGTAGTGTTACGTAAGCCTGCTTGTGAGTGTTTGCCAAACCTCAACTAGACATGTCATACATTGTCAATGGAGAGGGAATTTTAGAGGTTTCGATACGACTCAATTCTTCCCTGAAAAGTTAACGAGTAGATAGATGATTCTATTAATTGGTCTCCAGATCAGAGCAGTAAATTCTCAAACAAATCATTTCGCTGGCTTTTAGCAAGGGGATCAATTGAGATTACGTCCCATACAACACTCTACTGATGAGAATTGATACAACACTCTACTGATGAGTATTCAACAATTACTATAACGCGAGTAGATTGTGAAAGCTAGACATATCTACCGTGAGGCTGACAGAAATGTAGATTGATTAGCAAATTATGCCAGTTCTCTTAAATTTGGCATTTATTAGTATCAAAACTCGCCTGTGGGTGGGTTGCTCTTCTATCCTCCTAGAGGATGTCACCGGGTATGCTGTCCCTGAATCGCTACTTAAGTTCAATGTATTTCCTCTGATAAAAAAAAAAATCCCCAGGATTAAAAGCTAATGACGTGATACTGTGGATTCAACTTGTGTTTTTAAACTATAACCAAGAACTGCTCCAATTATATCGCTAATTAGTATCATTAAAAATTAAATTAATTTGATCCATTAATTTATAAATTTTTTAAATTGATTAATTTTTAATTCATTTTATAATAATAATTTTATTAAAAATGCATTATTTTTAATTAACCGTTAAATTTTTATAAACTAACTAATTTTATAAAAATAAATAATTTTTAGTTAATAATATTATTCTTTAATTAAAATTTAATTTATTAGCGTAATCTTTACAATATATCAAGTTTTCAAAATCAACTTTTAAATAACGTTAGGCCATCTCCAACCAAGGCACTAAAACACTAAATGTGGTGTTTTGACACAATAAATCCACTTTAAGGAAGACACTAAAATTCAACACCAAAATGATGTAATGAATAGTAGTACACTAAATTTAGTATGTTAATATTCATGTACAAAAAGTTGTAAAAAGACAACTTTGTCTATATTTTAATATATTCCTTTTATGTCCTTCTCACAATTTGATTTATTTACATAATTTACTAAGTAATTAAATAGGTTTGAGTCATTATATACACTTTTATTTAATTAATTAAAATTTATTTATTTAAACTTTTATCGAATATTTAATTATCATCATTAACAATAAAATATAACTATATTCACATTAACAAGGTTTTGGTTTTATTTGAAAAAAATGAAAACTGAAAATAGAAAACAAATTTAAAAATGACAACTGAAAAAAAAATGAAAGTAAAACCTGAAGAAAGGTTAGCCAGCTTTGAGCAAGTTTCGTATTCAAGTCTTATTTTATTTCTACATAAGCTGTCATCCAAAAGCAATGGAAGATATAAGTTTTTGTTTCAGTTTTGTCTATCCGTAATCTGTGGGATGGATTGAAAAGAACTTGAGACATACTTCAGAAGTTTATAATTTCTTATGAGTACCATGAAAAGCTTTTAGCCCACCATTGAGAGATGAATGTGTCACTTTCCTCCAATTTGACTGATCTTAGTCAGGCCTTCGCCTCAGGTGTTTCAGGAATTCGAACTTTGGAAGTTGTTCCAATTTTTCGGAGAGCCTCAGGCGTTTCAGGAATTCGAATTACAGAAGTTGATCCAATTTTGCTGGCCTCGGGAGTTTTAGGGATTCGAATTTCAGAAGTTGTTCGCAATTTTCGGATTGCCTCAGGCGTTTCAGGGATTCGAACTTGTAAAGATCTCCAAGGTCGAACAATGGTAATATGATTCGGCATCATTTGATGGTACTTAGTTGTGATACGAGACCAAAACTGAGCTATAGATTGATCTCTACCAGTGACTGGGTCTTGTGAAACATTAAGATATACATGGCACAAGACTCGATCTTCTTCAACTGAATATAATGCACTTCGAGAGGTATTTGATGAAGGTTTTATACCAAAATTTGAGCTTGCCATTTTTCGGATATGTTTAAAAGAGTGTTATAGTTTAGGATTTCAAAGAGTGTTACATGAAACGAGGGTTTCAGTTTAGTAGAACAAATAAACTATTTATAGAGATGTTATGTAAAAGATAAGAATACCAATGAACGGTTGAAATGAATGCAATCTAATCCAACGGTTGGGAAGAGATAGAGTTAGATTTTTTGCAGAGATTTCTTATCTTGTCTTGGATATTGTGTAGATAGGATACGAATCCTAATGAATGGTTGGGATGAATGTAATCTAATCCAACGGCTGGGAAGAGATAGAGCTAGATTTTTTACAGAGATTCCTTATCTTGTCTTGGATATTGTGTGGATAGGATACAAATATTAATGAACGGTTGAGATGAATGCAATCTAATCCAACGGTTAAGAATAAATAGAGTTAGATTTTTTGCAGAGATTTCTTATCTTGTCTTGGATATTGTGTGGATAGGATACGAATACTAATGAACAGTTGAGATGAATGCAATCTAATCCAACGGCTGGGAAGAAATATAATTAGATTTTTTTTGCACAGATTCCTTAATTTTTCTCGGATATTATGTGGATAGAATATGAATACTAATGAATGACTGAGATGAATACAATCTAATCCAACGGTTGGAAAAAGATAGAGTTAGATTATATTTGTGTGCAATCTAATTAAATGTGCAATAAAAATATTATATTTGTTTATGTTATTAATTTGTTGTTGCAATAATATTAATTATATTTGTTAAATAGTATTAATTTAATATAAAAATATATATATTAATTAAAAATAATGATTTTATTTTAATTGTTATAAATAAATAAATAAAAATCATTGTATAAATATAATTTAATTTAGTTAATAATTAAATTATTGTGGTATATTCTTTTAAAATAATTTGGTGTAAAATTTTGGTATCTCTTTTACATTAAATTTGGTGTAAAATTTTAGTGGAATAGTTAGAGATTGGAAACCAAAGATTCCCCCCACCTCATCCCTTCTAGAAAGAAATATATGTAACGAGAGGCCTCATTCAGGAACGCTGTTTTCATCAAATTACATCGTAAGAGAAGAGTTAGCAGATGGTGGAGAAGTGCCACACCTTCGTGGATTGATCGACCTAATAAAACTTAGCATCGAATTATTAATAGCCAATCAACAAAATCAGAAGTTTATTATTAGAAATCCAAAGTTGCAAATCGCAAACCTAATTCCAAACTTTCTCATTACTTGGGCATTCTCCTTAATTCCCATTCTTAAGAAGCTTAAGGTGACACAGTAACTTGTCTATGTACCAGTCCTGTCTACTCTTGTCTTCAAGCAACGCTCTCATCTCCATAGCTTTGTCTCTATAAACCTTTCCTGCTTCCTCCACACCCACCATTCTAAGCGATTCAGCCACCGAGTTACTCGTAAAAGACCCGTCTTCTTCATTTCTCGGTATCACATACCCTATCATTTTCTCCTGAAACAGCTTGGCGTTTAGTCCCTGATCTGCATAATATGTTAGTATTATCAGAGGTTTAGAGAACTGGAGCGCCTCCACCACCGAGCTCCAACCACCGTGAGTGAAGAACCCTCCGATGGAATCATGAGCCAGGATCTTCAGCTGAGGTGCCCAGTCGGTGCAAACCACACCACGTCCTTTGGTTCGTTCCTCAAACCCTTGAGGGAGTTCAACCAACTCTGCATCTACTAAGCCTCGGCGCTTTCTTAGCACCCAAAAGAATGCCATTTCTGATAGTTCCAGCCCCATAGCTATTGCGTCAAGTTCTTGTTGACTGGGTTTCGCTTCGCTACCAAAGGCTATGTATACTACAGAACCCTTATCTCTTTTATCGAGCCAATCTTTTATCGATGGCCAAGAAGCAGAACTGTCGTCAGTCTCGGACGTTGATGGTGGGAGTACACTGACGGGAAAAACTGGCTTTTGGTGGAGTTGTTCCAAGAGTTCAAGCCATTCTTGTTCAATCTCCGGGCAGCTTCTTACTGCTATTAGCTCACAACGTCTGATGGCTTCACGAAACCGGTAAAAATCAGAAATGCCGGATTCATTACCAGTGATTCCTGAGAAGATCTTTAAAACCTCGAAAAAGCGGTATGCAACTGTGGAAGGAAATGGAACCCATTTGGGAGTCACAGTGTAGTCTTCAACTTCACGTCGATAATCTTCATCGCCTGGGGCCGGACTGACATAGCAGTTGACAGAAGCGGTGAATATGCTGAAATATACACTAGGGATGTTGAGTTTACGGGCTATACATGGTACCCAGTAAGCAGCGAAATCATAAAGAACACAATCTGGGACACAGGATTGAAGGAACGAGGACAAGGGTTCTTGTAGAAGATCATAAGCTTTTTTAAGGTACCAAATGTGTTCTACGGGCAAATCCGTGGTGGCCTCTGCATCTTGTGGGAGGTTTTCCAGGTAGGGTAGTGGAAGTTTGACAAAAGAAATGAGAGAACATAGATCAGGAGGGAGTTTTGGGAGGCGATCAATGTTTCTTGGGGTTGATATGAAAGAAACCATGTGACCCTTTTGAGCAATGAGCTTGGCAAGCTCTAAGAATGGGTTCATATGACCCAAGGCTAACCATGGAAACATAGCTATGTGAAGCTTACCATCATCTTTAGCCATGGAGGACTGAACCTGAAAATGTTCCAAAGGGACTAGCCAGAAGGAACCTTTGGACTAGAAGGGAACTTCAAGCTCTTAATATAGACAAAATAGGACTCGTACCATACACTGAATCGTTCATGATTACTGTGAAAGCAAGTGGAAATTCCCAGCTTAGCCTCTGAATGAATTGATAAATTATTGGTCACGGCAGATCTGTACTTGCCGCAGAGATTGATAAAATTATCTTCTATCTTTCATAAACATCAGGTTGGTCTTGGTTTGGAGCCCACAAACTTGTTCTCCACAACAAAAAGGAGATGCATCAAATTACAAGTGGTTGAATGATAAAGAAACTAGTTTCTTTGTCAGACATTTTAAATTACACTAAATTCCTTATAATTTGATTATTTTATTTAAAAATGTTGTTTTAAAAATGATCATTGACCTCTCTATAATATTATAAAAGGGGTCAAATCACACGAAAGTCAGTCTAATTAACTCATAATTTTAACTTAAACTAATTTATATCAGTTGTACAGCTATGGAATTAGAGATTTCAGTCCAAACTATACAGAATTCTTTGGACGTAAGTTAGTTACAACATATATACAGTTTAAGCAATTCAATGAACTTAGTGAAGGTTGAAAGGAAGATGTGAGAAACTACCAGTGTCAAGAGTAGCTTCCGCCATAAGTGTAGACCATGTACTAACAACAAAATTCTTGAGCCTATTCACTTTGGTGATGTTAGCCTATTTTCTTCTGAATCATGCTTGAATGTGGAGTTAGAATCCCCACCCATCAACTCGGAGAAACCTTCAACCTTCACAGGTGGAGCCCTAACAATTCCCATGTTCCTGAATGCATAAAGAGATTCTTTCAGAGGGGTACTTCTAATGAGGATGGAAGCTACCTTGTAAAATATACTTACGGTGACTGCACTTGCGGAACTTGCATTGATGCTACCTGCCTAAGCTGATTGCCAGATTGAGCATGGAGATTTGTCATGGCAGCTATTTGTTGCTGTCGGAATTGTATCTGTCTAGCATGCATAGAATTGAAGGCGTTGTTATCCATGGGCAGTTCTGGTGGATTTTCAACTTTTACTTGTACCAATGGTCTGTCCTTATCCATATCCATACCCGGGCGAGGCGTAGGCGTGGGTGGCTGCCGCCTACGCATTTTCTCCAACTGCTGCTGAAATGCCAAATTCTGGGAATGAGCCATCATCTGCTGCATTTGGGGATGCATTTGCCTTGGAATCTGTATCTTCACCATGGAACACACAGAAGAATTACCACAAAGCGATTATAAGCACAGGTCAACATTAGATGCTATCGTGGTCAGAAGATTGGTTACTGATCACAGTACATTAAATTGCTGAAATCATAGATATCTTAATGCTTTCGTTCAAACCGTTAAACACATGCTAATTGTCCAGAAATAAGAGCTAGTGGCCAAATATCACTATGCATAGCAAATCCCCAAACCCTAATCAAGGCAGAAGTCCAAAACCCTTCTGGTATAACACCCTCTCGATCACAATAAGCATCACCATTGAAAGAAAAAAGTGAAGTGTGAGCCGTTATTCAGCTATGATCTTCTTTAGCATTGAGAAGGAAGCTCATTGACTAGAAGATAAGTGTTCTATCCTTCACATGCTAGAAGATTAACATGATAAAGATGCATGCCAGAAAGAGGTCCAACATGCAACTGGCAGCTCATAACCAGTTTTAGACCCCCAACAATTTCCCGAACCATCACAAGAAAGTGAATTCTTGTGATCCGCCAGAAAAGAATAGGACTCAGCTTACAGTAAAAGATTTCATACCTGCTGGGGTAGCCGGAGGGCATTCTGGTGTTGAGTCTGAAACTGTGACTGAATTCCATGAAGGGACGGCAGCTGCTGAGTTGGTTGAACAACTGTCCTGGTGCCATCCTTGACAAGTTCCATCAAATTCATAACATTACTAGGAACAAGAAGAGCAGCTTGTTAGATAATGGACATAACAGAATAACATCAAAACAAAAAGATTACAGGAGGAGATAAAGTGAACTTCTTAATCCAATAAATATCCCTTCAGTATGAGAAACAGGAAGCAAATTAAATGTTGTGAAACAACAATAATAAATAAAAAAAAGCGCAGTTAACCCTTCTTAACCAATGCAATTAAGATTACATGACAAAGGCCAACGTATACCCAGAAATGAAAAACGAGAATAATATCTATCGCAACCATACAATAAAAGTATAATCTTCTTTTCAAAGACCCACTCTTTGTCAAGGTAAACGGTTTGTGTTTATCCTACATTGGATACACTTCCTTTCTGCTAGAATTTGCGTATTAATCATATAATTTCACATCCAAATGAAACCGAAGCTGGCATTCTAAATTATGATATAATTTGGGCTGTTATAGCTAATTGTCACAAGGGAATTTTCGATGTACTGATCCATCTGGAGCATCATGGATCAAGTCAGATGGCAGAACAATAAGTTGCTTCAAGTCATAAAGTTCGACTCCATACAACAATTCCCCAAAAGGAGGTCAATGAATCTTCTTATTAAGAGTTTCATGGCTCATCAACCACAAGCATTGTTGGTATTTTTAAAGCTATTAAATTGTTTTTAAAGCCAACGATCATCTTAAGGTGCGTGGTGTCTTAAGTCATGCTAGATTCACATTTCACACCCATAAATTACAGACTTAGATCATATGCTGTCAACAACCAAAACCAATTTCAGAAATCAGCATCAATTTGACTACAGTCCATAAAAACTTGTAACCAACTTTTGACACTCAACAAAGTTGCAAGCACCAAAGAAAAACTCAAGATATCACCTACTGATTTTTTATTTCCTAGAGTATTTCCAGAAATTGCCTTGATAATAGAATAGTAAGATACAGAACATGAACTTAGCATTGATGACAGAACAAAATTCCCAAAAGAAATTGATCAAACAAAAATTTCAAACTAACCTGTGCCCCACTGTTTGAAGAAACATCTTGAGTAGTTCAAATGCTGAACACTGCTTTCTGTAACTATCTGAGAGAATTTTCAAGATTCTTCCAAGCTTACAAATATGACAACTGAGCAATTGGGAGAAGACTTCCACTGGAACTTCTGTTGCACTATCAAAACCCACTCGATTCAACATGCGCGCGATAACCTTTTTTGACATAAGTAAGGCTTGCTCTTCACTGAGATGTTTCCTATTTCCTTCAGATGAATTTCTACCACGGTATACACTTCCTCCCTGTTCGACACTAATACCAAGCCTTTCTATCACTACAGTGTTCCGAGTCTGAGGTAGCATATCAAGAACTCCACGGAACTCCATCTTCTGATTAGATTGCTCTCTCACTATTGGTGGGAATGCACTGTCAGGCACACAGTTTGAAATGAACATTGTTTCAGGAAGGAAAGACACATCTTCATCAATTGAGTTACAGGCGTCGGATTCCATGGCAGAACTTCCAGAAACTGCTTGCTGATCCTGCCTAAATGCAACACGTCTTCTTTTATGCCTTTCAAGAAGCCTAAGATAATTAGCCATTTCCTCAGGTGATCGTTTCTCAGAATCTCGGTCCCCCAGAGACAACCTATATGGTTTACTGATTTTATATTTCTCTATAAACTGATTATACCATGTTTCTGGCAATTCCTCGTTCCTAAATCTCTGGGACAACTTGTCTGCTTCAGGTTCAGTGAATCTTGATCCAATGAATGTAGACTTAGAATGAGTCTGCAAATCAAGCTACACTGTCAGCAAAGCAACAGACACAAAACATAAAACGAAAACACTGGTAAGGTGATAAAAGGTTTTTGCCTTAGATGAGTTCCCTCATGAATCAAGAAATTAAAACTGTTAAGCACCTAACAGAACCAATCAACACAATCAACAGGATTCTAGTGCTTAGCATGTATACATCAGAGCTTAAGATTACGCACATTTTCAAGCACATAAGCTTTAAAAAACACAAAGCAAATAAAATTGGCAAAAACTTCACTACAAAAAGCATTATAAGCAAGAACTCAGCTCCAATTTCCATTGTTAGTAGAAAAAAAAAGACACCGTTACCATCAACGACGTAGCGTTGGGCGCAGCTGCACCTCCTTCTCTCCGGCTATCCCCGCCCTCGAGCGTGAAGTACACGTCGTCGCCGTGCAACTGCAAATCTGCAATATTCAAACAAATAAAAAGGAAAATCAGTAGAATCGACAGTTACCGTCACAACGGACCAAGTGATTGTCGAAACATACAATTGGGATTGAGCTTTGAAACGACGCCGGAAGTAGTAATAGTACTAGTAGAAGAGTTGGAATTGGAGCTGGAGGGTGAATTGGAGTGGAGTAAAAGAGAGACAGAGGCTTTGTCGAACAAGAGAGCGCGGGCACGGAGCTGAAGGTGGATCTGGGACTTGGAGCTCATGAAAGAGTCCCACGAGGAGGGAGAGGAGAGAGAGTGTACGAAGGCCGTATAGAGAGACTCTCCCAGCCACGACCGCCACACTCCTAGGGATTCAAGTTTTCTGGCGAGTTCGAAACCCCGGCCGTCGTCGCCGAGCAGAGACATTGCTGCGTTTTGGCTTTTTCGGTCTTGTTGAATATTCTGACGGAGGCGCGTGGGACTTGGAATTGAGGAATACTGCCTATGAGCTAGGATTTTGGAGGTCTAATCGAGTGTGGGAGAGTGTAAAAACTGCAGTGCCAATCATTGACAAGCTCATCCATACCGTCGATTCTTAAACGGAGATCAATAATTTAAACAAAAACTTACGATTCTAAATGAATAGCCGCGCCAGGAAGGGGTCGAACCTTCGACCTTCTGCTTAGGAAACAGACGCTCTATCCACTGAGCTACAGGCGCTTCTTGCTTACAGTTACAATTTATTAAAGTTAATTTATAGTAAATTACCTTTCTATCAAAAATTAATAATTTTTTATAAACTAAAATAAATTAATCAATTAAATTTCAAATTTTATTACTAAAGATAATTTTTTTAATTATATTTAATCTTTAATCTATTTATGACGTTCTAATTACGGTTTAGTCTTTTGAACTTTAAATTTTTTATTTTACAGGTTTAACTTTTGATCTAATTTTTAAAACATTAATTTACGTAAAGTAATACACACGCATAATTTGTATGTATCATATGCTAACATAGTATAAAAAAAAAATTATTTAAGAATTGATTAAAAAAACGATTTACATTTTAATAGATCACAAAAGTTGTAATTATGTCTTTATTATTATCTTTATTATTATTTATATTTTAGGTATTAAATTAATAATATTGAAGTATAAATAAATATTAAAATAATATTATTATTATAAAAGTACCTTTGATTGTTGAATTTTTTTTTTTAAGTTTCTCAAATTATTTTATGTAAATCTTAAACTAGTGGAATTTTAGATTTTTCAATATGATTTTATGTAAAGAGTTTGATATGATTTAGATAAGGTTTAAATTATATAAAAATGCCCAACTAAATATTTATAAATAACTCATAAATATTTTTTTGTATTATTATTATCTAATATTTATTTTAAATCATATTATTTTCTTATTATTATATTACTTAGAAATTATCAAATTTATAAATTTTTATAATTAGCTATCTAAGTCTAGTAACCACCCGGGAACCATACCCTTGTTTCTTGTCCTCCGCATGAACCCATCTGCGTAAAACCCACAAGAGCCTATGCGCACTTCGCTCAGGTGCATTTGCAGTTTCTCTCAATCATGTCTCATACAAGTTTCCCTCGCTTCCAAAACACACGTTGATTCGTCGAGTTGATCGTCAACCCGTTTTTATGATTTTATCATGTCCGGTTCTGTTGGACCTCAAACCCTCGAGATTAAATTCTAAGTGTAAAATAAGCAAGGAAATAACTCTCAACAAATTTACCGTAGTTTGCTCTCTAATTTGAGCTATGTCTATCGGCCAAATTTTAAATAAATTTTTCATTAATAAAAATAGCAGGTACAAAAAGTAAAAAATAATATAAGAAAATAGTGATACTCTCGTACAATGTGTTTCTCAAATTTACTATCCTTAGGATAATGTCTTTACTATTTTGTCACTCACTCTTGTAAAAAAAAGGTTCCTAAAAATACTTCAAAAATTACTCTTTTACACGAAATAGCTCTCTAAAATTCACTCTCAAAATCACCACACATGTCATGCACGTTTGATGTACATATGTATTAAGAGAGGAGGAAAGGACGGTCTTTTATAGACCCTCCACCGAGTGGCAGCTTGCATAGCAAGCTATTGTGTAGCAACTAACAGCTTGCATGCAAGTTGTTAAATGCAACCCCCTGGGCAACTTACGGGTTGGACCAAACCGATGGAGAGTTGGATCAAGCTTAATACTGACGGGACAGTCAAACAGCATTTTAGTGTCGCAGCAGCTGGCGGGTTGTTTAGAGATTGTCATGGGCACTGGCTAGGGGGGTTCCTCCATCACATTGGCCACGCCTCGCCCTTAGCTGCCGAACTCTGGGGGGTTCATTCAGGACTCAGCATGGCCTGGACGATGGGCTATCGACGTGTGATCGTCGAAGTGGACTCGCTAGAGGTTATCAATATCCTATCTTCAACATGTACACTTTCTCCTGATATCTCTGTTTTGGTGACAGGTACCCGTGAGCTCATCCACCGTCCGTGGGAAGTGAAGATCCAGCATGTGTATCGGGAAGGAAATCAATGTGCGGATAGTTTGGCCTCCCTTGCAGCGCTCTCCCAGACTGGAATGCATCTTCTGCACGAACCCCCGCAACTTATCAAGGTTCAGCTTCACCAAGACCAGCACGGGATTTTGTACCGCCGACTGCGGTGCTAGCTAGGTTTTGAATTTCTTGTCCATTGTATCCAAAAAAAAAATGCAAGTTGTTGTATGCATGTTGTCGTGAACTTGATTTTTACTTCTCTTTTTTTAATAAATAAATCTAGAATGGCAGTATCATGTATGTTGGTACCGCCTTACAATTCTCCCCCTACTAACTACATGGTATTTACTATCATTCCTGCAGATAATCAACAAAACTCAAACTTTTCCTTAGTTAGAACTTTTGTCATCATATCTGATCTATTTTCATCCGTATGAATCTTCTCAAGCTGTAATAGCTTCTTTTCTAACACCTCTCTGATCTAGTGATATATCACATCAATATGCTTGAATGGAATGATGAATTTTTCTAAGGTGAAAGCACTCTGACTATTACAAAACAGTTGATATCTATCCTATTGAAAGCTAAGTTCATCTAAGAAATTCTTTATCCATAGGAACTCCTTGCATGCTTCAGTTGCAGTAATAAATTTCACTTTAATGGTGGATAGAGCAACACATTTCTGCAATTTTGATTTCTGTGATACGGCTCTCCTGCAAAGATAATTAGATAACTTGAAATAGATTTTCTCGAGTTAACATCGCTGGCTATGTCTGCATCTATGTAGCCAACTAACACAACCTTGGTAGTTTCAAAACATAAACATATTTTGGAGAGACCACGTAGATATCTAGGAATCCATTTCACAGCATCCCAACGTTCCTTATCATGATTTGAAAGGAACCTACTCACCACTCTAATTACGTGAGCAATATCTGGTCGTGTACATACCATGACGTACATCAAACTTCCAACTGCAGAAGCATAGAGGACTTTCATCATCTCTTCCTTCTCTTCATTCATTGAAGAGCATTATTTAGTACTCAACCTAAAGTGATTAGCAAGAAAACAACTAACCGCTTTAGCTTTATCCATGTTGAACCTTTGAAGTGCTTTCTCAATGTACTTCTCGTGTGATAACTATAATTTCTTAGCACCCATGTGTCTAATAATCGTCACGCTAAGAATCTATTTTGTTGGCCCAAGTCTTTCATGGCAAAAGACTTGCTTAACTGCTTCTTCAAACGGTTGATCGTATTGATATTTTGACCAACAATCAACATAAAGAAAAAGGATAATGAAATCATCATCAGAAAGGGGAGACATGGATTCATGCATCACATGCACGACTAAGCAGCAAAAGTGTTGGAATGTGAATTCCAACCCATGACATCCCAAAAAGCTAGAATCTCAAACCCATGCATATTTGTATTTCCAAGTGCGTTTCTCAATCTTCACATTAGACGTACCCAAGAGGCAAACTGAGATATCAATTTGCATTTCTAAGTGGCGTTATGAGTCCCACCAACCCATGTGTTACAGAGTTTAGATCTTCTGTCCAGTTTTATAGTGTCTTATTCTCTCCCATGAATCTCAACCATTCATTTATGTGGGCTCAGCGTAGGTTCCGCAAAAATAAACGTGAGACCCGCATAAATAAATGGCTGAGATTCATAGGACAGAATAAGATACCATAAAACTGGACAGAGGATCTTGTCCCTGTGTTACATGCGAGCGAATCAAAGAAGCTTAACACCATAATCAAATGTAGTTCATACTTTTGATTATGTCTTTGTTATTATCTATAATATTATTTTTTATATTTCAAGTATTAAATTAATAATATTAAAGTGTAAAGAAATATTAAAATAATGATATAAACTTACTTAAATCTTTTATAAATTATTATTATAGTATCTTTGATTGTTGAATTTTAAAAAAAGTTTCTCAAATTATTCTTATTAAAACTTAAACTAGTGGAGGATTTCATTTAAAGAGTTATGTTTAAATTATATAAAAATGCCCAACTAAATATTTATTATAAATAACTCATATATACTTTAAGGTATTTTATTATATAATATGTATTTTAAATTATATTACATTCTTATTATTATATTATTTATAAATGATCAAAATTATAAATTTTTATAATTTGCTATCTAAATTAATGTTCTTATAGATTATGATTAATATTTTGCACTTATCATTATCGTAGGAGGTTGTATATTTTTATTTCAAACTAATTTTAAAATTATTTCAATAAATTATTTTTTGTATAATTATTGAAATTTATAAAAATATGAGTCTATAAATTGAATTTAAATTTTTATTTTTATTTTATAATAAATTAGGATTTTAAACTTTATTGTAAAAAGTTTAAGTTTAAAGTTTAAACCTGTCCTGTTAGTTGTTTCTTGCCCGCTGCAACAATAAATTTCGCTTTAATGGTGGATAGAGCAACACGTTTATGCAATTTTAATTTCCATGACACGGCTCCCCCTGCAAAGATAATTAGATAACCTAAAATAAACTTTTTTGAGTCAACATTGTTGGCCATGTCTGTATCTATGTAGCCAACTAACACAGGCTTGGTAGTTTCAAAACATAAACATATTTTGGAGAGACCACGTAGATATCTAGGAATCCACTTCACAGCATCTCAATGTTCCTTACCATGATTTGAAAGGAACCTACTCACCACTCTAACTACGTAAGCAATACCTAGCCGTGTACATACCATGACGTACATCAAACTTCCAACTGTAGAAGCATAAAGGACTTTCATCATCTCTTCCTTCTCTTCATTCATTGAAGAGCATTGTTTAGTACTCAACCTAAAGTGATTATTAAGAAGACAACTAACCGCTTTAGCTTTATCCATGTTGAACCGTACTTTCTCAATGCACTTCTCTTGTGATAACCGTAGTTTCTTAGCACCCATGTGTCTAATAATCGTCATGCTAAGAATCCATTTTGTTGGCCCCAAGTCTTTTATAGCAAAAGATTTGCTTAACTGTTTCTTCAAACGGTTGATCCTATTGATATTTTATCCAACAATCAACATATCATCAACATAAAACAAAAGAATAATGAAATCATCATCAGAGACAGGAGAGACATGGATTCATGCATCACATGCACGACTAAGCAACAAAAGTGTTGGAATATGAATTTTAACCCATGACATTCCAAAAAGCCAGAATCTCAAACCCATGCATATTTGTATTTCCAAGTGCATTTCTCAATCTTCACATTAGATGTACCCAAGAGGCAAA
>JAOTBA010000203.1:26439496-26460773 GCA_025629845.1 Erythroxylum squamatum
AGCCCGTCGTACTTGTCTGGTTCAGGGCCTGTTGTATAGTCGGCCCGACCAATAGTAATAGTACAACAAATAAATACAAATAAATGATGCGGGTTAGAAAGAGTAAATAAATAAAACTATATAAATAAATAATTCATTTATTTTATTCAAATAAACATAAAAAACGTCATAAAATAACTAAATACATTTAAGAACTAGTAAATACTTAGAATAAAGTAATGATTAATAATTAAAATAAAATAATAACTTCAAAAAATAAATAAATAAAAATATAGCAGCATAATATCAGTTTATCAAAAAGATGTCCAACTTGTGTGTACTTGTCAAGAAATTCACATACAAAACAAAACTTGCAAACAGTCGTAATAAAGATGCATTCAAGAGTTAAAAGTAGTAGTCATAATGTAGTTTATGTAGCAAGAAATATGAAACAATTAGAAGGGGCCAGAGATACCATTACTAGAGCCTTTACAAAAACAAAACCTGATATGGGAATAGGACTAGAATCAAAGACGATCACATTCTCAGAACTTGGAAAACTTCACTTCACCACCTGATAAAAAAGTAAATTACATTTTTTTACTTTGTATATTATGTATATATTTAATATTTAAAATAGTTAATTAAATCAAATTTGACTATTACTCAATTAAATCCTGTTATTATCAATAATTTTTTAGCTACTTTGAATTTTATAAAACTCCGTTAATATAAATTATTTGATTGAGAAAATCACTAATATTAGGGGACTTAATTTTAAAAAATAAAAGTAATCGATTAGGAAATTGAGTATAATAAGAGCTTTAAAAATTAGTGTCATCTCATTAATTTAAGATAATCAAATATACCAAAATATATGATAAAGTTTACCAAGGAGTGTGACTTTCAGGAGCATACTGACTGAGTTGACCTAATCACCCAAAGTGTTAAAACTTTCAGTCATTTTACTCATACAAGGCACACTCTTTTAATCCTCGACCCCTAAATAAAATACATGGTTGTCAATAAAAAAATATTACACCATCATAAGTATTAAATCAACGGATTAAAAAAAACATCTTTTATATTTCTAATTTTTTAATTATCGAAAAAAGCTAAAACTCAAATTTTAAATTATAATTCGGACTTTAAAAGAGTAGCAATAAAATGTTCAAACTTTCAATTTTTTTCAATTTTAGCCCAAACTTTAAAAAATGACAATAAAATGTTCAAATTTTCAAACTTCTTCAATTATAACCGGATGTTATCAGTTGTTTTCCCATGCTCTCAGTCCTTTGTTTTCTATTTTTTCTTCTGACGCTTCAAATTACTCTCGCATTATAACATACTGTAATAGAAAACTCTTCATTTTTAGTTCGTTCTCCTGATGCCCTTAGTATGAGAGTGTCGGGGCTACATAATCTAAAAATCGAAGGGTGAAGGCATCGAGAGAACAAACTAAAAATGAAGGAAAAATTATAATCAAATCATAAGGTCAAGGAAACTGCATAATCTAAAAATCGAAGGGTGAGGGCATCGAGAGAACAAACTAAAAATGAAGGAAAAATTATGATCAAATCATAAGGTCAACGGAACTGCATAGTCTGATTTAGATCATTTTTAAACAACAACGCTATTTTATCTATGTGACTAAACGACATAGTTCTGTTAGTCTTTATTTGTTGCATTAATTTTGGTTGACTTATATTATTAGTTAAGTTTTCTGAAACACGTGGCAAGTCACTTCAACAAACTTAACAGAAATACTAACATCAGGTTAGAATTGAAAAAAATTGAAACTTTGAACATTTTATTGCTACTTTTTAAAATTCATGCTATAATTGAAAATTTGACAAAAGTTTGGAAAAAAATTTGTATCTACTTTTTTAATCTTTTAGAAAAACTTATTTTCTTAGATTTGGGTTAAAAATAACAATATAAATAAAGACAATATAAATATCAAATGTTGACAAGTTAAATATTATGAACACAAAGATTAAACTCAACTTTTAAACTTAAACCGAATTAGTTAAATACGACTCAATTTAATAATTTATTATAATTATCTTATAACATTATTTTAAATTCAATTTATTTTGTTTAAGTCGAATTTAAAAATTAAATTAAATTATCATATAAGTAATATTTAATTAGTCCATGTTAGATATTTATATTGTATAACAACAACAATATCAATACCCATTATCAATATTGCTGGTATACGAAATTTGAGGAATTTCAATAACACGCAGCGTTAGATTGTTTTCAAGCGACCCACATGAAAAGAAAGAAAGCAAGAATAAGAGAGGGACAGAAAGTCAACATACCTATTATATAAGACTCTCCACTTTGCGAGAATTTTGGGAGGGTCATAATGTATGCACTATTCCTTTTGTATTTTTACAAAGAAGTTGTTTGATGACTTGAACCTATGATTTTATAGTCACAAAGGAACAACTTTACCAATATTTTTTATTATTTTTAATCAATGTAAAAAATGAATTAATTTTTCTGAAAATTAAAAATTTTAAAAATTTGAAAATTTGGAAAATTATTAGAAAACTAATTTTTTAAATTATAGATAACGCCCATACCTTTTACCGTTAAATTAACCCATATTGTTAGTGGTTTAGCAAACCAAAATCACCCCACATGCAGTTGGGCAATAGTTGGTGTCCCACTTTGAATACGGAGAGTACCAAATCCCAGTTAACAAGAACAACGGAGAACCCAAGCAAAAAAGTATTTGACAAGGCCCCATTTGTCCCAAAAAGTCATTCCTGAACTAAACCTCACTTTTTAGTCAACAACGAACCATAAGCAGATTCTGTTTCTTCCTTTCTCTTTTGACTCTTAATAGTTCCATGGACATAAGGGAATACGGTTAAACTCACTTCTCTAACCAAAACTGACATTGGTGAGGTTGGTGGGGTTGTGTTCTTGCGGATTTTTACGTAATCTAGACATCAAGTTCCAAAGTCTTGTTAACGAGATTAGTTCCACCAACTTAAACATGAGATATTAAGTACTTATAATGCTCGAGACTGTACCTATCCAATTTTGTTATCATAATTATCTCGTCGTTTTGCTCCTTTCCCTGTTTCCTGTATTACAGCTTAGTGTGTTAGTGGTAAGTATATTAGCGGCATAATTTACAAGTTATTGTGTCAATTCAGAAATTTATAAAGTGCATATCTAAAAAGTAAAAAATATGAATTCTTCCGATAAAAAAAAAGGATTATTTAGGTCAATCTTAAAACTTGAGCTCGATTTAAAACTCAATCAACTCGAATTTAAATTTATAAACTAAAATAACATAATTTTAAAAAATTAAATTAATGTCATTTGGAAGAGGAAGTTTGGGTTATTTGGACTATTCGTACTAAACTTTGAATTTTCGAACCTAAAGATTAGTCAACTCGAGCTTAAATTTGTATACTAAAATCACGTTATTTTAAGAAAAAGCAGACCGTTTGAACTGGTCGAGGATTAACTCTCTAACTTTAAGTCTAATCCGAATCTTAATTAGTTCTAACTAAGCTGCAATAGGCTTAAGTTACCAAACCTAGTCAAACGGATGATTGTAGCAGAGTATAGACAAAAGGGCCCTTGTACTTTTAAGATTGTCTGTCTATTTTTTTCTATCCTTATTTTGTTACGTTAAATTTTAGCTATTTATTTATATAAAATTAACATAATTGAAATTTAACAAGATAAGATAAAGAACCGAAAAAATGTACAGAACATCCGTCCCCGCCCCGCCCCCTTGTGACAATTATGTGGTGCGTGAAGCGTCAGGCGTCGGTCAAAAAACACTTGGTTCAGGCTTGTTCGAAAAAGTACAAAACTGGACCAGACACACAAAAATATTAATACAAAATATAAATCCTTTTCTCCAGCTGTTGGCCTAAACAACCATGAGATTGAGATATGGGTCATCCGAAAGCTAACTGCTTGTCCCTTCTCTTGTCTCGATATCCTTTCTCATGTACTTACTTAAACCTTATTTTTAAGGTAACAAAGCACTCATAAATAAATAAATAAATAAATGCTCATAAAATAACATAAAAATAGCATAATAAAAATAAGTAATCTAAACCCTATTTTTAAAGATTGTTAAGTTACTTTAATAAAAAAAAAATAGTTTATAAATTTTTTAAAATTTTTAACTTTTCGGTTTGACTTAATTTAATAATCTTGGTTATTAAAAACTAATCAATTTATTAATTAATTGACCAATTTTTAATAATTTATAAAATAA
Source organism: Erythroxylum squamatum (assembly GCA_025629845.1). NCBI lineage: Eukaryota > Viridiplantae > Streptophyta > Magnoliopsida > Malpighiales > Erythroxylaceae > Erythroxylum > Erythroxylum squamatum. Next base: position 26,443,737 of record JAOTBA010000203.1, read on the forward strand.
ATAAATCTATTAATTTTCATTTGACAAGTTTCTTTTTAAATTAAATTTTAAATTTTTTTGAAAGTAAAGATAGTATTTTTAATCAAATTTTAAATTATTAAAATTTTAATCGATTTTATAATGATCTAAGAAAGGTTAAATCTTTTAAATCTTAAATATTTTGTCTTATCGGTTTAATTTTCGGTCTAATGTTTTAAACAATGGTTTTACGTGCCTAATATTAGAGAGTATTTAATTAACGACATTAATTCGTTAAAATACAAAAAAATATGCAAATTGAAAAATAATAAGATATTAATATTTCAAAGAATTATCCTATTTTTAAATTTTTAAATACTTAATTAAAATATTTTAAAAATTAGAAAATTTTATAACTTTATAATTCATTATTACAAATAAAAATATCTAGCATGAAATTAGGCAAGAAAAGCAACACACACCAAACCCTAATCCCTAAGGTGAATATATATCTAATAAAATAATAAGGCCCCGCCAATTCTGAACGGAGTGCGTACGTACCTGCCCAGCTGGATTGCCCAAAATACCCTCTTAGGCATCGAACAATTACGGCCGTTGGCCGGTTCGTTAAAGCCCGCTACCCGACATTTATTTCTTGAAGCGTCAATTACGGCAAGAAAAGCAATCAGTAAAAATCAACGCATGAGATCACATGACACTCTTTCATTTTCTTTCAGATTCTTTTCTTTTAGTTTCTCAGTTACTAAAATTCGGATTAATCCATAAATCAGTTAGTGTATATAAATATAGGATATGTTCCAAACTTCCGGGTACCCTCAACCTGGTTTTAGATTATCTAGGCTGCTCTTTTCCAAGAATAACTAACTCCTAAAGATATACCATTCTTTTACAAGCATTTATTGTGTATCTGTCCCTCCTCTTTGTCTGCCTCCTTTTCTTACCATAGCCAAGATATGTAGGCAAGGTTTTGAGTCCCCCACGTTTCTGTTTTCTGGGTGTTTCAGAGTATTGAGATTTCTCTTTGGAGGAAGAAAACCCAGATAGAGTTTTCAATGGCTGTGCAAGGTGGGGTTCTTCTTTTGTCTGTTTCTGGGAGAAAGTTTTGATCTTTATTGCTTTTTGGTATTTGGGTTTGCTTCAATGGAATGGAAATTTTGAAAAAAAATTTAACGTTAATGGCAAAAAACGTTGCCTTTTAGGTTAATACAAAGATTTTAGGTTCTGTTTGTGATGAAGTATTCTGTTTGTAAATTCTTTAACCAATCATTTGGCTTTATTTGGGATGATTCTTTGTTTGTCATTGAATGTCTTTGTTTCCTGTTTCTATCTCCTCTGTTTCCTCTGTTTATCTTTACTAATCTTTTTCTGAAATGATTTTGCTTTTATGAATCGAAACAACGAAGAGGAAGGAAGTAGATGCCAGGAGTGCCCAGAAATGGAAGCGCAGAGTGAACAATCACCAAGATGTGTACTGGAGATTCCTATTTTAGGGGCAGACTCTGATCACAGCATCAGCAGCAGTACTTGCAGCTCAGGTTCCAATGAAAGACTAATCCAGGATAAAGCAGTAGCAGAGGCCAGAGATAGCTCACAATGGAAACGCATGCTTGATGCTTTTAAAATCAAGTCAGTGAAGAAGTTCTCTGTGATTTCAATGCTCACAACATATGATCTTATAGCCAAGAAGAACATAAAGAAGAGAATCTCAAGAATCCAAAACTCAACCGATATGTTGATAGATTTGGATGGCATATCAATGCCAATACCGTCATGGAGGAACTTTGACCATTCAGAGTTGATGGTTGCTACAGACAATTACAGTTCTGGTGAGCAATAGAACTTTGGCAGTTTCCTATCTTCTTCATATTAATCTTGTTACAAACCAGGAACAACCCTCTTTTAGAATTCAGTTGATTGTTAGTATTTTGTGTTGAGTTGATGGATTTTGGAGTTGTTAGCTGAGTATTCAGAGACCAGTTGCCTGGCTTCTATCCTCAATCTTGATTATGGTTTGATGCGTGCCCTTAGCATATTCTGAAATCAGGTTTCCTGGTTTGAAAATTACAAAGTCCAAAACATAGAATAAACAGCGGAGAGGTCGCTTTCTTGGTTTAGTTAAACTCAAAACTTTAGTTTAGTCTTGGAATAAGGAAAAGTCATACCTACGATTGAAATTGTGGACAGATACACAAAGTAGTCAATGGTGCCTGAGCTCGTGGCCCAACTAAAAGTTATAAGAGGAGACCATTTTGACTAATTAAAAGTTATAATAGGAGACTATTTGACTAATTTATTAAAGGCTCGGAACTCAGGAAAGTGACATTGGAACAGTGCTTTTTGATCTCATTGCTTCAAAAGCTGAAAACAATCTCCAAGCCCTTTTTGGGTGCTATCTGCCCAATTGTTAACACTTTCTGTTTTTTTTTGGGTGATTTAGCTTCTGATATAGTTCTAACTGTGTTTGAAATTGTTCAGAAAACTTGCTCGGGGAAGGAGGCCATGCACAAGTGTACAAAGGCCTCTTACCTGATGGTCAAATTGTAGCTGTGAAGAAGCTAATAAGTAGTGAGAAGGAAGAAGAGGACAGAATTGTTGACTTCTTATCAGAACTTGGGATTATTGCTCACATAAACCATCCAAATGCTGCTAAACTGCTTGGATTTAGCGTTGATGATGGTCTGCACCTTGTACTTGAATTTTTACCCCAAGGAAGTCTTGCTTCTTTTCTTCATGGTGCTGTCTCTAATTCCCTTGTACTCGCTTTGTTTATAGCATTTTTGTATGTTTCAGATACAATTTAAAGTTTTGACTTTTTATTTCTGATACTCAAATATTCATTGATGAGGAGACTTCATTGTTTCAGGTGGAGGGGAATGTTTAAATTGGAAGAAGAGGTTTAAGGTGGCAGTGGGAATAGCAGAAGGATTGCGGTATCTCCACCATGATTGTCCGAGGCGGATTATCCACAGAGACATCAAAGCATCAAACATATTGCTTACTGAAGATTTTGAGGCTGGTGATTTATCAGATTATATGATCGAGCTTTCATTGCCTGCATATCATCCCTTTTCTTTTTTTCCCCTGATGTTAAGCTTGTGTTGTTTCCTGACATGCAGATTTCTGATTTTGGATTGGCCAAATGGCTTCCAGAGAACTGGATCCACCACATTGTCTTCCCAATTGAGGGCACATTCGGGTTAGTCGATACCCAGACCGAGCAAGTTGCCATTAGAATTTTTCCAAAAAAATAAAAAGAAAAAAGTTGCTGTTATAACTAAACCATTGCCAGATTGACTGACCCTGACTTAAAACATGGCTTTTCAGATACTTGGCTCCAGAGTACTTTATGCATGGAATTGTAGATGAGAAGACCGATGTATTTGCATTCGGAGTTTTGTTATTAGAAATCATCACCGGTCGCCGCGCCGTCGATTCGAGCAGACAAAGCCTTGCAATCTGGGTATGATCCTGCATCTTAGCTAAGAGTTGCTCATTCTCAAACACCAGATTATGTTACAGAGTTGCTCATTCTCGATCCTTTGCACAGGCAAAACCATTGTTGGAGGCAAATAATGTTAAGGAATTAGCTGACTCTCAGTTGGGAGACGATTATGATCCTTGTGAAATGAAACGTGCCGTGTTGACTGCATCATTGTGCATTCACCACTTGTCTAGTATGCGTCCAGACATGAACCGGGTAAGTAGTACATACGAGGTTCTTGTTCCAATTCAAAACAAAATCCTATGCAGTTTCAGTAAAAGCACCTAATCCAAGTTTCAAAAACTTCTCAGGTTGTGCAGATACTAAAGGGAGAGGAAGTTCACGTAATGGAGTTTACACAAAAGACCAACTCAGGAAGAACAGTGTTCTTAGATGGTTGTGATTTGCAAGATTACACTAGCACCAACTACCTCAACGACCTAGACCGCCATCTACAACTCGTGATGGAGTAGAAACTGCTGCTTCTACAAGATTTTCACTTGAATACGTGAAAGATCACAACAATTCGCTTGTATCTGCATAGTTTAGAGGGAAGTAATGAAGTGGAAAAATTCACATTATGCAGTACCATTATTATTGTATGTATAATCAGAAAGTCACAAGCCTGCAAAATTTTGTGAAATGAGAATCCCAAGTTCATCTTCTCCACCTGACATGTCTTAAAAGTCACAAAGTCGGTAAATTTTTGTGGCATGAGAATTCCAAGTTCATCTTCTCCACTTGACATGTCTTACTTGGACCATTTACTTGAAGGAGAGTGCATGGCATTGAAAGTTGGAAAGTGGTCGCATTCCAAAGATTCGTTAGCATAGGCATTGGGAAAAGGTTTGGAACAAAAGATAAAGATAAAAGGAACAGCTGCGGCTGGGAGACCGATGGTCAAATGGGCATCAAAATTTTACTTTTTTGAGTACTTTTCAATCGGATAGGAACAGAAAAAGAATTTGGTGGTAATCATATTTTATCCAAAACTATGGGAGTTTGTGTCTGATCATGATACAAATATATTGGAATTCGTATAATTTTCTAATATGTTAAGGATATACAAATTTTTTAAAAATTATATTTATTTAAATTATATTTTGTAAAATAATAATAATTAATTAAAATTATTTAACATTACAATTAAAATTTTCATATTTAAGTAATATTAAATATTTGTAATTTGAAAACAACATCTCTACTAGTTAAGGTTAAGACTGCGTACTACTAAGCTTTCTCAGACATCATGGTTTCTCCTAAATGTTACTGTTGATAAATATTTGTAATTTAACAGGACGTGATCTCATGTACTCTCTGCTTTGTCCCACAAAAATGTATGGCTGAAATAAAATGGAACAGGTTGGATCAGAGTAGTCCCACGTAAATGTTATAGTTGAGATGAAATGGAGCAAAGATTGGAACGTCGTAAAAGGCAAGTGATTTGAAGGGTAATTTAACACTTCAACCCATCAACCTTCTTCCTTATTTTAGTTCTCACTCTAACAAAGTTTTCTTTAATACCATTAATAAAATCATCCCATCATAAATCAAATAATGAGAATAAGCTGTAAGTTATATTTATATAATTAAAATATTCTTATAATTTAATTTTTTTCAAATTTTCCAATTTTAATTAGGTTAACCTTCTTTTTTAAGTTATATTTATATAATTAAAATATTGTTATAATTTAAATTTTTTTCAAATTTTCCAATTTTAATTAGGTTAACCTTCTTTTTTATCTTAGTTCTTGGTCCATATTAAATTTTTCTTTAATATCCTTAACAAAAACCTCTTTTAATAAATCAACTAATAAAAATAAGCTATAAATACATTGTGAAATTTAAGAATTATTGAGGATCGAAAATAAAAATAGACCGTTTAAAAAATTCAACTAATATTAAAAATTAAAAAATTAACTAAACAATTAATTAATAAAATAATCAAATTTTAACAACAAAATTAAAAAAATTAAAACCAAATTCAAAACTAAGAGAACTAAACCGGTTACACTAATCAAACCAATTGGAAATCTTAATTTTGTAACATAGCATGAAAGCTTATCAAGTTCTAGGTATACCAGACAAATATGGTAGAAATGGAGAAAATTAAATTACCTTCCGCAACTAAATAACTAGAATCAACCCCTATAATTCAGCATCTCTTGTCTAACAACATTTCAGACAAATATTAATTTACAGGATCCAACATCATGGGTCGACTGTCTTCTTCATCAATCCTGTTAAAGACTACAAGCTTTTTCTAACCATTCAACCAAAACCAAAAAAACACCATATCCTGTTTTGTCTTTCCTACTTCTGCCAGAGGTTACACGAGAAAGAGGCATTAGAGCTTCTCTTAGTACGAGGGTCAGCAACAAAAGGGTTTGTTTCTCATTGTCAAAAACTCAATGTGGTCAATAAGACTGGTGAGGCCATATGTAGAACTCCGCTGTTTGAGGTAAGATGGTCATGGCTGTAGCCATTGTTGCAGATGAGCCGGAGGAGTCAGCAGATGCTAAGGTATTCGAGGTTTGAATGGGGTGGTGGAAGAGGTTGTGATGGTAAAGGGTCGATGCTGCAGCCTCAAAGGGGATACCGCAAGCGACGGCAGGAAGGGGCTGAATAGCAGCAAAATTTATACTATTGTTGCCATTGCTGCTACATTGAGGTTGCTGCTCCTGGCTCATCGCCGGTTTCTGTTCTGATTCAAGCGATAGCTTTAAACGCTTTGCGGCACCTCCGATTGGAAGAGCGCTCTTCATGATTGCTTCCACATCATATCGGCTCATCTCAAAATTGGTCACAGCATTTGTTCCCCTGAACTTTATTGCTGCTATGTCATATGCTTCTGCTGCTTCTTCCTCCGTAGCTGTAACCATTTACAGTAGTAATCCATTAAAAACTTTCCAAGCCATGGATGATTGACATGACCATATAATTGATTAAGTTCAACATGTGAAGAAAATGAATGTTCATCAAATCATTACCGAAAGTGCCAAGGTACAGATCCTTGTTCCCTGCAACACGGCCTATTCTTGCCTGCCAACGTCCCTGTTGATGATGCCTGCATCAAATCACAATTGTTCAAACATCAGTACCAGGAGTGTTGATCAGTGAGTAATGAACAAATTGAATTGCAAAAGACATACCTTGTGACACCTCTGTACACAGAAGCTCCCCTCGAGAATCCGCTACTCTTCCTAACAATTTTTACGGGGATTAATTTCACTTCATGTAACATAATTAAACAGAAATTCTACTTCTAAAACACATCTTAGTTCCATTTCCATGACCATACCTCCTTAGAGATGCAATAAATTCTTGCTTGGAGACATACTTCATCTCCTCCAATTCTTTTGTGTAATTAGAAACCTGGTATACAAACGTAACGAAGTCATTAAATAGATTACTTAGGTTCCAATGCACAATCAATAACAATCGAACAGTGGCAAGTTATATTACAGGGAAATTGGTGGTTGCTGTGAGACCCCAGTACTTTAGAGCGGCTAAGTCATAAGCTCTAGCTGCCTTATCCTCCTTATCATATCCTCCTGACACAACACAGATTTTCTCAGTACACAAACACTCAAATTTCAAAGTCAGATACTAGAAGGTCCCGAGAAGCTAGTTCTTACCCAAATATACTGTAGCCAAATGCAGTTCAGAGGCACCAAGTTCCATGCAAAAGGAAGAAGAGAAGAATTTCAAAAACCAAATAATCACACGATGCTCAGATATTACAGAAAAATATTCACATCACAGATTATTATTATATAATTTAAAGAAACAAACATGTGAGCCAGTACCCAGCACATAGTTTTTCAATTGTTTTGAAGCAATAGTTTCAAAGTTTCCATGTGTGAAACGGATGGTCATATTAAAGCCAAAATTTTGAAAGCAATAGTTTCAAAGTTTCCATGTGTGAAACGGATGGTCATATTAAAGCCAAAATTGGCAGATACGAACAGTGCCAAGGTCAACAAATAATGCCTGCCATTCTTATATAATATATATATTATAGTACGCGCTCTAGTCAAACCTAGACACCACATCTGCCATCAGGACTGAAATGAAAAAAAGCAAAAGTAAAAGCTCAGATCAATCAGAGTCTCTCGACTTCATCGATTGCCTGCAACTTCTGAGCATCGTAAGGAGCGGACGTGGGTCATGTCAAGCAAACCTTTGCAGTATATACGGGACCCGACTCAGGTGAGAGGATGAGAGAAAGAGACAGTACAGACTTACATAATGAGCAAAATGGCGGCCCATCTGTTCAAATCAATCACTGTTCCTTGATAGAAACTTGTTACAGTGACTAGAAAATTGTAAAATACAAGTACAGTTTGTAAACGCATATATACCATCAGTCCATCAATCATCAGAAAATTAAAAAAAGGAGAGAGACTGGTTTTGCATCAGAAACCAAAAACTAAAGGGTCACCTCCTCCTTCCGTCCTTCACTACACACAGACTATCTCCATTAATGCTCAAGTTTCTTTTCAGTACTCACTGTATCTATCTTTCTACATATATAATCCAAGAAGTATACGATACTAAAAAGAAAATGAGAGGACCTTGACGTCCTTTTCTGGCCTGACCCTCCCTCCTACAGCTGTTATCCCATAGATGCGCTTCGTATCTTCCTGTCCATCTGTGTCTGCATTAACATTGCCCATGTTAAAACAGAAAAAGAAAAAGTTAGAAATGATCCATTTAAACTGTGACTAATAAGAGTATTACCTAGAGAAGGTTTAATATTTTATACAGAATACGAATCATTTATGACAATCTCAGTGTTAAAACGACACAAAACACGACACAGATGAATGGAACAAGGAGTTTGAACACGTTCGACGTACCTAGTAACACCTCTGTAAATCGAAGTTCGCTGACCGAAGGTATCAGCTACCTTTTTAGAAGAATCAGACTCGACGGACATAATAACCTTATCTGTTGAAGAGCCGCCGCCGCCGCCACCACCCTGATGATTCACTCCCAGTGACAAAACGTTGTTTGCGCCTCCACAGTTGGAGAAACCCAACTCGTTCCCAGCCGACTCTATCGAGTGACCGACAAACTCACCGCCACCAAGTTGAGTCCGAGGTATTGAGGCTGAGTCATCAACCTCCGAGCCTGAGTTCGTCGAAAAGGTTTGGAAACCAGCAATCGTTTTGAGATCCTGCTGGTCGTTGAAGTAAGTAGCTGAGCCATGGTCGTAGATATGAGTCAGAGACGAGTCCTGAGTCTCGGTTTGGCTGTTATCAGAATACCGAACCATTGTTGTCGACGAATCTCCAAGAAAATCTTCGAGTTTTGGTGCGTGTGAGTGATGTGGTTCTGGGTCTATAGGGCTAGTGAGGATAAAGTTCTCAGCCATTGTCGTCACCGTTTGGGCTTCTTTGGGGTTTGCCCATACTGTATATAACAAGCATAAGCAAGTTAAATCAGCAACTTGAACAAGTTGAAGATTGAACCTTTTTTCCCCTACTGATCAACAAAACCTTTGAAGAACTTCCAAGTTTTCAAGGTTAGATTCTAGTTTCATGGATATGGATGAAAAATATTTGAGGGTGCAAGTGCAACTCAGAGCCAACATCTGAACTCATATGCTTGTTATTTTTCCTCTATTTTCTTCCACCCTAACTTTACCGATCAAGCAGACAGTACGGAAATCTGTTGGTTTATTCATGTTTCAGAAAATACCCCAGTCGATATTAAACACAGAAAACTTGCTGCTAAATTTGATATCCAAAGTTGGATTCGAGACACTGAAACTTCATTTCATTGCCCAAATAATCATGAGGAACAAAAAATATCTCTTTCAGATACAGAAAGAACAGATATATCAGTGCGGTTCAGTCATTTTCTCAGCAACCACACATTCGAATACTAAATAAAGCACGAGAGACAGAGAGAGAAGGAAGAAAATGTGCAGCTTTACCATTAGCATAGAAATTATCGATCAAGTAGTGAGGAGAGGCAGTGGAAGAGCCATCATAAGACATGAACTGAGATTCAGATGACCTCAACATCTCCATTGGAGAGAGTGAAAACGAGAGCCAGTTTGTCGCTGGAGCCATTATTTCCTTTTCTGTATTTTTCTTTTTGCCTTTTCTACGAAAATAGCTGAAGAAGAACCAAACAAAAACCAACCCACATTAAAAAAAAAAACTTATTTTCTGAAGAAACAAACAAAAACCTGAAACTAGAAACAACCCTCCGAAGAGGACCACAACAACCTTCACCCCAGTAAGAACCCAAAAAAAGAAAAAAACCGAAATTTTACCTTAAACCGTTACTCAAAAACTCCTCATTTCCAGACAAGTCCCCGTGTAACGACACGCACGAAGCTAACTCTTTTTCCCAGAAAACCAAACAAACAACAAAGAGAACACACAACCAAATACTACTTCCAAGTATCAGTCCCTGTTTCCTCCAAGTACAGTCGTAGTTTTCTGCGTTTTGAACAAAAAGACTAAAACTAGAGGTTACTTAGACTGGAACTTACAGATACACCAATGCATGCAAACCCCATCTGGGATTTGAGCTCAGAACAACAATAGACCAGTAATCTCCCTTCCAGCTCACACAACTAAGCGGAAGAAGCAATCTTTAGACAGAGAGAGGAATGTACTTATATTTCTTTGAGAGTCAAGAGATAGACAGAGGATGATTAAATAAAGTAGGTGTAAGTATATAATGGAAGAGTTAAACGGTTTCAGCTGTCTTACCGGCGTAAAAACAGAGAGCTTTTTTTTTCACCTTATTTAAAAAATAATATTATGATTTTAACTATTTTTTATAAATTTTGTCTCTCTCTCTTTTTTTAAGGTCTTAGGTAAGAAGTTTAAGAAAATTTGTCTGAAACAAGGTCGCGAAAGATCCGGAAAATGGAGAATTTGAGTTAGGGTAAGACTTCGGAGGGTGAAATTACCAAAATGGGCTTGCCGTTTTGGTGGGATAGTCCTATCGTTTTCGGCTTTTTGTCTTGTTATTCTCTGTCTCGCACACTTGTCTTCCATGCAGCTGTCCACTTTTCACTGCCAACTCATTTCTAATTTTATTTGATTGTCTTCCGTAATGGCTTAAAAGTTTAACATGTTCATTTTGACTAAAATTGACGAATTTTAAAAATAATTAAAAAATATTCTCTTTATTTATAAAAATTATAAATTTCTTTTAAAAATATATTGTAAATTAAAAATTAGTTATTTTATTTTAGTTTATAAATTTATTAAATTATTAAAATTTACTAATTAATTGATTAATTTTTAACAACAAAAATTATTAAATTAAATCAGACTGAAAATTGAAAACTAAACAAAAAAGTTTATTTATTCAATTTTTCAATATTAAATTTGTCAAACTGAATAAATACAAGTTGGTAATGTTTTAAGAAATTAATAATAGTAAATAATAAATGTGGGGAGTGTTTCTTTTTATCCACTTTTGGATTTGGGGATAATTAATGGATGCTTTTGTTGGAGAGTCAAAATTATTTTATTTATGCTCTCTAATTAATGCTGGATTTGGTTTTACTTAAAGTGGAAAATTATGGTTAAACATGACATAAATTTGGCATTTTAATTTGTCCTCTTCCTTTTCTTTATTTAATGATTTAAACATCTTTAATACCATGGAAAATAGCAATTCATGCTCTGTTGTTGCAAGTATTGTTATTTAAGCCAAAGAAAAATCAGGCAATTTTGGTATTTTAAATAAATTTTATAATCACGTAAATGTTGAAATTTTTAATCTTAAATTCGAGTTAATATATACATATATATATAGAGATAGTTCAGAACGATTCCCTAATTGTGTTTCTAGATATTCCCCAATGTTCCAGCTATTCATAGAAGGTGAGAAAGAGATGAATAATTATCTGCTTTTGGAAGAAATCTGAAAATTTCTTAGAAATCTTACAAGATCCATTTGTTTTTTTTCTTTGATAGATGGTCAAAACTTCATCTGGGTTCGAATCCTACTGAGAGGTCCACTAGAGATCAGAAATTGTTGAAGAAAAACAAAATATTTTTTTGTCCCTTTAAGGCGATCGGAAAATAAAGAAATAATTAATATATTCAAGATAATTACGTATTTATAAAATACTGTCTAAATTCATCATATTTCGTCAAATTCGGTATATATATATTGCCAAATTTAGGAAGATGAAAAGCCATATACGAAGGATATAACTAATGTCATATTTTAGTCAACTGACCTTTTTTACAACGATTAAAATACTCAAGTATGATTAAATGGTAAAAATTTTCAACTGCCAAATTTTTTGATTTGGTTTTTTTTTTTGGTTTGATTTATTTATTTTAATAACTATTTTTGTTATAAATTGATCAATTTATTAATTAATTAGTAAATTTTTATAAATAAATAATTTTTTATAAACTAAAATAAATCAATTAATTTTCATTTAATAATTTCCTATTTCAATTAAACTTTAAATTTTTTGTTGATAAAAAATCTCTTTAATTATATTTCAAATTATTTATTTTAATTCAATTTGTAGTCGGTTTTATAATAATATGATATAAATAAAATATTTTAAACCGTAAACTTATTGACTCACTAATTTAGCTTCTGACCCGATTTATTTAAGAGTATCCAATCTCGAGCTATTTAAGTCACACTAGAGCTTTGAGATAGTTATTAATTACTTTTTAATTATTTTCTTAAGTAGAGTTTATTTTCTTATTGCATTTGATAGATTTTTATGGATAATTTTAAAGATATGTGTTTATACATTTCTACTCTAAAGTTCATGAGATACAAAAAAAATATAAGAAATTGTGCAATAAATAAAAGTTGATATGTATTCTGCACAACCAAGGACAATATATGGCTGTGAGATACAAGCATCCAAGATAATCATGTCATCTTTGTGTTTATGGCATTGCATGTTCCTTCAATATGAATAAGATCTTATTAAGTTCATGGTAATTCTTCTCGTGTAATTTTAACTTAATGTGATGATATTTGAAGTTTCATGTTTGATATTAATATTGTACATATTCAGAGCCTGTTTTAAATATTTTAAAAAACGACAAGTTTGATTTGAATTTTTTAAAACATTAGGGTCGATTATGTAGTTTATTATAAACATTAAAGTTTAAAATATGTTATTAAGTTTTAATATTAATACTTACTTTTAACCGTTGGTGAAAGGTAAAGGCATGAATGGGTCTTAGCTTTCTTTACTTACAAAGTAGATATTATAATATTAAAATTTTACAGCTTTACCAAAACCAGGAGAGGTTAAGACAAGTGCGAGACCAGAGAGCGAGAATAACGGGAACAGTAAGGCCGATGGTCAGGAATTTGAACACTTAACACAACCCCCCGCTTTTAGTGCTTTCTTTTGGCTGCTTTTGTCTCAAAGCAATCACCTGCTACCGCCTACCTACCTATACCCCTTTCTAACCATACCCTCTCCCTCTCTCTCTCCCTATGCCTCTTTTTTTACTGTAAGTTTTCTTCTTCTTTCTCATAGTGTCGCAAAACCCTAACCCTAGATTTTCTATTATCTGGGTTTACTGTTTTATTTGCTTTTTTCTTTATTTGTGCTTACATTTTTTAAGAATAGAAAATATACTTTTTTAAGAGAATAAAATATATTCATAAAAGAAAAGTTTCGATACAAAAGGAGGTCAAATGAAGCGCTCAAAAAATATATTAAAAAAACAAATAAGCTGCAAGAAGCTCTCAAATACTATAAAAATAATGTTTTTTTAATACAATGGAAAATCTAAACACTAATAATCTAACTCTCGCAAAACTCCGCGGTATTTTCTGCTTGTCTCGTCGGATGAGATCCTAGACTCAGGGACGGAGCTAGACTCAACTTTAAGGGAGGGCTGTGAGATAGTCCAAATAGAGCCTGAAAGATGGAGGCGTTTTCAATCTGGCGAAGGAGGGCTGTGCGTGCAGAGTTGAAGAGAAGAGAAGATAGAGATTTTTTTTAAAGGGGGGCCACTTATATTTGTAATTTTAAAAATTTTAATTATATAAGTAATTTTAAAAAAAAAATTTGAAAGCCCCCTCCCCATGAACATAGCTCCGTCCCTGCTGCCGAAGCTGTGGGATGTAAAAATGCATTGGTCATAGAGCCTCCAGATTCTTTTATACAAACTTACGTTTTGCATTAGAGGAATAAAAGTTATCCCCAATCCTCCTTACTTCTTAGGAATAATCACTTCACTCCATTCAACTTTAGTTTTCTTGGAATTTTCTGCATTTTTAGACCATAGAAAAACTTTCATGGTGTCATCAATTTCCTTGATTACTTTCCCAAGAAGAATATGAAGCAAATTAAAAAAAATCTATACATAAATCAACCCATACAAACATAGTTCCATTATTTAAAAATTAACAATAATTAAATAGATTAAAGTGAATTATTAATTTTCTCTTTTGTCACATTCAAGTCAGATCTTTAACTGAGTAAACAACATATTGTACTATACTTTTTATGAACTATAATCTTACGAAAACACCACCAAAACCATACTTTCTGAGATGACACGCTCTCGGTTCGAGTTTAAACTTGATTAAATTTGAGCGGCATGAAATTCAATTGAAACTGATCAAGCTGGAGTCAGATTGATTAGATATAATTTTAAATTCTAAAAAGTAAAAAATATTATCGTTTCTTTGAAGATTTTGATCAGAATTCAAATTCTGAGTTTAAACCTGATTAAATTTAAACGATCTGAAGTTCGATTGGACTCGATCGAGCTGAAACTAAATTCCATTAAATATATTTTTAATTCTAAAAATAAAAAATATTGTTGTTTCTTTGAAAATTTTGATCAGAGTCCAAGTTTTAATTTTAAACTCGATCAAATTTTGGCAGCTTGAAGTTTGATTGGACTCGATTAAGGTGAAACTAAATTTTAGTAAATAAATTTTTAATTAAAAAAAATACATTATCGTTTTATTGAAGATTCTACTTCGACTCTGAATTCGACTTAAAGCTAAAAATTTTTCAAAAGAACTAAATCCAGCCTAAACTCTTTTCAACTTGGGTCGAACCTATTGACTTCTGACAATCTTATATGCTGGAGCCAAATAGAAAAAGAAAAAGACAAAAAGCTAAAGATGCTAATCTTATATAATGGGGTAAGCAGAATGAAAGTCAGGTTCTTGTTTTCACGTAACAAAAAGGTGAAGAAGACAAAAGTTTGAACTAGCATGCAAGAATTCTATCATTACGTAAAGAAGACAAAAGGTTCCTTCTTCGATACTTCTTTTCTTGTCAAGAAGTAATCCAACTCTAGTCGGTTATGCAGCTTCCTGTCGCCTTTGGTGTTTAACGTGTAACATATAGGATAGATGTTATTACGTGTTTCGGATATTTATGAAAGAGTTAAAAATAAAGAAAATATAAAATACCTAATTTTGATTTCATCTAAACTTCTGAAGCAATTTTTGAGGTCAAAACGAGTTTCAATTTTTCGGATCTTCACGGAAAACGTTCACGGATACGCGGTTAACGCCTTTCAACAGTTTTCTCAAAACGTAAGTACTCTTAATGAGTAAGAGGATTCATATGTTTACGAATGATACGAGCAACTGGAGGAGACCTTAACATTTATATAGCTTTCATATCAGGCTTCTCCATCACAAGTTTGATATGGGTTCGGTCCACACTATCGGGATCTATTTTTCTCCCAAACTTTGGCCTATTAATTCAGATTATTTATTGGACCACTTTATTACTTTTGTTTGTATCAAATTACGTAACTTAACCAATATGTTATTAAAAATCTGAAAATACAATTAATACATAATGCACTAAAGTTTCAATAACTTAAAGCTGCAAATTGAGACAGAAGCATAAAGTTTTGTCCGAATGTAATTTACATGTATGTCTATTATTAGGCTTGGAAAATTAGCATTGCCAATGTTCCAGTTAAGTTCAATCTTAAAAAAATCAAGTTTAAGTTAATATATTTTTAGTCGAGTCGAAATAATTTGATTCTCCACTTTTAAAATAATATTATTTAAAAAATTAAAATAATAATATTGTAGTATGTTAATTTAAAAAATACTCAAACAATAATATTGTAGTATGTTAATTCTATTAAACATGAAGTTTTAAGAAGTCTAATAATACATAGTCTTAAACTAATAAGCTACTTATGCTATTGTAAAAAAGAAATCTATCGAAACGGTGGGATTCATTTACAACCAAAAGAAGCACTTGATAAAGATTAAATGCCTGTTTGAATAGACTTATATTATTAGAGTTTTTGTCAGTAAAATTTTTTTTAGAAGAGTTTTTTTTTTAAGTCAGTTGACTTTTTTGCTGTCAATTAAAAAACAATTTATTTGAAAGAGCTTCATACAATAGACTGTTTGGCAACATAAAAATAAAAAATACTTTTATTAATTTTAACTATATTTTATTTTGTAATAAAAAATATTTATGCATATAAATAATATTTAAAGTATATTAAACAACATGCAAAGCACAATATATTAATTATTATATAATTTTAAACCATATAAAACATAAATGGAAATATATCTAACCAAATCTTTTATATAGATTATAACATAAGTAAACTAATATTGAAAATAAATATTAAAACATATAAAAAAGTCAAATAATATTATATAAATCTCAAAATAAATATCAAAGTTGAGTAAATAGTTAAATAGATAATAAACGGGAAGATAAATTTGTAGGTATTGTGGAAATTATGTGTAAAATATAAGAGTAAAATGGACTAAAAATAGGCTCATTAATTGATTTAAAAAATCTACCTAAAAGAATATTTTTCTTAGAAGCTTCAAATTTGAGTTTTTTAAAAAGTTATATTTTGGATGTTAAAAAACCTATATCTATTAAAAAAGCACCTTTTTATTTTAAAGTCAAATATTTATTTTTCTTAAAAAAAAAATTACCATAAAAAAAAGTGCTTATTAGCTTTCCAAAAACTCAACCAAAATGCTTATTACCTTTCCACATGCTCAGCTAAGCATACACTCATAAATTGGATTTGTGTTTGAGTTCGATGTTACATTTACTGAATCCCACCCTAAATTGGCGAGTGAACCGTAAGTCTTGTACGTTACAAGGCAGAGCATTACTTCGTGAAGGAATGCATTAGAAGAGGCGGCCGCGGCAATGGAGAGCGTGATCATTCGGCCCAGCATTTGTTAAAGGAGATTGGCTCTACTGGGTCGGCTCACTCCGATATATTCACCGCTTCTTATTCTCAAGCCTCAAGTCTCAAGCCATGATTCGCATAAGAAAGATATCTTTTTCACGGCCTTGGAGTGGAGTTTTTGATTGGGATGGTCTAGGCCTGTCTATTTCGTGGCCAATAATAAATAGAGATTAAAAAAAAACTCAAAAGATGTCATTTTATAAATATAACGATGTCGTTTTATATTTAATTATTTTATAAATATAACAATGTCGTTTTATATTTTAATAAATAATTATTTTTAGGTTTGATTAGGTACTGGTTCGGTCGGATTCTGGCTGAACGGTGCGTTGCTGCTTGGATCCATGCGTTGATTATCCTCTGTGATAAACTCAACGTGAAAGT
>JAOTBA010000203.1:26472335-26488558 GCA_025629845.1 Erythroxylum squamatum
GTTGCTAGCGGATTGAAAGGTCTTATATGGAAGATGATGGAGTTGGGGGCTACACCGAACAAGGGTTGTATGGAAGAAGACGGAGTTGGGGGCTACATCGAACAAGGGTTTAAAATCGGACCGAACCGGTCCGGTTCGATTCGACCGAAAAAGATTGAACCGTCCGGTTTTTATATAGAGAGGTTATTAAGTGAAACCGAACCGGACCACTGACCGGTTCAAACTTTTTCTAGTCGGATCGGACAGTCCTGCTCGGTTTTTAAAACATTGATTTTTATTTGCAAACTTGAGTGCAAGAATCTTAAATATCCAAAGATAGTTCATGTGAAGTGGACAAATCTCCAATACAATAAAAACAAATGACTCAATACCCAAATGAAACATGTTGAAAAATTATTTATACTAATAAGACCATAACAAACTTCCTAAATCTTAGCTAAACAAACAAGAAAGTGGCTGTGCAAACGTGCAAGTGTGGTTGCAGATATCCCGTGATATCCTAGAGAATCTGCAGGTAATTGAAGATTTCCAGGAATTTCCAGACACTGTTGACTTCTTCATTGCTGGCATTTTTCATTGACATGTGATTCTTATGTTTATTCTTCCTTCTAAAGTAAGTTTTCAAGGGAGGTGTCGTAACACATGTAATTTATATTGGCTGAATGTAGTGGAGGCAGGTGCCAGGTATTGTATCCAAGGTTTTAAATTCCAGATGATTACGTTCGATTTACTGCAATTGCAGATGATACAAATGCAATTCTGGAAATGCAGTCATATTTATGACAAACCGAATCGTAGTGACGATATTACGGTTGCAATTATGGTTTAATTAGGAAGCGTAATTTAAAACCATCATTGTATCCATGCAATGTGCTGTAGGAAAGAACGATTTGGGTCTTAAAAGACTTGAAAATGGTTATACTGTGTTCCCTGAGAACAAGCATGTACGGCAATGGTGTGTTTTAAGGCATTTGTTAATTTTATTTCCTTAATCTTTCAGAACTAAGGGCTTATGTAAAAAGGCATGTTCTTTACCTAGCAGGCTAGCACACATTGGCTGCGCTTGGTTAACAAGCGATCAGCTACTTTTTAGCTCATTCATGGTTTCATAAAAGCATATAATTTTTCCGATCTAAATAAAGCACGTTTTACATGAATCAGATTTGGTTTAATATGTTCTATTCGATAAGGGTAGGAGAAGACCCCAACTCAACATTCTTAAAAAAATCAAAGTCTTTCAACTATTTGACCATTTTAAACCGTTGAAATTCTTGTTTGATAAAAAAAATGAATAAGTAGTTGATTTATCCCGAACAGCTAAAATTTAAAGAGCTACACAATAGTAGCCATTTCATATTTAGCTGATTATGTGCAAGTGAAAAATCAATTATACCTTCATAAATAAATAAAGCTATGCATTAATTAATTTTTATAAGTCCAGTTATGCCTAATTACAATTAATTAACTATGTTATAATTTATTAAATAATAAAATTCATACATATTATATGAAATAATACTAATATAATGTAGATTACTACATCATTCATATTAATAAAAAATTTAACGTTGAATTATTATTATTGTTATTATTATTATTATTAGTATTGTTGTTGTTGTTGTTATATGTTCTATATTTTTATTAGACTTATAAATTTAATTTTTGTGGAATTAAATATCTAAAATCTAAATTCCTATAAGAATATTCAACGAAATACTAAAATATATAATATTCATACCCTTATAATTTTTTGAAAGTCATGTCCTCATAAGTCATTTTACATATAAATAGTTAATACAAAACATCTAATTTTACCAAACATCAAATAACAAACAACTAATGCAATCCACGAGTTAAATTAGCTGATAGAATCAGCTATCAGCTAACAGCTAATGCAATAAGTGATTGCCAAGTACGGTCATTATTATTTTTTGAAAGAGAAGCCAACTTCTTTATTTAATCCAGATGTTTATTCAATCTATCTTTGGATAAATAAATTAAATGAAGCGCATAAGTTATTGATTTTTATGTATTTTAAATTACTTTTTGTTAAATTATTTTAATCAAATTTGTCAATGTTTTAAAAATTGGAAAAAATAGGTTTAAAAGTTAAATTGGTAATAAATATAATAAAGATTGAAAGTTTTTGAAGAATTTAAAATAGTATTAAAAAAGAAATTGTATTTATTTATGGAAGAAATTTAATTTTAATTAAAAATTTTGTTAAATAAAAATTAAATAATTTATATAAATTAACAAGAATAATTGAAAAGTTAGTCAGCTTAAAATTTTTATGGATTCAATTTTTTAGTTATTAAAAATTGTTTCAATGTAAATATAATTTGATAAAAACTCGTAAAATATTTTGTTTTAGGATTTAAATATTATATTTTTGTAATTTTTAATTACGAATGTACCTTTTATAATAATTGAAACTATCCGAACCTTTGATAAGGAAAAACTTGAGCTGCAAAGGTCACTCACCTCACTTCTTCCACAAGTCATTTTCTATAGTGCTTATTCCCATATACTTTGCTTGTTTTATAAAGGGCATCTCTTTCCCTTTTGTCTAACTCGAATGTCTTTTGTTCTCTTTTACAAGTAATGGCTTCTTCTCTTGAAGTGCAAACATTACATTATAGCTTATTCCAACTTTCCATGACCCATTAATAAATACGGTCCGTTGCTTTTACTTCGTTAAACAGCCTAAAGGCAATGGCCATCGTCTGAGGAATCTTTTAGTCAGTAACTGTAGTACGAGTGGGCTCCGCAAGCATTATCCTATTTAGATCCCACGTCCTTGCCATTTGTCAACAGTCTTAACCCTCTCATGGTTCCACCTGTTTGTCGGTGGTCTATAACCAGTAAGAATTCTCGGTTTTTTTTCTCTGTTAATCGTCAGTGGACCAATTCTTTCTAACCCTTTTTTTAAGTTTTCCAAGTTAATGCTATATGCTCGTGTTTGTTGATTGTCTCCGTTTTTTTCTTTTGTGCTTCTTGGAATAAGAGAGAAAGAAGATGGTGTCTGGGACTTCTGAATCGTTGAAAGCCGAGCTTCCTGTGGAACAAGGTCATTTGTTCCTGAATGGAGATGTTAAGACTGGTCTGGTTCTCGTAGACGTCGTTAATGGCTTCTGCACTGTTGGAGCCGGAAATTTGGTGAGTCTATTGGACTTTTGTTGTCTGGTTTTTTGTCGTTTGTTATGTAAAATGGTTGTTGTAAAGTTTTGTGCTTTTGTTGGTTTTATCTCTGTCAGGCTCCGAAACAGCCCGACAAGCAAATATCCGAAATGGTGGAAGAATCCGTGAGGCTTGCAAGAGCTTTCTGTGAGAACAAATGGCCTGTTTTCGCGTTCCTTGATTCACATCATCCTGATATACCAGAGCATCCATACCCTCCTCACTGTATTATTGGAACTGATGAAGCTAGATTGGTTCCAGGTGATCTCCTATTCCCTTGTGTTGTTTCTGTTCTTGTTGACTTGTTTGTTTGAACTGTTCTCTTTAGATTTCTAGTATGTATGGCTTGAGTGCTCGTCTGGGTTTCTATGGCTCTTATGTGTTGATTTATGTTTATGGTCTCTGCAGCCTTGGAATGGTTGGAGAATGAACCAAATGCCACGCTTAGGCGCAAGGATTGTATTGATGGTTTTGTTGGCTGTATTGAGAAAGATGGTTCCAATGTTTTTGTGGACTGGGTTAAGAACAATCAGATTAAGACTGTAAGCTTTTTTTTTCCTTCCCTTTTCTTTAATTTCTTGTTCAAGAACAATAAGTTATCATCTGCAAACTAAAATCAAAGTGACTATGAACACATACTTGTCTGTGTAGCTACTTGTGACTGGGATATGCACAGATTTATGCGTCCTGGATTTTGTTTCTTCAACACTTTCTGCAAGAAATCGCCGTATGCTTGCTCCTCTAGAGGATGTCATTGTCTACTCTCGTGGCTGTGCAACCTTTGACCTTCCAGTTCATGTTGCTAAAGCCGTCAAAGGCGTAATAGCACATCCACAGGTAATTGAGACAAAACTTATGCTCAATTCTTCTATTCTCTAAGGGGATTGAGATCTGTGAACTTAAATCTAGAATTTTAGGGCCTGTAATTTTTGATGGCTGCAAGTAGTGCCTCTGAAGCTTCCATTTTCTGTATCCTTGAAGTTGAAATGAATCAGAAGATTGGGATAAAATAAAATGTGTGATTCTTTAATTTTCTGTGTACAAGTTCTGCCTTTTTCTTTTCTTGTCTCTATGTGTCTGCACAATTTTTGATAAACAAAAACTCTAGGTAATTCATACAAGTTCATTCTATTCCTTCCCGTGTGTGCTGAATTTGTAGTTTTCCTTGATTAAGATTGCAGATTTTGGCTTTGTTTTGGTGAATTAGAAAGTAAGCAAGAAATTACTTGTTTCTTTATCTCCAATCCACACAGTGGATTAACATATAAAACGAGGCTCTTCTATTGAATAACTTGAGTTGGAGACCAGTGTGTTTGAGGACTAGAATGTGATCCTAGAGTTTTGTGGACTTTTATGAATTGGTGAGCACTGGATAGCTAATCAAAACAGTGATGTTGCTTGATTAGAAACGGAATGCTGATTGTGTTGAATCGTTTCTAGGAGGTTATAAATCAAATGATTTAACTGAGCCGAGAGGTGCCTTTTGTTTTCTCTCCATCATTAGGCCTGTAAAGGGAGAAATGGGACACAGTTTGAGATTTGCTAAAAAGGGGGTTTCTGTTTACTGTTCGAGATCAATATCTCCTTCTCCTCTTGATCATATTGTCCATTGATGTACCTATCTAATTCAGTAGTAATAATTGTGTTTGGTGAACTTTGAACTTGGGGCCATCTTTAGTTGGTTTGCCATCACTTGCTTACATGAATGCACAGTATCCACTTATTGAACTTAATATTTCTTGGATAAGTTATTACCTTTCCAAAGCAAAGGCAATACATGAGATTATGGGTTGTTTACTTCATGGCAGGAGTTGATGCATCACGTAGGCCTTTACATGGCTCAAGGAAGGGGGGCCAAGATTGTATCGGAGGTATCCTTTAGTGCACAGCCATTGCCATGATCTTATCTTAGCACATACCCTGACTACTGGCAAACCAGGCTTTACGACAGATATAAAGATACTATAATGTGCGTTGGATAGTATTTGTACACATTGGTTTTCATGAAGTGGTGAACCTGAGGAAGTTTCATATCTGAAACTGTTTATGGCATAGTAGGCTTGTACATAAAATTTGCTTATTACCCTTCGTTTGTTGTCATCCATTGCAGTAAATAAATGACTAATGTACTCTTCTGTGCTCTCCATACTTGCTATTGGTGCTTGATCTTATCTTTGCATTTAGTTTCAATTATCTAGAAACATATTACCAGCCTGTTGAAAAACTGGGGAGCTGAAATGTTCCCTAATTCTATGCATTTGCAAGTTCAGGGATTCAAAGTTCTTCATCCTCTGTATCGTCATTTCCAACCACTTTCTGGTCTTGACGATCTTGGATTGCAAGCTTGTTCTGTTCTTTTAGCTTGGTGAAGTTAGTAAGCTCTTAGTGCTTCTGTGTTAGCGTTGTTTCAAAGGACCAAAGCGTTCCAAGAATCCCTCCAGGAAATGTTCTCCATGTTTTGCGCTTCAGTGAACTTTTTTCTACTAAAAACTGTTTGAAGCTATTGTTTAATAATCTAAACTACACGAGTTCTAATTTCTTTGTTTGTGTTGAACTTCATAAATTATCAAAGGTACTTTCAGAGCTAATTAGAGCTAACATAAAGTCTTCAAATCAAGTAGATCTTACTGGGAGGAAGAAACTAAATAACAGGACATGAAAAAAGCTTTGAAGAATCTACTTACTCCCTAACAATTCATTGCATGCACAAAACCTTGGAAAGATGAAAGAAAAAAAGGAATTCTTTTGTTGTTTAGTTTTACAGCAAAACGAAAACCCTGCATATTGTGTTGGCCTATTAAACGTAAATTAATATTCTAGAAAACCAAAATCAAATGATGCAAGACAGGTGCATGAACAATAAAATGAAAAAAAAAAAACTTTGCAGATATCTTGAAGTACTTCTTGCCATTCTCTGGAAAAAGATAATATGTACCCTGTTCAACATCAGAAGAGAACAAGAAGCTGTATATACCTTGTTCCATATCAGGAGAGAAACAGGAAGCTTTAAGTAGAATGTAAGTAACAAAAGTGGAGATAATGAACCAAGAAGGATTAAGTTATATAGGCCCTGATTTGAAACCATTGTATTTCTTTTGCAGCACTGGCTGCATACGGGAGAAGAGTGAATGTTTTTGCTTCTTTGGTCCAAAGATAAAAGACTGCAAAGGGACTCGAGACCGACTGTCTGAATGTTGCAGGTGGGTGGATCGATTGCCCCTTGGTCCTGAAAGCTTAAGGTCTTCATTCATCTTTGTCAGAGTTTTATCAACATCGAGTTGGAGCGCTGTTATATGATCTAACCCTGCCTGCAATTCATCTGCAACCTTGTTATTCTCTTGTTTCATGTTTAAAACCTCACCTTGGAACTTTGCAGCCTGATGGGTTTTAAACTTAAAATCGCCAACTTCAGCACTTTCCTTTAAAGCAGATGTTATCTCTTCTTGAATGTCACATAGGGATGAGAATCTGCTTTTCAATTCATTTTTAAGCTGTCCACTTTTCTCTAACCAGACTGTGAGTTCAGCATTTATTTCTCCGAGGTGTTTGTATATTGGCTTTGCATCTGACTTGATAGAGTATCTTCCAGCACTACTTCCCTCTTGCTTCTTTCTCTTATCATCAATCTTTGATAGCTCGGATTTTAAATCTTTGACTTCAGTGTCAAATTTCTGTATCTGGTGGAATGTTGCGCTAAACCTTAACCAGAAATCCAAGTTCTCCTCTAGAACTTCATCGATGCGTGACCTGAATCTTTGTTCAATCTCAGATGGACCTTCTGGCAGGTTCATCAGCATTGCCTCGATAGCATCTTTCTCTTCTGCTATAGGTTCTGTCTCTGTTGGTTTCTCAGATTCATAAGGCTCTCCGATACCTGCTTGAAGAAGGCTGAGCTTCTGACGTAAGTACTCAATCTGCTCATCCTTCTTTGCATTAGCAGTCTTTAGTTCTCTTAGCTGCAGTGTGCTATCAAAGCGGCTATCTTCATTCTTCTGCTCTGCTTCGACAAGCTTCTTCTTGGCTTCCTTGTAATTGCGAAGTAAATTCGTGTACTCTGTCAGCAGAACTTTCTCTCTATTTTCAATACCATTCATGAATAACTCCTTCCAATCTGGTTCATCATCTTTCCTTTTTATTTGTTCTTGAGTATCTTCCATCTCAGTTGATGATTGGAGTGGCTTGGCGCTTTCTCCAAGCAAATCAACTTCAGCGGTACAGTTTTCTTTCTGTACAGAATCTGAAAGCCTGCCCTGAGTTTCCTTCAAACTTTTTTCATCAGGAAGGTCAACTTCCTGTTCATCAAATTTGTTCTCTACAAAAAAGAAAAAAAGAATTTCACAATCAGATCGTTCGTGCGTATATACCAAGAAAAGAGAAAGAATCAGTCTTTATCTCAATTTTCTTTTCAGTATAACCAGATTTACCTGAAATTTTTAGCTCCTTTTCTGGCTTCACATTCTCCTGTTCCTCCTTGTCACTAAAAGCAATTTCAGCTTCTTGCATTTTGAACGCTTCCTGGGATCCAAAATTAGCTAAAGGACCTTCACTTGTTTTCAGCAATTCCTGTGATACATGCTCGACAGGAAGGTCTAGCCCTTTGGCTTCACTTTGGTGTTCAAGTTGAACTAAAGAGGCTGAAATCTGGGTCTCCATTTCCAGCTTCACTTTCCCTGGCTCCTCGGAGTTGGAATTAGAAGCAAATGCTTGTTCTTGTTCTTTTTTATCTTCTTGCAATTCAATTTTAACTGGATTACCTTCTTCTCCTTTAAACCTTTCTTGTCCTTTGGATTCTTCTTGGGATTCAAGTTGAGGTAAAGAATCTTGTTGTTTGGACCCTTCTTGAGATTCAAATTCAACTAGAGAACCATTTTCCATTTGCTTTGTAACGTCAAGCTCCTCATCTTGCTTCACATTTTTATTAGGGAGATGATCATGAGTGCAGCGTGCCTCGGTTAATTGTGCTTGAAGGCTGTTATTCTGCTCTTGAAGACTCTGATTTAGGTCCTGAAGTCCATTCAACTTTTCCTCCATTTCTCTTATTTTTATGCTCAATTCGTTTTTGCCATTTACTAACGTTGTCTTGTCATTTTCCAGTGTTCTAATCTGTGATTGAAGCTCATCTGTTTCTGTTCTCAATGTCTGTATATGAGCAGTTTGTGATGAAATTGCAGATTCCAAGCTAATCACCTTCTCAACAAGCTCATCAATCTTCTCTGCCATGTCTATCACGGTAAGAGGAGAATTAAGTCCATCAGACTGCTCCTTAATTTTCTCCTCCTGTGTTGCTTGTGTACTAACACTTGTTTCTTGGTCCGAACTTTTCAACTCTTCCGCTGCTTCCACAGAGTCATCTCTGGCTTGTGGCTTCTCATGGTCAACGTCCTCACCGTTTAAAAACACATCCCTGAGAGACTTCATCTGCTCTTGCGCATTCTTAATTCTTTCGGCTTCTGCAACTGCTTCTTCTGCAGATTTTTCTTGCCTCTCTCGCAATTGAGTCAATGTCTCTTCGCAGGATTTCAGGGCTGCTGATGCCATCAGTGTTCTAGCTTCATCATCTTCAATGACAATGCCTGCACCAAATTCATCTTGCAAGAGACACACCTTCTCTTGCACTTGTCTGATTTCCTCTTCGATTTCCCAGTACTTAGCTATCCCGCTTTCATAAGAACTCTTTACAAACTCTTTCTCCGTTTGCAAAGACAGAATTTCTTTCTGAAGCTTGTCGATCCGTTCAAGTCCTTCAGGTTTGCTCAAACCAGACTTAAACACAGGAAGGGATGGACTTGCTCCTTTCATTGACCTTTTAGGTTGCAATTTCTTTGCAGCTGATGTAATAGCGCCTTTCAAGTCCTTAGGAATCTTTGGGACCTTGGGAATGTTTCCTTTTGACACTTCTGGAGGCTTCTTTGAAGCTTTGGGTGGAGGTTCATCATCTTCTTCTTCCATGGCAAGCTGAACCTGTTCTGGGAAAACATAAGCAATGGTGTTGTTGGCATTTTGTAGCTCCGTCGATATGTGGTCGTAACGTTCAGCTAAGGCTCGATATGCGCGATAAGATTCTTCGACAAAGTTTATCAGCTCTGGCCTCTTCTTATAGTACATTTCAGCTCTCTTTGAAAAGGAGTCTCCATCCTCTTCTATGAGCTTGAGAGTGTAGTGAACTTTCTCTTCCATATCTGCAATTGCCATTCAGAAAGGTTAGCAGCTCTGCAACAGCAGAACACAATCAATTTAGCAAAACACAAGTAATTTCAGTCTATTCTTCTGTTTATGAAGGTTATGAAGTTGCTGAACTTTGGTATCTTTCTTGTGCTTGTCTTATAGATATCAAATTCATGAACTAGACCTCAGTGAAGGAAAATCATGTACAGAATTCAGATTTTCTGAACAAAGTTTTAAGATGTATATAAAAGATAAATCTTGATTTCTGTCATTGTAATATGAAAATGGAAACACTCATCAATTTTTTACTTAAAAATCTAAATCACACCTAAATTTTTTAAAAAGTTAAATACAATTTTATCTTTATTTATAATATTACGTTATAATATAACGTTTTCAAAACAATATTAGTATCATCTTAAATTTTAATATACAATATCTTAAATTTACATAAAAGAGAAATTTTAAATTTTACTTTTAATTTTTAATAATTCAACCAAAAATTAACTTATCCATCATCGTAATTGAATAATCAATTTACAACAATAACAATTTAGTAAAAATTTTATTGATACGTAAGGTTTGAAGAGGTCTAATAATACACATCTTTATTCTTAACTAGTAGAGAGGTTGTTTCCAATTAAATAATCAATATGCAACAATAGCAACGTCTGGTATGAATCCTGTTAGAATACAGGTCCTGGAGAAGGTCTAATAGTACGCAATCTTACATCCAATTAATAGAAAGACTATTTCCATATGACCTACGTAAATAATCAATCTAAAAATGGAATTTAGTTTTTTTAACAATGGACAAAGCTGAAAATTGTGTCTTATTATATCGTTATTTTGCACAAAAAATTAAATAAATCTTTATTTTTATCTTTTGTATCATTTTTACATCCATTACATGAAATAACGACACCGTTTTAATAACGTTAAAGTGAAAAATAAAAGAGAAGAAAAAAGCTGAAAGAAGTAAAATGCACTTACCGTGAAGGTTTTGCTCGAGCCATTTGGATTGCTTTGTCCGGATATGGCTTGCCCACCACCATGAATAAGCATTACTTGCAGCTCTCTGCAACATCTTTTTGTCCTCCTCCTCCTCTCTCTTGTTCTCTCTTACCCTCCTCTTATGTAAGAGACATGCAGCTTTCTTTTTCTTCTCTTCCTCGCTCTACACCACGAACGTGCTGCTTTGTTGACCAAACAAACATGCAACCCTCTCTTTCTCTCTTTACTTCAATAATGGATTACAAGACATGGAACCCAACTCTTGTCCTTTTTGTTTAACAAAATTAAACCCAAAAAAAAAAAAGACAGAACTCTCTTGATCATGTTATGTCTGTGTGTATGTAATATGTTTTTTGTTCTTTACTTTGTTTATGTTGGAAAACACTAATTATAGGATCATGGATGGGAGCAATTTTCGCCTGGATTTCGCTACTTGGAATTTGGAAAAAACCCCATTTCTCTACTTTTTGGAATTCTTTTATAGACTAAAAAATTACCAAAAAAAGAGAAATGCAATAGGTTAATAAATTTAATATTGTCATAAGCAATGAAGACTATAATAACTTCACTAATTTGGCAAAGTTGGGATTTAAAATTTTGGTTTAAAATAAGAGATTTTATTTCTGTTTTAAAACCGGACCAGAAATAAAACTAATTAAACCGTCATAAAATCAGCTAAAGATTAGAATAAAATTGACAATTTTGAAAAAAGATTTAAAAAATTGACTTTACTCTCCAAAAAATTTAAAAGTTTGGTTAAAGAAAAAAATTGTTAAATAAAAATTAATTAGTTTATTTAGGGAGCGGTTGGTTGTATAGTGGAATAATAATAAGAATGAGAATAAATATAGTGAGGAATGAGAATGAATATTATCATTATAATTATGATGGTTGGTTAAAAGAAACGAATGATTATCATTACCATTAATAGTGGTTGATTTGTAAAAATATTGAGAAATAAAAATTAATATATTTTAATTAATTAAAATATTTTAATTAATGAACGGATTATATTTTAATTAATTATATTGTAACTAATTAATTAATTATATTTTAATTAATTATATTACAATTACATTAATTAATTATATTACAATTACAATATTGAAGAAATGACTCTCCAAAATTTAGGAATGAAAATATAAGTAATCCAATTATAACCTCTTACTAAGTTTTATTTTTCATTTCATACACATTCCTTTGTCCTTATGCCTACCAAACAAGTTCATCCTTAGTTTATATAATTAATTAGTTTATAAAAATTTACAAGTTAATTAATAAATTTATTGATTTTTATCAATAAAATTTATTAAACTAAACTAAATTGAAAAATTAAAAATTAAACCAAAAAATTGATAAATTTAAATTTTTACTATCAAATTGATCGGACTAATTCTATTTTTAAAAGATTAGATTTCGTGCTGAGATTTGAAGAAGACTAAGAGGATAGGTTAGGTATTACTCTTAGTGTAGTGTTGACATGAGAAATGGTGATGGACCCTTCCTTTCTTGTTACTCGGCAGCAGGATCTGGCCGTGAATTAATTATAAACTCGGGATTTCTTATATAATAATGATCTAAAATTCTAATTTATCCCTCGAATTATGTATTTATCAGTCCAAAAATTGAAAATATTAAAAATGATAATGTTAGATTGAATTTGAGACGTATCCATATGAGACTCAAGTCAATTTTTTCTTTTTATAATATTAGAGTTTATTAAATTTTAAAGGTGATATATTTAAAATTAAAATAATATTATTGTATTTAAATCGAAATAATTTTTTATTTGAATCAGGTAATTAAAATCGGTATGAACTATTTTTATAAATGTGAATTTAGTCAATTAAATGTCTATTTAGAAGTAAATATCAATTAAATCGAGTTAATAATTTCATTTTAAATAATTAAAAATGATTAAAAAAATTGAAACAGTTCAATTTAATCAACCGTAAAAATCTTAAACTGACTAATTTTTTGATTTGGTTTTTAATTCTTTGATTTGATTAACTTTAATAACTCTTATTGTTAAAAATTGATAAGTTTATTAATTAATCAGTAGAATTTTTCAAATTAATCAAATTTTATAAACTAAAATGAACCAATTAATTTTTATTTAATACTCTCATTTTTTCTATACGCTTCAAATTCTTCTATGAGTAAACACAGTCTCTTTCAATCATATTTTAAATTCTTTAACTTTATTTAATCATGAACTAATTTTATAATAATATAATGTTAGTAAAACCTTTTAATCCTTAAATATCTTGTTTTATCGATTTAACTTTTAGTCTAATTTTTAAAATATTAATAATTGATGTATTAAATAATTTATTTAACTATAAATTATAAATTATATTCAAATAAATCTCTACTTGAATTTGATCTTACCTTGAAAAGCATTATACTCAATTCAAAATCAAAAAATTAAGTTTAATTTAACTAAACGTATTTTGAGTATAACTAATCATGTGAAATTATTCAGACTTAAATTAGCCCAATCTAAATTTAATAAATCAAATTAAATTTAACCGAACCTAAACTCGAGCAAGCTGAGCTCAAACTCGAACCTGACTTGTTGCCAACACTAGAAAAGTGACATCAAATTTTCAGCCAAAATATGTCCAACCCCACAGCTGCATGTGATCATTTGCAAACATATGACAAACCAGTTGTGGTCCCATTCAGTCACACCACAAAACTAACCTCTTATACACCATGAAATATCAACATCTAGCCACCACCCTTCTTGTTCCTGCTTGCAAATAATTAAATGCCAAGTTAAACCAACTGATCACAACTCACAATCCCCTTTCATGGAATCCAGAGTTCACATCAACAACAGACTTAACCAAACTACTGTAAAGCACAGTTCTGAAGAAGAAGAAATGGCAGTAAATGACATTAGTATAGCATACACATTGTTCATATAATTCACCAATACAAACAGATCAACTCCATCCCTTCTTGGAATTTTCCTTCCAATCTTGTAGATCAGCTGTCTATTCATCAGATGATTACTGTCAATGCTTAACTCATTAAAGCTACACATTCATCTTTTTTTCCTTTCTGATCCTTTACCGTGTATGTATCTGTAAGGAGTGATCTCAGCATGCTTGATTTTGCTCCTTGAACTTGAAGGAATGCTTGTACCTTCTCAATTCAACACCAGAAGCTGATTCAGATGCAATTTTTTTCAATTTTTTTAATTTAATTTTCCGTATCCTCATTTCAGTCGTGTGTATCAGATCATATTCTTGAGACGCAGCATCAGGTCCAGTAAGAATCGTCCAACACTATCAGCAATCAGCCGAAGGACTCAACTCTGAAGAGAAGAAAGCCACTCCATGCAGTTCTTTCCCTCTGATCAAAAGAAAAATTTGGAATAATGGCTCAGCAAGTGAGGAATATTTGAAGGTAACATTAAACACCTGAATCTGTTAGCATCAAAAGGACCATTTAAGGTACCGATCAGGAGCTCATATTAGCATACCAGATAGATAAAAATTGCAGATTCCCCAAAACATTAAAATAAACGAACAAGTTTTTCTTTTGGCAATAGAAAGCATCAAACACAAGTGCGGTAAAGCAGACGAAAATTAATTAGCTTGATAGTCACATTAGGCAGTAGCAACCGATGCCATATTGAGGGTGAAACTGAAGTTATCCAGAAACCATCCTTAAGTCTCCATGATTAACGACAAAGCTAATCTCTGTTGCACTAATTGAGAATATTTCTAAGTGCATCTGTAGGCCTCATACTTTGAAAGGACATACAAGAAAATCACTTCATGGACATGGTTTTAGGATAATTCAACCCACTGATGTAATCAACTTTGCACAAACACACCCGACTTAATAACCATTAAGAAAAAGAAAAATACTTGTAATCCAAAAGCACGAATGTTTCTAAGTTAATCATAATTGTCACGAACAACTATTAGAAAAAGGGTTTTCAGGTATAAACTATAGCAAATTAATAGTCTTAGTATGATTAGCTAGCATCCAGAACTAACCACAAAAACAGTTCAACAAACCCATACTGCTATAGAACATCAATGAGATCCCAAAAAAAAAAAAAAGTACTTTAAACGATCATCACAATCATCACATGACATAACATCTAATTATTTCAAGATGAACACTTCAGATACAGTTAGAACAATAGGAAACAAAACATAAAAGACAGGAAGGAGAAGCCTACAAAATAAACGTGACCACTTACCAGAAGAGCACTCATTTCGTAAACTGTTAATGGCAGTCAAAAGCTGGTTTTTTGAACCATCAACCAATTGTTTGCAACTAGGCCTGTAGCAGGGAACCAGCACTGCAAAACCATCGTCATTCTCGTTATCTCTCCTGAATTCAGGTCCGTGAGGCTCCACCCACCCGATGGACCAATCCGGGTCATTAGATTCCGACTCTGGCAAGTAGACCCCACCATCTGATGACACCAAAACAACGCCACCTGATTTCTTATCAATCTTCCTCTGTTCCCTACTCTGCGATTTTCTCTTCACCTTTTTGTATGAGGCTAAGCTTTTTCTAGGAAATTTGACACTATCAAGCTCTCTTGATCCAAATCCCAAATCAGTAGAAGAATTCAGTGAAGACCCATTTGAGACAGATTCTTTCTCTTTGCTGCTCCACAACCACCTTGAGAAACGATTTAAAGAAACGGCCATTTTCTCCTTCCCACAGTTGAAAAGAATCATAAATTTAGAAAAATAGCTCCTATCTACCGTAGCAGCTAGTGGATTAGGCAATGGTGTGATTAACAAAACATTTGAAAAACATGTGAGCTTCAAGAAGAGATATAAAATAAACTCTGAAAAATCCCAAAGGAGTTTAAAGCACCGTTAATTAGAGTCAGTAGTTGCGTCACCCAGAACCACCATCAACTAGAAAACTAAAGCCCCACAAAGATAGGAGCTTGACCTTCAAATAAACTCTATAAAGAAATGATTTTAGTCGCCCAATCTGATATCAGACACTAATCGTTGCAACACCCAGAAGAGAAATAAACGAAAAATCGTGTCTTTTCTCAGGTTTCAAAGCAAAACTCAATCAAAGACCCAAAATTCTGTATCGCTAGCCAAAAATCGCGCGATTCAAGACAAAAAGAATCCGATTTCTTGCTCAGAAAGTTCCAATACTAAACCCAGATATATTTTCAAAAAAGGCACGATCAAGTGATCCCAAAAGGGTCAAAAAGATTGATGCATGAAGCCAAAAACGTTCAGTGGAAAAGTCCCAAAACTTGAACTTAACAAACCGAAGAAAACTTAAGAGACCAACAGATTGAAGAAAACAACAATTAGCGGAGACTAGTTCTCTCCCATTTGCAATACGACTTTGTCTCTCTCTCCCTCCTGGTTTCTCTCTCTAGCTTCTCTCTACCGTGAAGCCATCTGATCAGATTGTAAGTCTGCTTCTTGATTTTATAAGTCCGTAGTTCCTGTTTCGTTTATCCACTTAACTAATCCAGATGAATCTGACGGTCGATATTACCTTTCTGGTCGATTTGACAAGAACGTGAGTGATAGTGATAACTGGCCGTTGATCTAGTGGAAAAGTGGTCAAGTGATGCTGTCCAAAACGGCTGGCATGGCCGTTCGATTTCCAGTTATTCTGTAGATTTGCTTCATGTTAGTGACACGTGTAAACTTATTATAGTAGGGAAGCAATAGGATACGGCCAGCTCTATCTTATTCTCTTCCTAGTTCAGAGTATAACCAAACTAAGATATGAAATCATGAATGCTTACAAAAAGATTGTTGAATCAAGGTCTTGTCTTTTGACAAGTTTTCTCTGTCCTGTCCTTTGACAAGTTTCTTTGTCCTATTGTCTTCTCGTTCGAGGTT
>JAOTBA010000203.1:26540283-26555405 GCA_025629845.1 Erythroxylum squamatum
TGTTTAGTATACTTTAAATATTATTTAGCATAAATAATTTTATTATAAAATAAAATATAGTTAAAATTAACAAAAGTTCTTTTTATTTTTATGTTGCCAAACAGTCTACTGTATGAAGCTCTTTTAAAAAAGTTGGTTTTTTAATTGACAGCCAAACAGTCAACTGGCTTTTTAAAAAAGCTCTTCTAAAAAAAGCTCTACTGACGAAAGCTCTACTGATAAAAGCTCTACTGATAAAAGCTGAACCAAACGGGCTCTAAGTCTATCCAAACAGACATTAAGTTCAAGTTTGGAGAGAAGTGGAGGTCACCACACAAATAATAATTTGATAAAAATATATTTTTATCTTATAATTTAACTTACTTTTAATTTTTATAGTTTAATATACTAAAAATTCCTGATATTTTGTAAAATATTCACAATTGTTTTAATAAATTTTATGCCTCTAAATTTAAATAAAAACATAATATTCACAATTGTTTTATTAATTTTGTCACTAATTATAAACAAAAGAATATTCATTTTTCAAATTATACAAAATTTTTAAAATCTTAATTCAAAATTTAAGAAAAGTACAACCAATCTCAATCTCCTTAACACTAATATTGAAGTACTGGCATAGCTTTTAGTCAGGACTCAGGAGACTCCATAATATATTCTTTTAAATTGGGAAAATCCATTGCAAATATTCAGTCGCCACTTGTCAATTTTTTTTAAAATATGTATTAAATATATTATTAATTAATATTTACAGGACCACAAAGTGAATGTGGAGCTGGCTAAGGCTGGTTGGCTGGCACGTCTTGTTCAATGAGTACTAGACTGTAGTAAATGCAAAAGTGACGTTACAAACTTCACTTCAAAGAAAAGTTAAACATTAATTATTCTGCTTTCAATGTGATAATTTTGTAGTTAACATGATAAGAATAATTTTGTACTAGTTAACATGATAAATGTGCAACCGTTATATTTTAAGTATATTTATAATCCTCACATCAAATAAATTATTAATAAATTGACATACCTTCACTCAAAAATAATAAATTTAGTTTGATTTAATTTAATGTAAAATTAACGTATCATATTCGAATTAACTAAATTCTTAATTGAATTAAATTTGATAGCCCACATAAAAATAACAACAACATAATTCTTAGTAATAATTTCGTTGATACGTGATGCTTGAGATATTCTAATAATATACAGCTTTATTCTTAATTAATAGAGAAATTATTTCCAAATGACTCACGTAATTTTAAAATTTGATACTTAAAATGGTTTAAATTTTCTTTCACAATACAACATTGTTTTTTATTTTAAAATTAAAATAATTGTATTTAGTCATTAAATTTAGGAAATATAAGATTTTAAGTTAAACAAAAATAATGTTATTTTTAACAATATAAATTTTATACCGTGTTGCTTAAATTGGATCGAACTCGAGCTGTCTCTTAGAAGGATGATCCGACCATTCACCAAACTCACTCTCACTTTGAACTAATTAACCATGCTATTTAGTTGTATTGAAATCTAAATTTGGTTAAATATTATAAATTGAGATGAAGTTTCACAAAAGTGATAAAACACAATGCTAAGAGTATGAATTATTTTTATAAAAATTTTAAATAAAGTCTTAATATTTATGTTTATAAAGCAATATTTAATATAATTCTTATTAATAATATTTTACAAAAACATATTAATATTATAAAGATAGCGCTCGAGTGCGCTCGTACTACATATCTCTTTAGAGCCAAACATCCCCTTCCCAGCACGGCGCCGTATCTTCGCGGAAATCAGAAACTCCACCTGAACCATTCAAAATTAAATCCAGAGCCCGCAACTAAACGATACACTCTCAAGTAGTGAACAAAATGAATCGATGATCTCGATCCTATGGGGAGATAAAAGAGGGAGTGTGTGTTTGGGGTTCCTGAGGGAAGAAGAAGAAGAAGAGTGTAGAAGGTGAGAGCTTAGGATTCTTCTGATGGCGGACCAGAGGAACAGGTGGAGCTGGGACGTGAGTGGCTTCGAGCCGAGGAAGTCATTGGCCACGCCGGAGCTGGAGGAGGACCACAAGCATATGAGGCGGTACTCGATCTCCTCGACAGCGGCGTCGGCTCTTCCTCGTGAGAACTCTGACTTCTCCAAGCAGGCTTTCTCCTCCAAAGTCCAGCGACTAAAGGATAAAGTCAAGGTTAGTTGTTTGGTTTTTGCGGTTACTTGTTGTCTTTGTTTCTTTTTTCCCCTTTGAATTTGACGATTCTCGTTGAGCTCATTGATGATAAGGCCAGTGCTTACTGGTTTTAGTGGTCGGTGACTACTCTTAATTTCCTAGGCTATCTCAACATTTCATAACATTTATTCTGGATTTTGTAATTACGGTATGGTTGAAAATTTATGTCTGTCTTGAGATATCCACGCCATGCAACTCTTGGTTCTGATTTTTGGGAACACTTCTACTGATACTTTGGTGCAGGGTGTGAAAGAAGATTACTTGGAGTTGAGACAAGAAGCAGTTGAATTACAAGAGTATTCTAATGCAAAACTTGAAAGAGTTACGCGCTATTTAGGTGTTCTTGCTTCCAAAACTTTCAAGCTAGGTAAAAAATTTTATCTATTCAATGGATCTTCGACATTTAGTACTTTTCACGCAAGTCCAGTCTTCTGTTTGAGAATGTTTACCAGTTTGACTGCTTACTTAATTAATTGAATGTTTAAGATTGAGTTTAATGCTATATTGTGAAAAAAGCTGTTGGGAGGACCGTGTAACATCTAATTAATTACTAAATCTATAAATTTTCTGCACGTTTCATTTTAGGCAGGCCATCTTTCTTCTTCTTGTCAATGCTTTAAAGTTCTTTTCGCATGATTGTCTTGTCCACACAATATAAATGCCAGATCAAGTTGTCCTCGAAGCTGAGGCTAGGATATTGCCATTGATCAATGAGAAGAGAAGATTGTTCAACGAATTGTTGACAGCCAAAGGTTTGTATGCAAAACCTCTCTACATCAAAATCTCTCTCCCTCCCTCCCTTCCCAATCTCTTTTTTTAGACACTTTCCAGAATTAGTAAAATTATTGTTCATTTATTATTAGATTATTTTCATTAAGCTTTTACAAATTTCTGTTTTTTTGAAAGACAAATTTTAATTTGCAGGAAACATAAAGGTTTATTGTCGTGCAAGACCATTATTTGAAGACGAAGGTCCTTCTGTTGCTGAGTTTCCTGATGACTGCACAATCCGCATAAATACTGGCGACGAAACCCTTTCCAATTATAAAAAAGATTTTGAATTTGATCGAGTTTATGGGCCTCATGTTGGACAAGGTCATACATTGGTTCTTATGTTGTAGTTCTGAGTTGTTGCTCTGTTACCTAACATTCCCTAGTTATTCCTTATTTCCAAAAGTTACCAAAAGGTGCCATGAAGATGGGTTCTGTAGTATGGCTCTTGACCCGTATTTAATAGTTGATGCAGCAATACCATGGAGGTTTGTTGCTTAAGGTCTGACGTCGAATTTTTGTTTTGCAGCTGAACTATTTAGTGATGTTCAACCCTTGGTGCAGTCAGCATTCGATGGATACAATGTTTCTATTTTTGCCTATGGACAAACTCGCTCTGGAAAGACATACACTATGGTACTGTTTGCTTGTCAAAAAATATTAGGAAGATGTACTTTAAGATGCAAGATCTGAGAGCTGTGAATTTGTTTTGCTTTTGGTTTCTTTGAGACATCTAAGAACCTATTTGTCTAGACAACGCTCGTCAATAACACCTTTGACACATATTTATATATGTAAAATGCATAAGTGTATGTTAGTTTGCATGCAAATCTTTATTTTCATTTTCCATCATTTTGCATGTTGAATGACTTCTCTAACATGGTTTCACTCTTCTCAGCAAGGATCTAGTCATGATCGGGGTTTATATGCTCGTTGCTTTGAGGAATTGTTTGACTTAGCTAACTCAGATTCAACTTCTACTTCTCGATTCAATTTCTCAGTTACTATTTGTGAGCTCTACAACGAACAGGTTCCTTGTGTTCTTTATTTAGCTTAACCATACTTATCTTTTGCTCAAAGTTTACTCTTCCCTTTTGTAATTGAATTGGGCATAATAAATCATGAGTTCTCTAATAGATGTGCCTTTTTCACTTGTATAGATAAGGGATTTGCTGTCGGAGTCTGGTATCAATTTGCAAAAGATCAAAATGGGATCAGCTGAATCTTTTGTGGAGCTTGTGCAAGAAAAGGTTGATAATCCATTGGACTTCTCTAGAGTCTTGAAAACTGCATTTCTTAGACGGGGAGATGATGAATCAAAATTCGATGTTTCTCATTTGTACGTCCTATACTCTCGTTGCTTCTGTAATACATACTTGTTTATTGTTAGAGTACTACCCCTGATTTTATCTAATTAAACATAAGAAGCATGTTGAAGCCTTGTTCTTCGGATTTTAAGTTTCTTCAAAATATTGTAAAGCACTGACAAGTCTAAATTGTCAAAGACTAGTTCAAATGATACGAGCATGTGTCTAGCATTAGTATGGAGCCATATTATTTTGTTAAAATATAGACTTGAACGCTAAATTTATTGGTTATGCTTAAATAAATCTCAACAGTGCTTATATGCATATTATTTGGCACAACTGTTAGCTATAAAATAAAAACGAAATTATGTTTATGAAGGATATTATGTCATTGTTTTGGATCTGTCAAAATAGGTTGTATGTTGTTCTTTTTTGTACTTTTAGCTGTTTTGCTGTGGTTATATGGTAACATAATACAGGATTGAGGTACAAATACATTTTTTTCTGTATTAGTTGGTATAAACTGGATTCAATTTCCTAAGAGCTTAACATGAGGGCTACTCCCAGGCCCCACCAATCGTTTGAATGTTTGGGTTGGATTTGAACTGGTGTCTTTAGAAATTAGAAGCCAAATATAGTGGTTGTAGAAAACATTTTTAGCCACATGGCCCTATGTCAGGGGATGCAATATGGTTTTTTATGTGTCTAAATCTTCAAGCAATGACTTAAGATTTGTGGTTGATTGAAATGAACAGTAAAAGGTAAAGGAAGGATAGAATTTAGTATTCCTTGCCATTATGACCGTTGCATCGATATCTCTGTGAACTTGCAAGGACTTCAAACTGAAGACTAACAGCAGAAGTGATTGAATTCAGTGGCTTTTCATGTAAAATTGACTCTGTAGATATAGTAATAGATAGACTGATAGAAATTGATAGAAGTTCAGGTAACTTCTATGTCATATAATTCATAGTTGATATAAAATAAATTTATGGCACATATGGCATGGGCTGAAAGAAATCAAGGTGGAGTTAAGAGGTGATAGTTCCCATAGTTGAAGATTTAAACCATTGATGTTAGTTAAGCACATAATGTGAACTTCTATGTCATATAATTCATAGTTGATTTGAAATAAATTTACGACGCATATGGCATGGGCTGAAAGAAATCAAGGCGGAGTTTAGAGGTGATAGTTCCCAGCGTTGAAGATTTAAACCATTGACGTTAGTTAAGCACATAATGTGAAGCACACCATTTTATGTATTATGAAATTTATTTCGGTGATTCTAAATTTGGATTACTGATTGATATTTGTCCTTTTTCCCATTGTCAGGATTGTCACAATACACATATTTTATAATAATTTGATCAGTGGAGAAAATTTATATAGCAAGCTCTCTCTTGTTGACCTTGCTGGAAGTGAAGGTTTAATTACAGAAGACGATAGTGGAGAACGAGTGACAGACTTGCTACATGTGATGAAATCACTTTCAGCGTATGTTTCCATTGGCATTTTTTGTCAATTTAGTATCTGTTGGTGTGCTGGTTATCAACTACCTGAGCATTTCATTAGAGCCATGCATGAAATTTGGGAATCCAAGCGAGGAGGCCAGAGCTTAAGACAGTTATTACCTATTGCATCTTTCTTCCTTTGAACTGGTTCTTTTGAATAGAATTGTCTTCCCTTTGATATATGGAGAAGAGAAATTTGGGACAACAGGAAAGCACTGCGGACATTAGGATATTAACTAATGTTTGTCGAGTAACAGCAACAATAAATTGAGTTCCAAATAGACTGTATTTTACATCTTACTCCAATCATTTGTTTCTATTATTTCATTGCAACTTATGTTTCATATGTAGGTTGGGAGATGTTTTATCATCCTTGACTTCAAGGAAGCAAGTTGTTCCTTACGAAAATTCTATGCTAACAAATATCCTTTCGGACTCTATAGGTACTGTATTTCTTCTTATTATACGTATTGCAGTTGCTATTATGTAATTTGTGAGCCCCATAAAAAGGAACATCTAGCTTGTTATAGTTAGGTTGAAAACCAATCATGGTTAAACTATTCCATTTGTTCTTCCGCTTTGTTCATAATGCATGAAGAATTTGGTTATGCTGGATAATTTATATGGAAAACCATTTTCAGTGTGCCCTTCTACCTCTGCAATCTTGCTCAAATCTGATTTGTAGGGTTTATGAACATTTTAGAATCTCAAGTAGATTACGGCTAGATACGTGATCATTGAGCAGATTGAGAGTTGCATATTGTTGTATTCCAACTAGAAGTCCAAACTTCATGTTGCATGTATTTTTTGGCATTAATGTACTTGGAAATATCCGATCTACTAACTACTGTAGTTCATAGAATTACCTTTGTTAACATGCTGCCTGCTTTTCTCTTTTGTCTTCTAATAAACAATGTTGAGTATATTTTTGCCTATGTTTCTTTAGGGGGGAGCTCAAATACTTTGATGATACTCAATGTGTGTCCAAATGCTGCAAATATGTCTGAGATGTTATCCTCCCTCAATTTTTGTGCCAGGGCTAGAAATGCTACATTAAGCCTTGGAAATCGAGATACAATTAAGAAATGGAGAGATGTAGTGAGTATCTTTTCTAATATATCCTTTTAGTAGTAATTATTCTGATCTGCTTATAACATGTTCTTCTGGCTACCACTTTGTTCCCAACAACTGTCCTTAATGCAAGACAAGCTTAAGGAAGTAATTACATGATTGTGAATGTTGGAGAAGTTAGTAAAATTTGGGACCATTGTGGGTTAAAATTCATGAGAGATCCATATTGGTTTTGCAAACAGAAAGATATATAGTTTAAGTTGGGATGGATTAGGGTCCCTTTTCCATTTTATTTGTTGTTATCGAACCAATGAGGTCATAGCATTGGTAATTAAAAAGTTATACTTTGATAATTGATCGATGTAGCTAATTTGGAGCATGCCCATTTATTAGTTTTGATGATTCTTGTAGGCAAATGATGCACGGAAGGAGTTATATGAGAAAGAAAAGGAAATTCATGATCTGAAACAGGAGGTTTTAGGACTGAAGCAAACAATTAAAGATGCAAATGATCAGTGTGTCCTCCTCTTCAATGAAGTTCAGAAGGCGTGGAAAGTTTCTTTCGCACTGCAATCGGATCTAAAGGTTTTTCCTTCACTTCGTGGGTTTGGTATACAGTTCCACTCTGTCATGAGTTGAAGAGTTACTTGGCATTTTCATGATTCTTTTCTGCACTGTAGCCTGCTTTCTTTCTATTCTTCATCTTTATGGATAACCTTTTTATACAGAAGAATACAAGACTTTCTAGTTAATGAAGTTTTTCTATATGCATTGACTGACAACAATCTGTCATTGACATATACGTTTTCTGAATTTGGTCACCATTTGTATGACTTTTATTCTGCCACTTCAACATGAAGTTAAGCTACTTCATTACTTTTATTTGATGCAGTCTGAGAATGTCATGCTTGCAGACAAGCATAAGATAGAAAAGGAGCAAAATGCTCAGCTTCGGAATCAATTAGCTCAACTACTACAGATGGAACAGGAGCAAAAGTTTCAGATACAACAAAGAGATTCCACAATTCAGACATTGCAGGTTGTTCATACTTAAATCTTATACTCTCAGGTCTATGAGTGGAATTTTAGTATTTCAACAGTGTTCTGTCAGATAATAACCTGATGTATGACATGGAGTTCTGTGTGAATTGTGGGTCATTCAACAACTTCGTTAATAATTGTTTAATGTGGCTCTGGTCTGGAACACATATTTTGGCTTTCTAACTTAAATATTCTTGATTCAAAGCTCTACAAGGAGTAACACCTCACAGAATTAGTTTATTGATGATCAAGTAGGTCTAAGTTTTCCTTAACCTACTATCAGTTATTTGATGGATTGAAAGATCATACTTTCTGAAGTAATTGCCATTTCTCAGGTTCTCTTTTGTTGGTCATTAATCTTTGTTGTACATGTTTGCATCATAATGTTGACCTTCACTTTCTGTTGTAGGCCAAAATTAAAAGCATGGAATCTCAACTTAGTGAAGCCCTTAGCCATAGTCAGGAAATGCCAACTGTTGGCTTAGAATCATTGCCTGGAATTTCATCAATTCCCAAGGAACATGGGGATACTTCAGCAGTCACCAAGAAACTTGAAGAAGAACTCAAAAAACGTGATACCCTCATTGAGGTCTGCTACACTTAACAAAACCCACAGAGTTATTTAATCTACAAAAATAAATGGAAT
The DNA here is from genome assembly GCA_025629845.1 of Erythroxylum squamatum. NCBI lineage: Eukaryota > Viridiplantae > Streptophyta > Magnoliopsida > Malpighiales > Erythroxylaceae > Erythroxylum > Erythroxylum squamatum. Next base: position 26,548,868 of record JAOTBA010000203.1, read on the forward strand.
CTCATGCTTTAACATGAAATTACGAGAGCTGAGTTTATTTCTTAATTACTACATCTGGTTGACCTGCACAAAAACAAGGCTGTGAGCTATCAATAACAACATAACCATATTTCTACTTTCCATTTGAAATGTATAGAAAAAAGTGGAAAAAGAAAGGGAATGCAGGATGGAATATGCAAGCTAGGGATCGTCTAATTACAAACCCTCACCCTTATTAAAGGAGAGTCATGGTTTTCTGGTTATGTTCTATTTTACTCAACTGAAGATGAAGAAGTGAATGATGGGACTTATTAGCTACTGATCATTTGAATTATCTTTACCTGCACAAAGAGACTCAGCTCTGTTTTCCTTGAGAAACTATTTAAGATCAACTTGTTTCACTTATATAGTACATGTGAAATTTGTTTATATATTGTTCCTCTTGATCCTAGTACTTCTTTATATATATATTATACATAACTAGAAATCAATAGTTATAGTGTATGTCATTAAATTTCCCTGCTTTTTGTGTATGCAGAGATTGCATGAAGAAAACGAGAAATTGTTTGATAGGTTAACAGAAAAAGCATCATCAGCTATATCACAGGTTTCTTTTTGAACTCATCAAAGTTTCTCAAGAATATTGATACCGTCCTCTTTTGACCCCTTTCCAATTTTTTTTGGTGCTTGTAATTTGAGAAACGATGTTAAGATCTTTTATGGGGTATTGCTGATGACTCTTCTGAAGCCTTCCTGGATTGAATTTTTGCACGTGGAGTAGTGAAGGTCCCAAGTTTTTTAACTTTTGTTTAGAACGTTGGGCCTTAGTTTCTTCTCTTTTCCTTTATCAAAAATCATGTGTTTGGATCACAGTAATAGAAGATAGAAATATATTTTCTTGATCCCAGTAATTCAAAACATTGAGTTTGTGTAGATATTCTCATGTCTTACATTCTTTCTCAAGTTGTTTCTTTTGATTTTTCAAACCACTCATGTATTTATTGATTTTGTAGGTGTGTATATGTTAGAGCTCTAGACTTATAATACTAGGGTTCCTCTATATTATTACTCTATACCTGTAAATATTTATCACTACCGAATGGTAGTGCCTAACCAGAGCAGAATTGCTCCTCCTCTCTAACCAGAGCAGATTGCTCCTCAGAAGGTGGTAATCCTTCTGTCACTCTTCTCACCAATATTCCCCCCCTCTCTCTCTTCTCTGCCTACCCCTTTATAATACATTCGGTTATGCCACATCAGCTGTAACTAACTCCCTCTGGAATAATTCTCTCTCTCTCTCCCGAAGATCCTAATACTGCCGCCTCCTTGAAGAGCAGCCTTGTCCTCAAGGCTGAAGTGAGGAACCATGGTGCGGCATCCCATAGCTATATCCTTTCCCTCTTCAGTTTCTGCTTCCAATGCAATAATTTCTCCGTCCTCCGTCAATGTTTCATTGTCGTCCAGAATTAACAGCCTCAACTGCTTCTCCGGACACTGATGAAGGGGATGGAACCGCTCCCCACATCGGAAGCAAAGCCCTTTTTGTTTCCTGTCCATGAGTTCCTGGTACGAAAGGTGTCGCAAGCCTCGATTTTTTTCCGTGGATAGTCTTCGGTCCCCTTCCCCTAGTCTAGTCGGCGTCAGGAGGTGAGAACCGACGCCTCGAGTCGGCGATCGGGGCTGGAAATTATGACCCGTCGCGTGTCGGGTTGGGCCCGCCCCATCCTCTGCGCGACCCGCTTCATGACCCACACTATTAGAGGACCCCGACTCCGTATAAGGAGGTTGACCCCGACTCTGGCTTCTGAACCCGACCTCTCCTCGGTGATGCCAGCTCCAGTTGCGATGTCGTGGGTTGGCTGATTCAAAGCCCCTTTGATCTTCGTATAGTTCCTCCTCCACAGCTCTTGCCACTCTCATCATCTGAACCCTATTGATTGGACTGAAGGTTCGCACCCTCCGTCGGATCTCATTGCGCAACCCACTCATGAAGTACCCCATGAGCTGGTCTTCGGGTAGCCGTCCCACTTGCGACGAAATAAACTCGAAAGCTTCAATATATGCTTCCACAGTGTCCGTTTGTCGCAGATCCGACAACTCCTCAAAAGGTTTATCAAACCTTCTTCCCCTATATCGGTCAATAAGAGTTTGCTTAAACCGCTCCCAATCCAAGTCTGGCTCAGTCTCACGCAGAAGGTTAAACCAATGGATGGTGGACCCTTCCATGCTTAGAAGAGCGAGCTTCATCTTGATCACGTCCGAAGTATTATGAACTTCAAAGTATACTTCGGCTCTCGTGATCCATCCCACAGGGTCTGACCCATCAAACATGGGTAGCTCCACCTTGCGAACGGACATCCGGTACTCTTCCATGGTATCACCCGACTGCTCCACCGGAAGTGACTGCCCATGACCAGTGTTTCTTGCTCCACCCGTATTCGCCCCCCTTCCTGACGCATCTCCACTCCCCTGTCCTTCCTCCGGTCTCTTCCCCAACACTTTACTCATTTCCAGCAGCAGGGCTCTCTGCATTTCCCCCATCGCCATTCGCATGGATGCCTGAATGTCCTCCATCGCTGCCTCCAAGCTAGCCATACGAGATTCCAATACATCTACCCTGTCAGACATCTTCGGTGGCATCAAGGTAAGTTACGCAAACTTCGCTAGTCTCCTAAAACCAATGACCGTCTCTCCCTCAAATGGTATCCGGCAGGTCGGACCAATGTTAGGACTCCAACCTTAGAATAATAGAGTTTCTGCTATATTATTGCAATATCACTATAATATGTATAACACTACCGTATAGAACTAGAGTATCCCTCCCTAACCAGAGCAGATTTGCTCCTCTTCCCTAACCAGAGCAGATTGCTCCTCAGAAGGTGGTAATCCTTCTGTCACTATGTTTTCACAAATATTATCCTCTCCCTTCCCTTCTCTGCCTACCCCTTTATAAACTCCCTAGGTACATACGGTTATAACTAACTCCTAGAATAATCCTCTTTCTCTCTCCTGAAGATCCTAACATCCTCCCTCATCCTATTCTTTAGATTCTGCCAATTTTATCCGTAAAAACTTCTTACATCTATTTTCACAAGAGAATGCTTCATCATAATTGAAGCAAAGCTCCTTTGCCCTTTGTTCCCTTTCCTCTTTCCTAGTTTACTTAATTTTTTTAAAAAAAAAGCATGTTTGTGCTTCCAGTACTAGATGTTGCCCCCAAATTTTTCGTTTTCTTCAGTGTTCCTTCAGTGGTTTTTTTCTGATTGCTCCGCACAGGTGTTGTCTATGATTCCTCCCTAAGACGACCTGGTTGTTCCTCTACAAGTTTTTGCAAGTCTTGGCTAGATTCATATCAACTCTTAAGCTTCTTGGTTGTTGTAATTCTGCCTTTAATCGTATCCCTTCCCAATCGATAGGTTGATCTGTGTTGTTCAAGCCAATAAAGATTGGAACTCCTATTAATCTTCCAATATTTAAATTTGCTTTAAGTTGGCCAACTTGCCTAGGGGCTAAGGCTCACAGGAGGATCAAACCTCAGGTGGCATTGCTCTGTAAATCAATCCATACCTGCCTCCTCTTGTTTTACCTTGTAAAGCCACAATTGCGCCTCCCCATTGAGATGGAATGTTCAGTCGACCTAAAATTCCTAAGAACAATGGTCTCCCTTGCTTGCTTAACCCTTCTTTCCTCCCTTTGGTCCCTATAGGTGAAATTGCTGCTCCCCATCTCCTTGTTCTTATCATGCCCCTTTAGCTCTCACAGAATCTACTCTAGCTGTGAGTTTAAGGACATTTTGTTGGACTATTGGCAATCCTCTACTATAGATAGCCTCTGCTCGATGTTTCTCATGAGCACCTCCATTCGGCTTGACAAATCTATAGAGTTGTCCATGACGCCAGGTTCTAATACCAAATTGATATGTGTTTTTCTATAGGATCTAGTCATACGACAACTAACATGGAAATCCTCTTTTGCCTTAATGAAGTTCTTCCTCTTCATAGGCTCTATGGTTGCTGCTCAGAAAATGTGTCTCTGACAAACCTTCTGTCAATTGTTTTTTAGAACCATTCTGATTGCCTTCTTATTTATCCTAATGGCCTTTAAATATGTTGAATACATAGTGTTTTTAGGAACTAAAATAGAATAGGAATCTGCTAATTGACTCTGCTACTAACAGTAGACTTTTAAAAATAGTAGAGTTCTGAAAATCTGAAGATAGTAGACTTTGTAAATAAGATAATTACTATAGAAATATAAGATAATTTCCTAATTAGCTGCTTCCACCGGCTCCTAGCTGCTTTCGTTGTACATTTATTCCCTAAGAATACATCTTGCATATCATGTTACAAATGACTTCTCTCCCCATTTTGTCAGGTTGATCTGGCTGTAAGCCATCTGAAAAATGCCATAAGGAAGTGGCAGGTCATACCATGGAAGAGTCGAGGAGGAATGGTATGTAAGTGAATACATAGCTGATTTCTTCAAAAAAAAAAAAAAGATTATCTGGGAATAGAACAAGCAAATACGAAAGATAATGAAATGATAGTACCCAAGGTTTGTTTGAACAGTTACTATATAATCTGCCGAAATTTCCTTGCAAGAATTTGCCTTTGGCTTCTGGCCTTCAGTTAAGAGACTGGCAATATTAAGGTTCCTATAAGCATTCCTCATATCCTTCAGACACCACCTACTGTCCTTGATGTACAAAATTCTTTTCAGTTGTTTTTTTTCATTTATGTGAAATTTACATCTCAAACCTATTGATCGTCTTCCGTTTTATCATGTTCTAATCATATGCCCAATCTACCTTGTAACACAGGCTGCTATGCGCATAGAGGCATTGCTGGGATTTGCGAGAACTATGTTCATGCCTCGCTTACTTCCTCAGGTAACCAAATTTGTTTTTCTGCTTTTCAAGGTGTAGTTAAGAGTAACATCCTAATGACTTAATGGTGACCTACCGAAGGCTTAAGGACATGTATGCATTGTCGTGATCACTATACAGCAAGTTGTATTTAAAAAGAAATGACTTAAATTAAGACTGATGAGCTATGAGATGCTTTAATAAATGTCAACTTTTGCCTTTGGTGACATTCTGATGTACTAACAACACAAATGAATACAAATTTTGATCTTTGGTTGGAGGAAATTGTGTGTTGAGTGCCTGAACTTCTATATGTCAGTTTAGAGTACCGATATGGTATATGCTTATAGCCTTTATTGGACCAAATATGGCTTATCTTACAGTTATTATTGACTTGGAAGATTGTCTCTAGGGTTTTTAACACAAATTTTCCATTTAGATTTCACCGGCTGAATCAATCGAGAGCATCATGATACCATTTAAAGCAGCTCAGCCACTCCTTTCTACTACAAACTTGAAGAAAGTGTCGATGCGCTTTTTTAATGATCAAGTTGTGCCCATCGTAGATAACTGGGGCAATTGCATTGGATTGTTGCATCGAGAAGACTGCACTGAGGTAACTTCACTTTCTTTCCGCTAATGGTTCATAAAAGTCTAAACCTGTAAGCATCTTCACTAAGATGCTAAATTTTTAGTTCTAATTATTTTCAAGAACTGTTCATTTTCTTCCTAACACAACTTCACAATATGGTGCAGTTGAATTGCCCAGTTATGAAAATGATGAGAAGTCCACCACCTTGTGTCACGACGAAGACATCTATTGGATATGTTGTTGACCTCATGTTGGATAAGAAGTACAATATGATGGTGATTGTTTACAGTTCAAGGGCTGTTGGTGTTTTCACACTCGAGCAACTGTCTAAATTTGTGAAACCAGTATAAGACGTCCTAGGTCAGGAAAGTTCTTGCAGAAAATATTACCACAGTTTTGATGATAGTGCTCGTTAGTTGTGTGTTCATATTATTAAAGTTGAAGAATCCTGATAAGGGCTTATTGAGTTTATATTATTAAAGTTGAAGAATCCTGATAAGGGCTTATTGAGTTTATATTATTAAAGTTGAAGAATCATGATAATAGCTTATCTGAAATCTGATATATGGATCATAATCTTAGAATGTAATGCCAAATTCAACTCATTAAACGCACGAAGAGTCGTATGTTCTAATCAAGTCGTGTAATATGTACTTGCAGATATTTCTAATGGAGTGGCATTAATCGAGATGGAAAAAATGCCCATATTTTAACATCTATGACGGGGGCAAGTTGATAGGAACCAAAAAAGTAGGAGAGTAGAAATAACTGAGAATGGAATTTTATTGATAAATTTGAGAGCAAGAATCTTGAACTCTCAAGTCAGTTCGTATGGAGAGGACTAAACTTTAAACAAAGGAATTAATTTCTAAAAAAAAACTACTCACTTGTTCTAACTATCAGATATTTATAATGCTAGACTCTTAATCGCAATAAAAGATAGACTCTTAATCGTAATAAAAGATAATACCGAATCTGTAAGATAAAATAAAGATAATACCTAATCTGTAAAATAACAAAATAGCTAAAATAATGGGTTAACTACTAGATGTGCGTAATGGGATCAAACTACTGATTGACTAAATGTTGGCCAATGTGATCCT
>JAOTBA010000203.1:26577211-26595341 GCA_025629845.1 Erythroxylum squamatum
AGCATAACTACCTGCCCTCCTGCCCTTATTGTTTCTTCTAGAATAAACCTTTCTTTCTTCTCCTAAGATCCTAACAGAACCGCACAGATTCATGATTCAACAGAAGAAAAGATTCCGCTCTAATTTACATTTATTTGGGAAAAACTCGAATCGTGTCCATAATTCCTATAATGCTCTTTCGTTTTATTTGCAGAAATATAAGAATCACCATTTGCCTATTCTTTTTTTGGTACAACAGAAACCAGGAGTTACTCTGATTGCACATTAGATCAGAGGTTGAGAATGACAAAAACATAAATAATTTAGAGTACTATTGGGTCTGAAAAGATAGCTCTTTAAGCTGTTGAGGATCCACTTCTGATGGTGCCCGAGTAAGGGCACATTGAGCAGTTGTTGTCTTTGGAAAAGCTATTACATCTCTTATAGAATTGGCTCCACTCAACAACATAACCAATCTATCCAACCCATACGCTATCCCACCTGTTGCAACCAAATGTTAAACGAAGACAAATGATTTGCATTTTAAAAAACTCAACACAGAAAAGGGAGGGTAAAGAGTTCGTACCGTGCGGCGGAGCACCCATGTCAAAAGCCTCCAGAAGATAGCCAAACTTTGCTTCTGCCTGCAGGCAACATAGAATGTGTTCCACTTTATGCCGGATGGTCAATCGTACAATAACCAATTACTAGGATTCTCATATCGAATTTTGAGTAGTTAAAGCTATCAAGAACCTAATTACAAGAAGAATCTGCATGTGTTGAGTTCAAAAACGAATTATTCCACAAGAAATTTGCATATACTTGCATCAGTGAAATTGATCCCAATTTGAGTTGGGCTGTAAGTGTTGGGGAAACCAATTCCAAATTCTCGTTACCATGTTCTCTCAAGTATTTAAAAAGATACAACAGCCACCAGTCTTTTCGTCTTGGCAGTCACACAATATGGATCGCAAGCAACATCTTGGCATTTTGCAAAATATAGGATGCATGCAATACATGCAAGTAACTTGGAGTCCTTTACTCACCTGCTCAGGTGAAATGCCAACAATTTCCAAAACCTTCTGTTGGACCTCACGCTTATAAATTCTCAAGCTTCCTCCACCAATCTGTTAGCAAAAGTATAAAAGTAAAAGGTACCCACTCTCATATATTGTAACAGAAGTTCCAGTAGATCAAAAGGAAATTGATAATTACCTCAACCCCATTATAGACCATGTCATATGCAAGTGCACGAGCTGTGCGAAGATCCTCTATGTCCTCAGGATTGGGTGCAGTAAAGGGGTGATGTAATGCCTGCCAGAGGAAATAAATAGACACAGAAAATGTTAGATACCATAAGACAAGATATACACCAGCACATCCTGTGAATATAACATTTTTTGTCAAAATGCAGAGCACTTATGTCATAGAAAAGCCAAAACACAGGTATAATTCCAATGCAGACCTCAAGCCTCTGCTCCGTATCATTCCACTCGAACATTGGGAAATCAATAACCCAGAGTATTGAATGCCTGGACTAAAATTATAGATGATGAAAGAATAAACTTATTGTCAAAGTACAACACAAAGAAAATAAAGAAGTACATACAAAATACAAAATCCAGGGAGGTCAAGGTACATACACGGTCAATTAAACCCAATCCATTGGCTACAAATAACCTTAATCTGTCCAAAGTTTTATTAACCAGTGCATGATGACCCACAGCAAACAAAATAAGGTCCCCAGGTCCTGCGGAGCATCGTCTCAACAGTTGGGTTTTAGATGTTGGATCCAGACTTGAAACCAAAGCAGGAATCCCCTCAACATCACCTAAAAATTTTAAACAAATAGTGAAATTTTGAAACAACTTATACCATTGGTCTTCAAGGTTGACACAAAAATTTCAGGAAATAAAAAAGCATTTTTTACCATTATCCAAGACCTTTAGGAAAGGTAAACCCTTGGCTCCAGATTTGGTTGCTTCATTGTACAAATCTCCTTTCTTAAGAGCTGTGTTCGAATAAGTTTTGGCACCTGAAGGCACACATAATACTTTTATAATTCCCCCATTTTGCAAGCTATCAGAAAATACCCTGAAAGTGGAGTCTGCAAAAATATCAGACACCTGCACATATTTGAACAAACCTTCAACAGCTGAATGGAAGCATGTAACTTATGGCTAGATGTCCTGTACATCAGATATTCTGAAGTACCTCATATGTAACAACAAATATATGCTAACGTGACAAGTTTTTAAAGAGCTTAAGGTAAGATGGAGATAATATTAAATGCCAAGTTGGACATACATGGTATCTGGATAAAGTGCAGCCCAAAATCTAATTAACATCAAGAATTCAGAATTTTTCAAGTAGATCATGCACTCCTTCACTGAAAAAGATGTCAAATGCAATGCTAAACGTCAAGTAGATCTGGAGAAAACTTAGTTTTTCAGAAAGGCAAGTGGAAACTTATAAAATTTAGAAACTAATTCACTGCCTAAACTAAAAAGATGTTAACTAATCGCGGAGTGAATGGGCAAAAAAGAAGGTAATAGCTCGTAATCATAAAGAAGTTTGAAAGCATAAAAATTTGTTCATAAAGACACTTTGATAGCAAAATAGCATAATTTAAGGCTGCGGAAAATAAAATTAAAATTTTATAAAATTTAAAATAGCAACATTTAGAATCAGCCAAGTGGTTCTTCACCAATAGGGTGATGTGTACAACTTAGCAAGTAGAGCTCACCAGATATATGATGACATTTTAACAGCATTCAAATTCCCCACCTTCACACACACCATGGGATAGAACATTACCTCTTGCAACTCAAGATCAAATCTAGTATCTGGCCTGTCTGAACCATATTTACTTAATGCTTCAGTGTATGTAAGCCTTGGGAATGGGTTTGGCAGCTGGATACCTATAATCTCTGCAAAAACCTGCAACAACAAGAAATTTTGTCACATAAACATTTACCGAGACAAATTCTGTACGATGTTATTGCAGCATGTAGTGACATCTAGAATTAGACATATCACATATTTGATCTAACTGCAATACTAATAGTTTGATGAGAGCTATCAACGAGTTCACCTGACCTGAAATCTCTAAGATCTAAATATGCAAAAATGAATGGTCCACAGCAACTTCAAGTAAATAGTAAGCTATTTTATCTAAAAAGAAAAGAAGTAACCACTGATAGAAATATTTTAACATTAAGCTGTGCTTGTTTTATGTATCTCTAACCTTTGCCCATAAGATGGGGGAAACTATCCTAAGAACAATTTACGGTTAGCAATGGGAAAATCAGATGACACCCTTATCACTTTAAAACGTATTTACATTTTTTCCAATAGTCAATAACAAATGATTTAACCTTGCGTATCATATCCTCATTGAGCCTTAGCATGTCCTCTAAGGGAGTAAATGCCAGCTCCATATCTAACTGAGTGAACTCGGGTTGTCTATCAGCCCTAAGATCTTCGTCTCTAAAGCACCTGCATGCAAAGAAAAGTATTTGTGACTGTAGCATCAACATGGTCAAGATAAGTTTGCCATTGCTGCCAACTGTTGCCAAAAAAATTGTTATCATCCACCACGGACATATCACAGAAAAAAAGAAGTTGAAAAGGAAAACTGCAGCTCGATTATAAATGCAAACAAGGACCAAGCTAGAAGCATATTGAAAGGAAAAACAATCATAATGAAATGATATCGAGCTCAAACAGACAAGAAGAAAAAGTTACCTGGCTATTTGATAATATCTGTCAAAACCAGAAACCATCAACATTTGCTTGAAGAGTTGTGGACTTTGGGGCAAAGCATAGAATGTTCTTGGCTTTAAAAGACACATTGAAGTGAATCAGAGCAGACAAGCATGAAAAGATATCCCAAGCAATAACTAACTAGAAGGACTTGTGCTTTTAGAAATGTATAGTTCTCAACAAGACTTGAGATATAATAGTTTCTGGGTTGAAAAGCATCACACATCTCAGCAGTTTTTAACATTAGATATACACGTCACTAACTTACATAAGATGTGTACTGATATTATAAAAGAATGGAAAACCATTAAGGGCAGTTGAAAAAATGTCTACTACCTGAATTCTTGAGGGTACCAAATAATCCTGAGCACCTTCTGAAGTAGATCTAGAAAGTACTGGAGTCTCAATCTACCTTATGAACAAAAAAATGTTGCAACAAAATATAATACAAACATGATATATAAAAGAAGAAGACTAATTACTATGGCCATGCTCAAATGTACTTGTTAAATTGCCATCTCTTTTCTTCCTTGTTTTTGTATAACAATGATTATTGAAATAAAATTCTCAAAAAGCAGCTTTTCCCTGTTACAAGCAAAACTAATAGTTTCCATAGAAGAAAATCATAAGGTATTCCTTAAAGTCAGGGCCTTCATACGCAAGTTGATCTTCAGAAATACTCTGAGTCCTTAATTGCCAAGCTATCAATAGAGATCTCATCAGGAAAAGCAGTGAAACCATATCTCATGGACCTATGATTTTGTTTAGTTTCCCAGATAAGGAATATTATATAAGGCAAAAGCAACACAAACTAGAAAAAGAAGCATGTAATATACACATATATTGCAGAGACAGGCGTATATACCCATATATAGTACATAGAGATAGAGGTATAGGTATAGGCCAGTATTAGGGATAGGTAAGGTAAAGGACCTGTGTACTAAGGGTTTTGACGGCTTCTTTGGACCTGTGTGTTCCACTTCCACTCGCCGCTCCTCCTCCACCTTCTTCCTCCTTCGCCACCGGCTTTGTACACGCTATGCACGTAAACCTTTTCTCTTCAATTCACTTTCAACCTTTCTAGCCCTCTTGATTAGTTGCTTCTCAAAAAACACACACCTTTCAACGTTAACTTAAATCGTTAGAAAACAACAACACGCATCAAATGTCAATAAAACCATCAGCTCTGTACCGGCGGATACAGAGCACCAAACCCTTTGGTACTTTGCGAACTCAAATATTCTGTTCACTGACACGCAGAAATCAATGAAGCAAAGATACACTTATGATTTTTCTTATCAATGGAGGCTTAGAAAAGATCGTGACCGCAATCTCTGTTTCTGCTACTCATACAAGACTAGTAATAGGAGCAGCCATAGGATTGCTGGAAGCTATGAAACAAACAACAAAGGGGAGAAAAGAAATGGAATGTCGGAAAAGTTCTCCGGTAAGAGAAAAAAATTACGGCTGTGTATCCGCGAAAAGGTATATAAAAAAAGGCAAGTTTCGACAGCGGAAAAGAACCATAAACGATCCGATTTGAACGTGAAAAGAAAAGGCGCACCTGCTTTGTGATCTTTATTGCCGCTCTTTACCTTTGGTATCAAAGCTTCAGTGTAGAAATCGTCGAGCAAGTCATCGGCATCGTATACAACATCTTTAGCTTTCGAAGCCAATCTTTGATCTAAGCTAAAAGGGCACACACGATTATTAAAAAAAACACGGAAAATAAAAAGAAGCCTACCGGCGGTGACAAATCTGCGGTTGTATTGCATCCTCTTGTGAGCACGGCCCCGAGGCTTCTTCTTGTTCAACTTTCGTTTGTCGACCACAGAACACCATCCCCTCCAGAATATGGAATAAATTTTGAAGAGAGATTGTTAAGAGAATAAAAGGGAGCTAGGTTTACCGATTGAGCGTTGTGTGGGGCGAGACCTCTGTAAACGTTGACGGAGAACGTGGCAGCGAGGTAGACTATGGCGACACCGAGACTCGCCGTGAAAGCTTTGAAACCCCAATCTCCGGCTTTGCTTGCCAAACCCATCCCCCCTCTCTCTATCTCTCACTAACGCTTAGCCCACGTCCGACACCAGCCTTGCTCTCACCTGGCTTCGGTAGAAGCCATTGATTTTTTCCGTCTTAGTATATAGAATTGGAAATGGAGAGGCTGCGCCAATTTGCCATGTATTTGTATGATTGTAATTAAAAGAAACCTTTCCCACATCGCTAGTTTACTTTAGTATTCAGTCTTTATATTGCCTGCAGAAAAGTCGAGGAACTTGTGTTCGAAAAAAGGAGAGATGGTTGGCATCTCCCCTGACAGGGACGGGAGCAGCCTTCGGGCTACCTGTTAACGACACACTCGGTTAAGGCTACCCACCTTTAAGGTGGATCTATAACCAATTTTTTTTCTTTCCCCTGTTCGTCTTTCTCTAATGGCCGCTAGTCTATCATTAATTAACCCGATATTTCTTGCAACTCCTCGAGAACTTCTTCAGATCAATCCCATGATGTATCCGCACCATTATCAAATATTTACAAATTAATATTAATATAATAAAATTTAGCAATATATCTTGAAAATTTTCTAATAACATAAATAAACTCATTTATGTTATTAGAAAATTCCTTAAGATATTAAGATATGTTCCATCCAAATAAAAGCTTATTTATGAATTAACGTTAATATTAAGATTAACTTGTAAACAAAAATGATGAGAACGTACTTAAATTTTTTTATAATTAATAACCACCTTTAAATGAGTTCAATCGTAATAATTACAAGATAAAATGATAATATAAATTCCTAAAATTATAATAGAGTGTAAAGGTTTAGAAAAAAAACAAAATTAGGAATGTAAATAGGCCGAGCTGGGCTAGGAAGCTAGAGAGGCCTGTGGCTTGGGCTTACCACAGGATGACCAACGCACCATATATACATATTTTAAAGAAAAACGTAAAAAACGACATCATTTTTTCACGTATGATGGACCTCAACCAGTAGCCTTCTGTGATTAAGATAAAATTGAGTTAGGCCGAGCCAAATTTGACATTTCTAAATAAAATGAGATTAAAAAAGTTTTTTTTTATTGTTATAAAAAAGAATAAGTATGGTGGCCACAATCTTATAAAACCTGTTAAAAGTTCTATAGAAAAGTATTTTCTTTATAAATCATTATTGATTAGCGTTACTTGTAAGAAATTTAATTATAATAAAAAATTATTTATAAAAATTTGAAGTTATTAAATTCTATTTTCATATCAATCTGACGATAAATAATTTCTACTTTACTGTTAAATATTTACACATAAACATTTAGTGCTAGTAATATTACTCCTTTTATATTCACAAAAAAGAAAATCTTGAATATATATTTATTTAGTGTTAGACTTTTATTTAAGTGATTTTGAGTATATCATTCATTTTATTATATGAATCACATCTCTTTTTTTTTCAAAATAAAATTATCAAAAAAATGTTAATAATGTCATAGTCATTCTTAATTCTAAATCAAATAAGTATTTTCACATAACGCCTAATCCGGGAAATTTCGTGCAACAAATATCCATTATTAAATGTAATGATTAAAAAATTTAATCAGTTTAATCGATTTAACTGAAAAAATGCTGATCCGTCTAATTTTTCAATTTAGTTTTCAACTTTTCTGTTTGATTTACTTTAATAATTTTTGTTGTTAAAAACTATTCAATTTATGAATTAATTACTTAATTTTTATTAATTAATAAATTCTTATAAGTCAAAATTAATTAATTAATTTTTATTTAACAATATTTTTTTAATTATACTTTAAAATTTTTAAAGGGTAAAGTAATTTTTTTAAATCATATTTCAAATTCTTTAATTTTATTCAAATTTTGGTTAAACTTTTTAAACTTTAAATCTTTTATAAATCAATTTAACTTTTGGTTCGATTTTTAAAACATTAATTAAAAAAGTACATATGAACCACGTCTCGAAACGTGATGATTGTCAAAAGAATTATGAATACAGACAAGTTCTACAAATTGTTAGGAATCATCATCCCAAATCACTTGACCCTACAAGAATTATTATTACTGTTAGTATGCCTAATAATCTAAAAAGTAAAAACTAGTATACACTGAAAAATTTTTAGGAATTTTGAGGGAACTTTCATTCCCCTTGTATTATTTCCATAGTTTCTGGTGTTCACAGAGGACTTTGTTCTAAAGCTCAGCTCTGGCACCCAATAAGCTAATGAACTTTCTGATGCTTGAGGTCCTCATCTTTTTGGTATAAAAATTGGGGAAAATTTTTGATAACTAGACAAAGTCCGGCTGGCCGGTCGACGTTAAGCATCGATGCCACATTCGGCTATTAGGGTCTACTGATCTGGGATAAGCAATGACTTCAGGGATGGGAAAGTAGACGTAGTGAGTGTTGCATAGACCCACTGTAATTCCACTATAACCAGCAAATGCACCATGTACCTGCCAAAAATCCAGATTCTGTATGAGTATGCATCGTAGAAACGAACAAGCTGAATGCAAATAAGTTTATTTGAACTCCCCTAGAAGAGACATTTCTACCTCTCTGACCATAAGTTACACCTTTGGTGGTTAATATTGTTACTTTATTAGGATATGATAATAACAGTTTTGAAGGATGAGCCTTGGAGCAATTGGTAAGGTTACTCCTTTGTCCTTATAATAACAGGTCTGAAAATTAAGATAATAATAGCATAGAGACAGGTCACTTTGGTTCCAGTATTCTTGGGAGTTAACTAACTTCAGTTTGCTGCAAATGGAAAAGGACTTGTGTTAAAAGCCATCCTGTCTGCTGAGGAAGAACCAAACCTGGTCAAGTTTTAGTTCTTCGGCTTTGTTCTCAGATCCAACTTAGATTTTTCTATGTAATATTTTACAACAAAACTGTTCTGCAGATATTCCATTCAAAGAATTCTACTCCAAAGTTCACCATAAAATCAAAACTAAAAGCATAAGGAAGTAGTATAATGCAAATACTAATAAGTTTTGAACGTCGTGCAATTATTCAATTCTTCTAGCCAACCGACTTTTCATCAGGCTAAGCCCTGAAACTGCTCTTAATTCCAGAACATGAAAACACAGGGTATGCATGTTTCAATAAATTGGCTTAAAAGTGTTTGATCAAATAATATCATGTGTAGAACCTCCAATATATGACCACTTCAGCAGTAAGTTACAAACAAGGGAATGAGTAAGACTTACAGCATTCTGCCCAAGAACAGTGCATAAAATTCCGTCAGATGCATTTGCACGGCATGCGCGAATCATGTATGTTGGATCAATATACTTCACGTCACCATGAATGCCAACTTCCTTGAAATATTTTTTTGTCTGAACGGCAACACAGCATATTGTCAACATATAGAAGGAAAAAGATTTTGAAAGAAAAACCCCAAAATTAAACTGATAATGACTAAAAATATTATTTTTGCCTCTAACTAGATTCGCTGAAGTGACATGTATACTCTGAGAAAAGGAAAGACTAACATATAGGCCAGAGGACCCTTGTTATCTAAGAAAATGTCATTGAAATTAAAGATTGAGAACATCACCTGCCCTTGAATAATAAGAGTATCACAATTATGAGAATATATTTCCCAAAAGGAGAGAGGAATTGCGCTATTTCTAAAATGATACCAAGCTACCAAACAATATCCCAGTATAACAATTTTGCTTATTTGGCACGCTAGGAACTATTAGACAAAACAGACTTCATTGCTTTCATGCAATAGAAATGCCAACTTTAATGAGTTTTATCACTCAAACTCGATTCACTAGGAAATGAAACTACTAACCTCTTGCTGAATGTGCACACCAATATCTCCAAGCACAATGTTTCCAGATGCGTCCTTAGCATTAGTTTTCTCAACAAAATTCTGCGTTGAAAGTCATCAATGTTCTCTTTCAGAAAACATAACAAAGTAACAGAATGAATCTTGCAGGAAAGATCCCAAATTGACTCTTTTTCTCCCAGAAGTGAAAAAGAAAATAAAATGTCAGCTAGAAAACGAAAAGATAAAGACAAATTTTTAGGTTGTATATCAGTTATATTTGTAATTCATGAGGGAGAGAGAATCAATGATCAGGTATGATGACTTAACACTATGAGCAAGGAATGTGGACAGAAGACATATAGAGGATAATTCTAAATTTGTTCTCACTTCCCTGCCTTCATAGTTAAGTTATCAAATGTATAAACAGTATTGTTCAGTAACTGGAAAATATTAGACCAGAAAACCAAAATTCAAATGACCAGAGGTTTAATTGTAA
The DNA here is from genome assembly GCA_025629845.1 of Erythroxylum squamatum. NCBI lineage: Eukaryota > Viridiplantae > Streptophyta > Magnoliopsida > Malpighiales > Erythroxylaceae > Erythroxylum > Erythroxylum squamatum. The sequence continues at coordinate 26,587,253 of JAOTBA010000203.1, forward strand.
TCAAAGTATTATATGTAATACCAAAGAAACCTGATGGTACAAGAAGACAAAATCCACGTAAACCTCAATTATCATCAAGTTGAAAAAGGATCCGGTAGCTATTATATGTGCGGGAATTGTCTGGATCATATACAGTCATTCATGCTAGAATGGAGAATATTTTAAGAAAAATAATGACATAATGCACCTGTCCAGCTCCCTCAGCTATACAGACCACAGCTGATCCCTTTGTCTCTATTAGGTACTTTAGATGCTTCAGAACACCATGAGGCCCATGCAGATGGAAAGGCACCTTCAGAAATGCAAATATCAATTATGGTAAGCTGGTTTCTAAAAACAAGCTTTAGATTGTCTCAAAGTGCAAATACCTCAGGTATTAAACAAATGTCAATTTGTCCACTAGCTAAGGCAGCATGCATAGCTATAAACCCACTGCTACGACCCATCAGTTTCACAATGCCAATGCCATGATAAGCACTATGTGCCTGTCCAACCATAAACAAGTAAGGAACCATATTTAACATTGGAAGGGAGATAACTTCTGCAACTACCAGTAGGAGAAGCAATAGGAAAAGTAAGCACCTCAATGTATGCAGAATTTATTGCTCGCTGTGCTTCTTCAACAGCAGTGTCAAAACCAAAAGTTTTGTCCATCAACAAAATATCATTGTCTATAGTCTTTGGCACGCCAACAACAGCCACTCGCAACCTTCTTTTACGGCACTAAACCAGACTCAAAGATATAAATACTTGGGAACAGCCTTAAGGACATGGCAAATATATCTAAATCTAGACAGTCTCTTAATAAGATCTCATTAAGTGCCCTAGAAATAAATTGATATTTACCAGTACAAAATGATATGGAAGTGATATCATTTCAGGTCAACTTCAAGACGAATTAAATCTAATATATCAAGTACATGGAATTTCACTTCTACGGTTATTATGACAACTAATTTACACAATTCGATTGCACATAGAGCTGACCACTAGAGTTAGATTCACAACCCCTATACCATGCAACCACTTTCAATTCAAAGATTTTGTAGCTAATGCAGCAGATGTCACAGCTTCTGTTTCCAATCCATCATTAGTCACATGTATAGGAACTATGGACCCAACTCTGTCACGTTATGAAGGAACCAAAGTATAGGCTGCACAGCTAAGTGTTTTTCTCTTTGTATTACAATAATGTAAATAAGTATTTTACTAAGCCACTCCTTTATGATTAAATGAAGAAAAAAACAAACTAACTAATACAGGATCAACAACCTCATCATGAATTGCATTGGCACCAGCATGCGTACCATTCCCGCCTAACACAAAAAGCATGTTGATTCCTCTTTCCTGGCATAGTCAAGGGAAATGAATATCAGGCCACTTAACACTCTATCATGATGCCGCTTGATTTAGCGGAAAAGGGCACAAGAATTCAAAATCTCAAGATATATAAGTGGATTGAGTACCTCCATCCTGTCCACAATGTCACTAACACTAGGTCCTCCACGTGAAACTCCTAACAAGCTTCCACCAGAAAGATGGATATTTTGAACAACTTTCCTTGATAGCTAATAATCAAAGAAGTTCAAACTAGATTTAATTAGAAGTTCATAAGAGTGAAAAAGGCTTTCTCTAGTGCTTCGGTTAGCCACATATAATACGCACTTTCCATGTTAAGTAACCCTCTTATATTTTAATATAAAAGAACAGCATTTACCAGTATCTCATTTAAGTCCTTGTCAGAAAATCCACGATATCCAAAAGGAATCCCCACAATCTTTTTGACACCATATATTTCAAGTGTGATGACAATCTGCTCCAGATAACACCTTGTATTAGAGAACATGGAACCTTAAACATTTAACATATCATGTCAACTTCCAGATAACATTATTAGTATATTATAGTTTCACATTTGAGAAAATGCATCATTTTCTTCAAAAGAATGACCTATAGGCCAAGAAATTCAATTATTGCAACTACTTTCACCACAATAATTATGATAAATAATAAATTGAATGAGCCATGAGGATAAATTGTTGGCAAACATGAAGGCAGACTAACATGTCTAATCACATCATTGAGTCCAGGGCATAATCCACCACATGTAACAATTGCTGCCTTCACTTCTTCTGGTTTGAAGTATATTTTCTTCCGAGGCCCAGCACGATGAACCCTGTAAGAATTTCAGGGTCATATCAATCATATTATACAAGAAAATCATTTACAACTGCTCATACCATACATATTTAACTCAATGTGCAGTTGGTCCCCCCTTCAGTGTATAAATTTTAACTAATATGTTGATAGAGATGCACGCTTGGCAAACATCGAAGTGACTTAATGCATCAGAGTATGCTGTATGCATTAGCCCCTCCAATTTTAATGCGGTACTTGAGTTTTACTTCCATTCCAGTTTAGCCTGATTCATGGTTGAAAGTGGAGAGTTTAACTATGCAGAGAATATTGAGAGTAGTAAATGCATTAGTTTTATAACTTCACTGACAAGTGAAGAGTTTGTATGTGACTAAAAGTAATCTTTCAATGCCTGTCAGATTGTCTTCCCAATGAGGTCATTGAGTAGAAAAGAAATAGGATCCACATTTGATCATCTTAACACAGACATTGGTCCTCAATCGATCAAAAAATCAAAGTTATGCACTGGTGACCCAGATTGAAATTCAAAGGTCTAAATTACATAAAACAAGAAGCATTAAACGTCATGACAGTGGAGATAGGGTTCAGCATTTCGTACATGACATGGAATCCCATACACGTGCTCTCAATTCAGAAATTCTGACAAAAGATAGACATATTTACCATTGTTCAACCCAACTACAATCAGGATCAATGCACTCAGCGCCAGCAGATGTGGGTGACGAGAAATGTATGACCTGCATTCAGGAAAGATGAAGCCTGTCGCTGGCCATTGAAAGCATTAACCAGTTGACCAAAGAAATATCCCAACATTCTTTTGTGGAGCTTCACTATTCATCACTTCGATTAGGCTTTGTAATTCATATTGGTACCAGTTCCCATTTCTAATATAGCCCTAATATCAATTCATGCTTGAGTGGCAAACTCATAAATGCTTCAGGTATGAATTTCACTTCACTTTCAGATTGGTACTCTTTGGATATTATGCTGATCAGGAGACAACACAACTGTCGATGAAATTTCATTGGAAAATGTAAACAATCAAAATGTAGGTCTTCCATGCATCAGAATCTTTACAATAGAGTTGCAAAAGAAATTACACCTTCCCTCCAAAAGACCATATATGGAAACTTCATATGAGTAAGGTAATATCAATAGTAACATCCAGAATGTCCTCAAATGAGAAAGTGATGCATCACAGTTTCGAGCATTTAACACGACATGATAGCCTTCAATTTTGACAACACACCTTCAAGAAGTTGCCTTAACTTGATTCACAAGCTAGTATGAAGAGTGAAAAACAAACCTTAAGAAGCACTCTATCGTTGTTATTGATATATCCATGCCACTTCTCATCAGAAGGATAACCATCCGCAAAATCCTCTGTTGGTGTCCTGTGAAGTTAAAAGTAGTTAGCTTACAGGACATTGATGAAGCAGGTAATCATCTTATTTATGCGAACAATACCACAATAATAATCAAAAATATTCAAAGCAACGCCCAGATCAACAAGCATTCACACCACGGAAAATGAGATCGGACCCTTTGCTTTTGAGCCACTAGAAACTGAAAGTAGATTTTGCTACTATCCACCAGCAAGAACCGAGAAAAAGAAGAGAAATTTTATAAGAACAAAGCAAATCTAACACCTTAATTTGCTACTAACTTAATCATATTAACTAAATCATTAAGAATTCTTAAGCTCGCTCGACTCCAACGCAAAAGAAACAAAAATTTAACATTGCACACCAGAAGACAAACCATAATCACATAAAAAGCTACAAGACTCTATCAAATTGAACTAGCAGTTATTCCCAACCAACACAACAGCACTAAAAGGAAAGAGATGATCATAACCCGAATGGTGACCTCATCCTGAGACAAAATGTGGAAGGAATGGACTGAGCATCGGGGAAGACATCGGTCAAATGCGGGAGATTAAACCTCCTCTCGAAATCCCTCTGATACTTCCCCTTCCAGTCCAGGTCGCTGAAGTCAATCCCCGAACTCTCCCTCCTAATTTGTGCAGAGACACGGCAACCCCTCGCGATCCTTACAGAACCACGGGAACTGGGAAAAGCAAAGCCATGGGATCGCCGGTGTCCGAGGAGGGAGCCCAGCTTGGGCCAACTAATGAATGTGGCAGCAGCGGCGTAGGCGGAGGAGGAGGTGGAGTCCATGATAGAGCTGTTTCTTGTTGTTATACGTGAGAAACTCGCGATCAGTTACAGCGACTTTTACTGTTTGGGCGAATGATGGCAAGATCAAAGTGAAGAGGAAGTAGTGACCGTACAGGACAGGAGTGAGTTTGTGTTGTAATGAAAGACGGAAACTTGTTTTCGTACTCTCTCAAAAGTCTGATGTCTTGACTTTTCTTCGATACTGCAAAATATATAGCCCACGTGTTAATTAATTAATTAATTTTTTTATTAAAAGAAATTAAATTTATTGTTTAACTAATTTATAGAAAGATATTCAAATTTTCACTTTTAAAATATCTCTTGTCTGTTGAGTAATAAATATAAATAATATATAATACATATGAATAATTAAATATTATTAATACTATAATTTTAACTTAATTTTAAAATTTTAACTATTTAAATTAAAAATTTATTGTTATTTTAATTAAGTTGAGTTAATTTTTAAAATTAAATAGATTAAAACTAGTGATTTAAATTAAAATTTTATTTTTAATTATCTTAAATTAATAACTGAATTAAGTTTAATTAATTTAATCAAGTTTAAATTAAATAAATGCGTTATTAATATTTAATTATTTTTATTTATGTTTTGCTTTTAAAAAGATAAAACAATAAAAAACTTTAAAATTTTATTTTGATAATAATGAAATTTAAATTTAAAATTCTTTAAAAATTAATTAATTATAAGAGAGTGTATCTTTTACTTTAAAAATAATTAACTGAAATAGGAGATACATAAATATTTATAGATATTAATTAAGTTAAATGTGTCATTTAATTTATTAATTTATTAGATAATTTATTTTAAAATTAATTTATAAATTATATTGTTTACCTGAAATTTTTATTTTGTGGATTAAAAAATACTAATATAATATTTAAAAGAAATATTTTTAATAATTATGATTTTCATCAGCATAAAAATAATTTTTAATATGTTTCATAATTCAATAATTTTACCAAAAAACTAATTAATTTAATTTAAGCCTAAAATTTATCTAATAAGTATTTCAAATGCCTCAAACATATATAAAAATTTTCGTTTGATATAAAATTCCACCTTAAATTGAATTTAAATATTCACTTCAATTTATGTAGAATATATAAATTTTTAAATAAAATTCATATTTTTATAAAGAATCAAAACTTAAATAAGCATCTAACATAACTATTTTTGTTTAATTATATGCAGTAAAAAATATACTATTAGTTTTCTTATTTTTACTTTCACGCCATTTTATTTTATTTTATTCAATTTTGTGTTTTTATTTATCTTTTATCTTTTATTGTTTATTATTTATTAGTTTATATTTAATTATTTATACATATATTTTAAAATGTATTTATTTTATTTTATTTATTTATTTATTCATATTTTTTTGGATTATTCGTAACAACTCTCTAGTCTACGGGTGATGCTGTCTGTGTACACTCAAACTCAACCTCCCCAAAGAGGTTGGTGCTGGAACTGTTGCTTTATAGTTCTCGTGTTCACCTACTGCGGACCATAACGATTACGATTATAGGCATGTGCTCCACAACCCGAATACGACAAGTCGCAGACGATTTTTTTATTTTCTGAAATTATTATTTGGTTTGTTAATGACGTCATTTCCATGCCTAGTATTTGCCACCCCTGACTTAGTTTCCCAGGACAGCCAGCCTGTCACCACTGCTGGCCTAAGTTTGTTTCTAGCAGTTGTCTTGTATTGTATTTGTATCTCTCATATTTAGAATTTTATATATAATAATTTCTATTTAAGGTTAAAAATAAATAAGAAAAATATCAAAAGTAATTTCTTATATGTTATAATTCTAGAACTTGTGTTTATTATATATATATAATCATATATTGTTATTATTTAAATAAATTTGAGATAATTATAAAATTCTTTAAATAATTCAAATGAAAATTTTCAATTTTAATTTTAATAAATTCAAAATTTAATCATTAATTTCATATCAATTTGATTTTACATCATAATATTAAATTTAGTCAAGTTTTAATAAATTTAAATTATAACTATTAATTTCATATACAAATAGTTACACCGTATATGCTCCCTTTCAGCCAAACCTTGTGGGCCTTCGGAAAAGAGTACCTGTCGAGAGTTGGTACCAGAAATGAGAATAAATATAGTAAGTAATGATAATAGATATTATCATTATAATTATGATGGTTAGTTAAGAAGAATGAATGATTACCATTACCATTGATAATAGTTGGTTTGCAAAAAAAATATTAAAAATAAAATTTTATTATATTTTAATTAATTATATTGTAATTAATTAATTACAACACATTAATTAATTAAAATATTTTTATTAATTAATGAATTATATTTTAATTAATGATATTGTTATTAATTAAATAATAATAATAATTTAATTAATGATGTTGTAATTAATGATATTTTAATTAATTAATTAGTTACAATATTTTAATTAATGAATAATTATATTTTAATTAGTTATATTTTAATTAATTATAATGTAATTAATTAATTAATAATAATTACATTAATTACATTACATTATTTTAATGAATGAATGAACTATATTTTAATTAATTATAATATAATTAATTAATAATACTATTTTAATTAATTATGTTATAATTAATTATATTTTAATTAATTATTTATATTTAATTAATTAGTATTAAAAATATTTTTTTTTAAAGTCACTATTAAGAAATGAGTTTTATTTCTCTACTAAATGGAAGGTATGGAAGATTTCTAAAAAATGAGATATCAAATTATTACCTTTATAATAATAATTAACAACTAAATACTCATTTTTTATTCTTTACTCGTTAACTTCTTTCCAAACCATCAACTATGCATCCCTTAAATAACTAAAATATCCCATATATCGATTTTGCTCTAAGCCAACCCAAAACCAAAACAACCCTCCTTCCCTTTGTTCGTTCCAAGCAAAGCGCTTTACCAATCCATTCTTTGATCTTCCTCTTGAATAAATTAACTGAATCAACCGTCTTAACTGTCATCGTTTGTTCCTTAAAACATCCCACCCAATATTCCCTTCCTCACAACTATGCATATCCTCAAGACCCCACTACAAGTCCAATCTTTCACAAAACTATTTGACACCTACAAAGCATAACAGGACAAGTAAGAGCATGCCCGCAGGGTGCAGCTCAATTGATTTTGGAGGGGCAGATTTGCTCCAAAGTGTAAGGTTCGATTCCTACAGCTTGTAATGTAAGAGCTGCATTTTTGAGTCCTTGTGGGCTTTGAGGGTCGAGCTCTTTGTAGGCTGTGAGTTACTCACCTCCTCCTTAGCGGGTCGCTAAGTATCTGATTCAATCCTCCAGCGATGGTCGGGCCTGCGACTGGGAGCCCTTGGGGTTGGGGATTCAACCTTTTTGCTCCAAGGACAAGTAAGAGCATAGATAGCTAGTTAGGCCATAAACACTAAATTTGGTGTTTTTGGCGCAATGAGAGGACATCAAATTTTAACACTAAAATGGTACAATAAATAGTAATGCACCAAATTTAATGTGTTACTATTTATACACCAAGAGTTTAAAAAGATAACTTTGTCCATTATCCTTTTAACATATATCTTTTATGTTCTTCTCACAATTTAATTTATTTACATAATTTACTAAGTAATTAAAAAGATCTCATTGAGACATTTAAAATGACACTAATATTGAATATAATATTAAATTTATTTTTAATATTTATTTATAATTCTTATTT
>JAOTBA010000203.1:26604344-26621963 GCA_025629845.1 Erythroxylum squamatum
TTATATCGAAATTCTAGCAATGGGTTCGCAATTAGCAATTCAATGAACGCATTAAAATCACCAAATCACAATACCCATCGGGTTCATACACAAATAACCGAACAATTACGAAAAGTCGATTATCCATACACAATACCCAAAATTAAAATAGGATAACACAATCAATTTCTAATGAGAGAAAGAAACAACAAAATAATAAAGAAATACTTAACCCGGGTCGTCGGCGTCGATTTTACCTCCAAACCGGTATCGAGACATCTAACTCTTCATGGGTCTTTCCCGATAAATTGCTTCTGCCCCCATCCAATGTCCCTAACCAAAAACCCTTTGATTTTGCCCTTTACTTGTTTCAACCCATTGCTTTTGTAACTCGCCGACTCTCCTCTACTGTGCCAGGCCCTGTTGCTCTTCCTCTGATTGTCTTGTGTTCACTGTTCATTGATGTGACCTATAAAGGTCACATCAACTACAAACCCTTTAAACCTTCTGCTTCTCACTGTCTTCGGCGTTTTTACTTCCTAAGGAGCTGTGCCGGCGCTACATATTCTTTAATGCTTTTTCTCTCCTCTCTGCGCTGACCACTCTCCCCGCTTGTTCTTTCTTGATTTTATTTCTATACCTATGCGTTGTTCCCGTCTGTTGCCAGCTGTCGCCTCAAGAAACTCTCCTCTGCGTTGATTTTTATGCGTTGTTTTTCTTATTTTGCGCCACGTGCTATGTTTGTGTTTTGCTGTCTCTTGATTTTACCTGTGCGTCCGCGTGTTCCTAGCGTCAGTTGCTGTTTTTGTAGCTCTCCCTTTGATTTATGGACCATTAACCCTGTGCGTGCGTGATGCGTTGAAGGTCTCCAATTTTAATCTCCGCAACTATGTATGTATTGATTCTCCTGTGCGCTCTCTCAAAAACGCTGCTGCCTCTTGACTTAATTTGCTCCTATGAAAATCCCTTGGTCCACACGTCTGTTGCGTCTTGATTTAATTGCCGTGCCTCCTAAATCCCTGTAGCTCATTTGACAATTAAAACTATGCTCCAACCTGCTTGTCTTCTTGTGCGTTTTTTTCGTGACTGCTTCATGTGCTGCTTGCGTTACTTCATTTGATTCCACGTGTCCACTGCCTTCCTATCTGATTTGATCTTTAATTTAATTTGCGTCTTTTGCATCCCTTTAATTTTGCTCTCCTACATTTGCATTGCTGTTGCACTGTATTGCTTGATCCACTCCAACGTCGCCACTGTAATTTTTTTGCTCCCAAATTGTACCTAAAATCAAATATGATTTAAAGTGAGTATTTTAATCATTTTTGTATCAATAGTCGCTAAGTGAAAATAATTAAAAATATCAACAATTAAGCACATATCATGTGACATTCGTAAACAGCCGATGTCGAGAGCTTAATGTATGTTAATTTCATAGGTTAATATTTAGTCTTACTTTTAATTTCCACTTACTAATTCCAATATCTGCATTGCGCCCTAATAGGACCACATACAATAAACAATTGGGCAACAGTCGCAGGATGAACAACCTGTTGATGAGGCCCAGGTATATTTTGATGTTGTGGGTGGCAGGGACAGTCGGGGAAGGATCTTTGGCCTAGGATCATCTGCCAATGCATTTTATTCGCACTCTTCCACTATGTCGACAACAGCAACATCTAGTTCAGAGCCGACATACTGACGTATCAATCAGCTAGAGGCCACAGTTAATACGTTGATGGAGGTCATAACTAAGCTAAGAAACGACATAGACCAAATGAGAACGGCGAAGGATACAGACTCACAACAGCAACGCTCACCAAGACAATAGGATTGTTGTAGTCATACATTTGGTTTTCAATTATATACTACTAAATGTTACAATTTACAGTTAAGAATGGTTTCCCTTTTTATGCTTATTTAACTTTTTCATTAAACAAATTCTATGGGTTCAGAACTCCTAAACTTATGTAACGATAATTTATAATTTGTTATAATTGGAATCAAATTTAACAACCAAATTTTCGACTATGTGACTTCAGCGATCAAAAAGGATCCACTTATTAAACATTTGAATTAAAGAAACTATGGCTGTTTTGGTTAAGACCACTTACCGACGGTTCCGTCTGTGTTTTCCGACGGAATCGTCAGAAAACCAACCATCTTCCACCGACGGAACCGTCGGTGAGCTACATCGACGGAACCGTCGGCAAAAAGTAAACTACACCGACGGTACCGTCGGAACATACGCCTACGGTACTGTCGGAAACTCTGCCTTGTCCTCCGACGGTGCCGTGGGAAGGCGGCTTCTCCCTATTCCGACACTTATATTTTTCGGCCGATAAAATATACCGACCGATAAGGTCTCATTGTCGGTAATAAATACCGACCGCGCTGAAGCCGACGACAGTCTCCGTCGCTCCTCTCTGTCGGCAAATAGTTTTATCGACGGAATATCCGCTCTTTCCACCGGTAATTTCCATCTGTAATGCCTCTTTTTCTTGTAGTGTGAAGATTCGAGGAGAGCTTGAGATGGATATAGAAAGAGACTTGGAGCAAGAAATTAAAGATGGGATATAGCAACTTGCAATAAGGTTGCAACACCTTTATCAGCGGCAGCAGAAAAAAAGAAATGCTTAAAAAAAGAAAGAAAGAAAGAAAGAAAGGAATGCTAGAGAAGTATCGAAATCAGGTGCACCAAAAGAAAGAAAGAACAAAACAACACTCTCCGAAGTGAACATAACCATAAGGTTGGACGGTGGAACCAAGATTGAGATTAAAGAGAGCAAGAAGGAGATTGCTGAAAAGGGCAGGCTAAAGATACAAAAACATGACAACCTTCATGGCTTGCTATCTAGGAGAAGCAACAAGTTCGATTGGGCAAAGAGTGTGAGATCGGATCCATTTGACTCCCTTAAGGAAAAGAATGACGAGAAAGGTCTTGTCACTGTTTGTTCAAGGCAACGGAAGGTGATCAATGCAAATGTTTGATTTCAAGAGTTTTTTTTTTTTTTTCTGGGTACAAGGGAAAGAAAAGCAAAAGTGACTAGCTCGTAAAGCCTAGGCTCCTACGAAGGGTTCTATTGTATAGGGTCTCATGCATGTGTCGGTATAGTGTATCCTAAATTTCAAGAGTATTATTCTTGGTTTGATTAATTTTTTAAAATAATTTTGGCATAATTTCTTTTCCGCATTGTTACGAAGGGAATAAATATATTTTGAATCTTTTAAGTTAAGGTTATTATTTATTTTATTCATTTGATTATTATCATTTATTTAGTATTTGAATTTTAATAATAACTCTCTATTAGAATTTTTATTATGGTTAACAAAAATTGTATATTCAAATAATTAACGAAATTTACTTTTAGACAACATGAATAATTATTCATATTTATAATTATTTCACAATTTGAAAACTTTAAATCTATATAAGATAGACGAAAAAGTGTGATATCTTTATTTGGGAATTAGGTGTTAAATATTATAGCAAACTAAAAGAAGAAACGTAAAAGGGTTTATGAAACTATAAAATTAAATATTTAATTAATTCTTTTTTATCTTATAATTACGATAATTCAAACTTGTAAGAATTTATATACATAAGATAAAAGTTTATCATAAATCTATTACTTGGATTTTGATAAGAATAACAAAATTTTACATATATCGAGTATAAATTTTTTTTTAAAAAAAGTGAAATGATAAGATAATAATATAGTACCGAAATAAGGTCATTCTTTATATGATGTTTATGCCTATCTTATGTTTAGTTATCAGAATATTTAATTTAATTATCATATACATTTGTGGGCAATTTTTGTTTATTATTATTGTCATTTCAGAACATCATAGTTATTAGCTAGAGATAAGACTGCGTATCACTGTACCTCCTCAAATCTCCCGTACCAATAAGATTTGGTTCATTATTAATTTGACTTTTAGTTGGAAAGTCTACGGAGTTATGAGTTAAGATGCAACATGAGTGGTTAAATAGCCAGGTAGGGAGTTCATTTTAATTATTAATAATTAATTGTAAATAATCCAAGCTACTCTTTTTCCAAGCAATGTAATTTTTATTTGATCTTTTATTACTTCTAAGTCTTTTGTTAAAATTTTTGAGATATTGTAAACAACTTGGAAGACTAATTCATGTCATGTGATTGAAACTCCTAAAAGAGATATTTAAGGATTGATATTAGGTAGATACTATAATTCTTAATTAAAGATAAGAATAATAAAAAATTTCTCTTATCTTAAACCTAGTAGTTGTTAAATTAAAAATTGTAATATTTTTAATAAGCTAACATAATTAAAATGGACCATAAATATATCATGATGATTATTGTTTAATTTGTTACAATTAAGTACCTCATTTACAATTTTTGTAATAGCGCATAAACTAGATATCAATGTGTTTAAAACCGCACAGAAAGTTAAATTAATAAGATAAGAGATTTAAGTATAAAAGGTTCAATCAATATTAGACGGTCAAAAATTTAGAAAAGATTGAATAAAATTAAAGAATTTGAAAAAAGATTGAAGAAAATTATCCTTACCTAACGAGAAATTTAAAGTTTAATTGAAAAAGAAGATTGTTAAATAAAAATTAATCAGTTTATTTTGATTTATAAAAACTAATTAGTTTACAAAATCAGTCAAACCTTTCAAGCTAAGTTGACCCTACAAACTCAAACATAAATCGAAGTCTAATCCAACCCAAACTTGCTCTGTTAACTTGCAGTACTCGAATTGCCAAACATACTTTAAATGCCTAAAACAAGTATTAAGAGAAAAATGCATCATATTACTAAGCACACATGTTGATAACTATAATAGGATCAATCACCCTGTAACACTGTATATTTCATGTAGTTTAGTTGTGGGCACAAGAAGAAGTAAGAGCTATCAACAATAGTAGTATACTATTTTTCTTGGCAGCAAAGTTTGAAACATCAAGCAACAGCTTATAAACTTGAAACATCAAAAACCTTGTATAGAATTGGTAAACTAGCCAAAACAAGCACATTTATCTATACTTTACCTTATATAAGCAATCAAGTTACCTTGTAATCTTAGTTCTTCTTTCCCTTTTCTATATTTTTGGCTCAAAACAAGTATAACTAATGCAAGAAAAAAAAGAACTTGTTTAAAACGCAGGATAAAAGGTTGAAAGGAACAAGAAATCTCAGAACTAAATAGTTTAGAATGAACTGGATATCAAAGGAGATTCTAGGGATTTTCAAGGTATGGTTGGAGAGTTTAAGAACATTTTTGCTGCTAAAAATCTGACCACTCATTAGCTGGTCAACTTTGTTTGGTGCTACATGTTGGCTCTTATGGGGTTGGTGAAATAGGTCCATTTTTGACACTTATTTTCTGTGGCCCTCCTCACCCATTTATGTTATTTTGTCCTATGCAGATCAGATCTACAAGTCTACCGCTTGACAAAGGAGCATTGATACGGAACATCGCCCTTGTCACGAACAACTCATAGGATGGTGTAAACCTCCTATTGGGTGGGTCAAGTTAAACACGGATGGCGCTTGCAAACGTTCCTCTTCCTCAGCCACCGCCGGGGGCCTCATCTGGGATAGTACTGACAACTACTTGGAGGCTTCATCCAGAATCTCGGCTGGTATTTTTCGGTGTCAGTGAAACTCTGGGGAGTATATATAGGGCTCACGTTTGCGTAGAACCTAGGCTATCGACCGATTGAACTTGAAGTGGACTCGGAAGTGGCACAACCTTCTCTCCTCCTTGACAAGACCGGCAATGACCCATAATTCAGGGTATCAATGAGCTGTTTATGCAGAACTGGACTGTTATGCATCGGCATATCTACCGTGACAGTAACAAATGTGTTGACTGGTTAATGTCTTATACTGAGCATTTTGTATTAGGAACCACTTATTTTGATATTACACCCATTGGGTGCCATGCACTCCTCTTAGAGGATAAGTCGAGAATCTGCTTCCCTAGACTCATAATGTAATCTGTTATCTTCCCTCTAAAAAACAAATCCGACCACTCTTCTCATTGTAATGGTCGGATAGTTTGTTTATATAACTATGTTCTTCTGGTAATTCAACTTTTGGGCTCTTCTGACCAACTTATACATCTTTACTGTCATTTAAGGGTTTCGAATAAGAAGTTTTTTCTTACTATCATTTATGCCTCTAATTTTGGGTTTCAATGACAGAAACTATGGTCGGACCTTAGTCAGATGCAGCATACTGTGGATAAACCTTGGTTGGTTATCGGAGACTTTAACTGTTCTCTCTCTTCAACTAAAATTGAAGGGGGCAGATTATTTAATACTGGGTTAACAAAGGAACTCTCCTCTTTCCTTTCCGCGATGGATTTGGTGGATTTTAAGGCCTCGAGTCGGAAGCTAACTTGGTCGAATAACCAACAGGGGGATTTTTTCATTCGGAAAAAGTTGAATCGAGCTTTTGTTAATTCGTCTTGGTTGGGTCATTTCTCCCACTCATATGTGTATTTTGGGGATAATCTCCTCTCTGATCACTCCTTCATATTGATCCAGAGATTGGAAGAGAGCCTAAGACCCACTGCCCCATTTCGATTCTTTAATGGGCTTATTGAGATGGAGGGATTTAGTGACTTGGTGGATAGGTGCTGGTTAATTAATATGGTTGGTTACAAATCCTTTCAATTAATGCAGGAATTAAAGAAGGTGAAGGTTGAACTGAAAAGTTTCCTATCTCAGCAGTATTTGGATCTAACTAACTTAAGGAAGAGGCTTTTGATAGCTCAAGATGCTTGCTACCACCATCCCCATAACGTTTTCCTCCGTACTACGAAAAGCTATTGCCTCCGCAATTATATGGAAGCCCTACAACTTCAAAAATCCATTATTCACTAAAGGGCCCGGTTAAACTGGCTTAAGGAAGGGGATACCAATTCTAAGTTTTTTCATGCTTCCTTATTGGCTTGTCAGAATACCATATAATATCAATCCTTAGGGATAATAGAGGCCACACTTACTCTTCTCAACCTCAATTGTAGGAGTTGGTTGGGACACATTTTGTAGAATTGATAGGTGAAGATTCCTCTTCCTTGCCAAGTCTTAATATGATCACTTTAATGGAGGCTTCAGTTAAACCTAACATCTTGAAGCAGTTGATGCGGCCTGTTACTCGTGAGGATGTCAAACAATAATTTTTCAGTATGAAACCCTCCAAAGCACCTGGTTCTGACAATTTTACTGCTTCATCCTTCCAAAGGACTTGGGATATCACAGGTGAGTTGGTTTCCTCTACGGTGTAGGAATTTTTTGAATCTGGGAAGATGCTTAAGGAGTTAAACGATACATATATTTGCTTAGTTCCTAAAAAGCAACACCCTCAAAATATGTCTGATTTCAGACCGATTTCTTATTGTAATACCATATATAAAATCATTTCCAAGATATTAATAGAGAGGCTAAAAGTGGCCATCACCGGCATCATCAATCCAGCACAAGGAGCTTTCATCCCGGGAAGGAACATTAGGGATAACATCCTCGTCTTACAGGAGTTATTAAAAGAGTAAAAATTGGGCAAACATCTCCGAAGTTGTTTAATTAAGGTCGATTTCTTCAAGGCTTTTGATACAGTAGTTGGCAATTCATTCACTTATGCCTCGAAGCTATTAAGCTACCACCTTGGATCATTGATTGGATTATGGCTTGTATCCAAACTCCTTTTTTGAGTATTCTTGTCAATGGGATCCCAACCAAACCAATCCAAATAGCTAAGGGTATTCGACAGGGGGACCTCCTATCACCTTATCTTTTCTCTCTGGTTATGGAAGGATTCTCCAGGTTGATCACTAAGTTAACTGAATGCAACAATAGGTTCCGATATCACTTCAAATGTGACACCCTCAAGCTTACTCGTCTTATCTATGTTGATGATCTCTTACTTCTCAATAGCACTGACACTCACTCTCTTTCTATGATTTAGCATGCCTTGATGTTATTTGCGGATTGGTCTAGGCTCCATCTTAACTCGGAAAAAGGTATTATGCATATCTCAGCTGATGTGCATAATCCAGACCTTATTTGTCAAACTATGGGGTTTAATTCTCACCCTGGCACATATTTTTATTTGGGTATCCTCATCTCCTCTTATAAACCATCTTGGTTAGAGTGTCTACCTCTGTTGGAAAAAATTACAAAAGGGTGCAAGCTTGACAAAACAGGTTCCTATCTTATGATGCTAGACTTACTCTGATTATTTCTGTCATGAGTAGTTTGCATTTATATTGGGTAGCCCATATAGCTTTACCCAAGGGAGTCCTAAAGGACATAGACAGAATCCTAAAAGCTTTTCTTTAATATGGGAGTTCCGACAAAGCTACAAATGCTAAAGTTAAATGGAGTGAGGTGGTAACCCCTAAGGTGTTTGGAGGTTTAGGATTAAGTTTATTGACTCCACTCAAAAAGTCTTAATGTGTAAGAGGCTTTGGAGGTTATATACTAATCATAATGCGTTATGGGTTAAATGGCTTCATCAGTACCACTTCCACAATGGTAACTTCTGGTAAGTTGGCATTAGGAAGGAATTTTCTTAGATTCTGATCCAAATGCTGCGTATGTGTGACACAATTTATCCTTGCATTAAGCATCAGGTCAGTAATGGAAGTCGGACCTGGTTTTGGTTTGACAACTGGGTAGACTACATTCCACTTATTTCGCATCCTCGTATTCAGCATTTGAGTAATAGAATTCCTCTGAATCTGAGGGTCTCTTCCCTTCTTTGTAATGGCCATTGGCAGGGTACTTTCAGAGGTTTCAATACTTTGGCTCCCATTTTACCTTATATTCCCGATGTGCTACGGGATGATGCCATCTTGTGAAAGTTGGAAACTAGTGAGCGGTTCACCAACAAGTCTTGTCATCTACTATATACTCGGGGGATTAACTAAGATACCTTGGTCTTCTCTTTTATGGCATAATTCTATCTCTCCTAAAGCGTCCTTCATGTCGTGGCTTGTTATCCTCAATAGACTCAAGACTAAACGTCATTTGCATGGAAATGTCGACACTACTTGCTCTTTATGTAGATTGGAAGTTGAAGATCGTGATCACCTCTTTTTCTTGTGCTCATACTCAAAAGTGGTATGGATAGGATCCTACATTTGTTACCAGGATCGGGCTTTCCCTACTCTTGGGACCACGTTTTTGCTTGGGCTATTAGATACTCCCGGAAGGGTTATCCTAATGTTATCATCTATCAAGGCGCCTTTCTTTCTACCATCTACGGCCTTTGGAAGAAACGTAACTCGCGATTATTTGCTCATAAGAAAACTGGAGCCTATCGGGTTGCGGAGAACATAATTAATTGGATTCGATCTTTTTTAATAGAAAAAAATCTGCACACTACCTTATCTGTTGACATGAAGTATAGTTGACACGTTTAGCTTGGTTATGTAAATAAGTTGTGTTAGATTTGCGTTCTTTTGTTGTATATAGTCTTGAACTCATTGTAATATTGGTTTAGATATGTATTTTCCTTATATTTTTCAACCAAAAAAAAACCAACATGTTACTCTTAGATTAACATGTAATCGAAAATACTTAAACTTCAAAACGTATAATCATTCCTAAACTCAAGTTAATTCAAACACACTTACTTTTATTCTTCAAAATTTAAGTTTATTGTTTCGAGCATGCATCAACTTGCAGACATTTTGAGTCAGGAGTTATACATCAGAAATTCAGATCATGCTTTCCCAAGAAAAAGCATTTGGAGAAGTGATCATGTACATATACCAAATTTAGAAATCAGTGATGTTATTTTACATATTAGACTATAAAGATGTAGAATATTAACTGCAAAAAGTAAATATTATAATGAGAAGAAAGCAAAAGACACAGGCGACAGAAGAACCTGTAGGAAGGAGGCCCCATGATTAAGCTTTTCTTTTTCTTATTGAACATTAAAAGTTAGAAAGAGCTACAAGTGCCTTTAGGAGACAAAAACCAGTCAACAACAGAAGAGAAGAAGAGAAGAAGAAAGAAGAATTCTGATCAAGTCATCAACATGAGAGACTACTTTAAACCCCTTCATTAAAAAGGTCTGATCTTCGAACATGGTGTTGCATTTCTAGGGTTTCTTACCAATAGTGTGTTTGTTGTTATGCATCCAAACCTTAAGCACATGTCTCTTGACTCCATTTTCATTGCAGAATTGCTGCACTACATCTTCATCATGTTTTTGTATCCTCCATCCCAATCTCTCTGCAAGTCCCAACATTTTGTCTTTCTGTTCTTGTGTAAACTTAGTCCTAAACCTCTTCCTCGAAGAACCTCCACTCCCGCCCCCACCAAAACCGCCCCCACTCGGATTATTCGAAACATCCTCTTGATCCTCCCTACTATGCCCTCCAGAAGTCGACGGAAATGTCAACGGTCCCTGTTGCTGCGGAGCCACGTGGAGGTACCCAGCCGGAGTCCGGTAACAAGGGGTGAATTGTTGAAGCGGAGGGTGGCCGTGGAAGAAGAACTCTCCGCCACCGGTCGTCAACGCCAAGTCGGTAGCTTCCTTGCGGTGGAAGTTACGATGGCAATAGCAAGCTGCGCATTTGAGGGCGTCGAGGGTGCCTTCAGCTCCGGCCGGCATGAATTCACCGCATCCGTCGACGGCATGGCCGCCGATCCTCACTGCATGATTTTTCAAACACTCCCTGTACCTTGGCTTAACATTAACACTAACTTCGCGGCTTGTGGCCCGACCCGAATTGCCCAATGTATCATAACTTGGTGCAGACAACCCCGTCTCTCCTTCTTCTTCTTCTTCTACTTCCTCTTCATGCTCTTCTTGATCCTCAAGCTCCATGGTCACAACCCTTGATTATTAACTTAAGAAACAGAAGATTATTCAAGTTGAGAGACAAAGATTAAAGATAAGTAAGATAACGTCAAAGCTATGTTCTTTTTCACTGTCTGAAAGGAGGATCTTTTGGCTTCAATGGACGGTGAAGTGGAATATATATGGCCTTTTCACCGGCTGTTACCGGTAAAACCGGTGGTTTTACTGCTCAGTAAAAGTTGGGATTGTACAGGAACAGAGAGCACAGAGCAGAGATCAGGAGGATTAGCTTTTTATATTTGGTGCTTTGGAAAGACGGTACAGTCTTAACACACAAGTATTGGAACCCAACGGTCTTCCACGCGCCGTCTTCAATTCTTGGGTGACGGATAATGCGGTTGCGCATGATTTTTTGCACGTGAAAAATTGATCTTATAATTGAATAATTTACTAATTTTAAAAAATCAAAGTTATGGAAAAATTTTCTAATTTTTATTTTTAAAATATCTAATGTATTAAAAAAAAGGATAACATAGTCTAAAATTTCTAATCTTCTGATAATTTTTAATTCAGTTCTCAAACTTTTAAAATTTTAAGTAACCAATTTTTTATAATTTTAACAACTCATTTGAAAATGTTAGTTTTGTAAATATTTTGATTATTTAGCTAACTGAAATCTTTTTTATCTATGACAAATAATTAATGTTTTAAAAACTACACTATAAATTAAACCAATAAGACAAATGGTTTAAGATCTAACTGATTTTAGATGCTATAAAAGTAGTTAAAGATTGAATAATTCGAAATGAAACTCTTTTACATATTAGATTAGGTATTTTAGTTCACGAGCATGATTAATTGACAATTAATTTTTCACGTTAGCATCGGCATGTCATAGACCCAAAAAGATTCCGTTAACTATATCAACATACTAACATAACTAACGTTTTAAACTCAATTGTTAAGATTATAAAAGGTTGGGCATTTTAAAATTTTTTATCCCCATTAAAAAATAATAATAACATAAGTGCTATGAAATGCAATTAACTAAATATTATTAATAATACAACTCGTTTTTAAATTTATTCTAAAACCATTTAAATATAATTCAAACAAATAATTTATAATAATTATGTAACACACTACTATCATAGAGTATATGCCCGAATATTCAGAGGGCATCCGAGAATATACCCCATGAGAATGGGATGTTAGAGTAATCATATTCACTTATTATAGCATCATAGAAACACAAGTATTTCAAATGACTAATTTTCCTCATTTCATTCACAAAAATAAACTTAGTTTGTCGTTACATTCCATAATCCATATATTTACATAGGGATGGCAAAATCGACCCGGTTTGAATACGCCACGGCTAACCATTGGACCAGACCATGGGCCGACCCGTGGTCCGACTATTCTTTCAAAAATGACGTTATTTTGTCAAAAATGACTTTGTTTTTGACTTTTTCTTAAAAATATATATATGACGGTCTGGGTTTAGCCCGACCTGTCCGTGGCCCGTCAAGCCACGAGCCGACCCATCTCGACCCGCCGAGCTGCGGGCCACACTGGCTAGGGGTCAGATCGGGATGGGCAGGACAATGAGCAGCCTGGGCCCGACTTGGCCCATTGACATCCCTCCCATTGACATCCCTATATTTATAGTACAAAAACATCTAAGGGTTTACTGTTCTATACAAAATATCTAACATGAAATGGAATGTTAATAGAAATATTCTAATTAAACTCCTCAGACATCAACTGACTAGACCTTCAAGTCATTCTTGTTTCCAAAGTTGTCAACACTAAACTGCTACTAGATTGCCTTAGAAGCTACGTCTCCTTAGTACCTAAAAATTAACATTGTAATTTTGATAAATTTTGCGAACTCGGTGAGTGAACCATCATCCATGTACTCACTCAAAACATAACAAAAATATCACAAGTATATAACCTAATTCAATCAATATTTCACATCATTCAGAATCAAATCTCATATATCACATCAATCAGAATGTAGTACCTGATCACAATATACATCATATTTCAACAAGCCCATTATGAATACAAACATTTCTTATAATCATTTTAGAATTTTTCAATCATTCATATCATCAACATGTACACAAACTTTGCATACCATTATATCAACTCAGTTTAGTCATTCTTTGCAATCATTCACACGATCCATGTAAAGATATATATGCGAATGCACGTGAGACTCCACTTTCATTTTTATTTTGTTGTGACTGAGCACCTATTTAACTGTCTCGTATCTCTTATGAATATCGGGCTCATTTCAGATATTGTCCCATACCTAATATGGATACCGGACTCATTAATCGTTAAACCTGTGACTCTTTGTGCACATTTCCTGAGCTTTAAGCTCTTTTTCACGTTAGTCACTCCGGTCACAACTCCTTTATTTGATCATGCATATCAATGTCATAGAATGCATCATTTCACATATTATGCTATTAGTAACTTTCAATCAGTGTGCACAGTTATTTAGCATATTTATCGGATCTGAGCCCGACATTTATCATACAGTTAAGAACACATCTCATATTGCACATTAAATTTGAAAACACTTCTAATACAATCCCAAATATCAAACTCCTCGGACCAATAATGTCCGGAATATCACAATTATATCAGTAACAGTTCAATATTTGAAAGTTAATTAAAAACAATTCAAACATGGTGAGAAAACATCTAGGTTAACCACATAATTCAAACAGAAGCACATATATAATTGAGATTACACATCTGAGTCAACTCACAGTACGCTTCAGATAATTATTGCCTTGATGATCCGGCAATGTCTGGATGCTGTCGGTCTATTTGTGCTTCTATATCATACAATACACATATAAGTACACATTACTAACTTGTTTAATCAAATAAGTACTCAATCATACACATGTATATGTGTTATGTTCAATGCATGCTCAATTGACTTTCCCAGGTATGTATTCTTATGCATAGATCTTAACTATTCAATTTGTGCTTATACATCCTGAGACCATTCAAACATCATATTTTGTATACTACCATTTTGCTATCAGGTTTGTACCTTTAAGTTAGCTTAATTTACTCCAAATTCATCAACTATACTTTACACTTATCCTTGAACATTTTCATGATAAAAAAGCCTCTCATAATCCACACACAATTGTTACTTTAAATCTGGAATTTCAGCAAGCTAAGACTATACATTCACCAAATTTTTTTCAGCAACATATATTCATACATTTACCCAATTCTCATTCATAATTACCCCATGTTTTTCAATGCTCATTCATCCATACCTTATACACATTATTCATGTTCTTAAGATCATGTTTGCATTAAAAGAACACATTTATTCCTTTAACAAATTAAAATTTTCATATTTGAACTCAACCACATCAAAATAGTTCATTCTTTAGGTTGTGACATCAATTAACTATATAAACTTATCAAGCTCTTAACCAATTAATCAAGCAACAATCTAGGCTCATTCCTAGCCTTAATCAAGTCCAAATTTACCAATTTAGAGTGAATTTCTCAGCTAGTTCAACATGTACACAAGGTTGAAATTAAAATTCCAGAATTTGTCATCAACATCACTAATGTGTGTAACTTTAGTACCTTCAATACTTCACGAATTTTACAAGCTTAAAGACATCTCTAACATCTGAAAATTTTCAGATTTCATGTCCTTTAAGGTTACTTCATTTCAGGTTAATTTAACTTCGTTATTGGTTACACTAGGGCTTACAAAATTTTGCTTACTGATGACATTAACAGTCACTTTTTACAAACATACCTATAGCTCTAATTTTTCAGATTCGAGAACACTTTAATAACACTTATCTTTACCATGAATCCACCTTCATTTATACTTCAAATCTCAATCAAATCTCAAAATTGCTACCATTTGTCAATTAATTCAATAAATCTCAATCTAATTCAATAATTCATTCATTTGTCACTTAATTTTCCATGTCAAATGTCATTAATTCATAGGCTTAGTTATCCTAATTTTTCATATGTCAATTTGTCTTACCGCTTAGCAATTTTCTTAGACCAAATGTATATTTTAATTCATCAATTTTTCAATTGTAACAATAAATTCCAAGTTTACTAATTATAGTCCACCAAACCAAAATTCAAAACATAAACAATATATAATTCACATCATGATCATTTTAAACCTTTCATACACCGGAACATAATTCATGAATGCATGTGTGTATGCTAATGATATGCAGTGAATGAAATGCAATTCATGAATTCTCAATGACATGATCATGTGCAATATTCCAGGGTTCTAACCGTTAGTATGGAAACGAGCTATTACAGTATATGTCTATATCTATACATACATACACACATATATACATAATATCCAATAAATTCATTTTAATTTTAATTTTCCATTTAATTTTAATTAATAATTTAATAAAAATACCTTATATGCATGATAATTTACCATATATAAGTTAAAGATAACAATTGCAAGCAATGATTAAAAATTTTATTCGGTACTGGTTTAACAGTAAAAATCTTGAATCATTCAGTTTTTTGGTTTAATTTACTTTAATAACTCTTGTTGTTAAAAATCGATTAATTTATTAAATAATCGGTTAATTTTTATAAATTAATAAGTTCTTATAAATTAAAATTAATTAATTAATTTTTATTTAACAATTTGTTTTAATTAAACTTCAAATTCTTAAATGAATAAGAACAATTTCTTTTAATTATATTTCAAATTCTTTAATTTTATTTAATCTTTACCAGAAAAATGGACGTTGTAAAATCAAAATTATAAGAAAGTTATTAATAATTTTTAAACTTAAAATGTACATTATATTAAGTCAAAGTAAAGAGAATTTAATAAATTTAATTTTGACAAATATTTAAATTAGACTCGGGTCACCTACCGAGAGAAACAGATTACCTGTTTCATAAATGTTGTTCCAATCCATTTTATGCACACATTAAGTGGGATTTGCCAACCGAGAGGGTCGGACGTATGGCCAATAGAAAGCACAAGTTGGAAAAAGTAAAAGGTGTTATGGAAGTGGACAATATAGCACGTGCAAATTAGCAGTGACAAAGTAACGTTTTGACACGTGGGAAAACCTTAAAAAGTGTTAGGTAATGCTGTACTGGATGTCGGCCAAATGTCTGTTTGATTGGAACAATACTGTTTTTTCATAAATCTGTTCCAACTTCTACACATAAATATGTGTTAAAAATTAATGACACACAATTGGAATAGGAATTCGGCACACGGGTGATCCTGTGCCAGTGTTTGGTACGTTCGTTTGATTTTGTTTTTTGGTTACCTACGGGTGTCTTAGGCAAGTTCTAACTATGGAGAGGTACCTTTAAGCTATTTACACTTAGATTAATCTTCGCTCTAGTCAGATAGGTTTTTTGCAAGAGATAAAGCTCTGACCCCAGATTTTAAACGGCTACATACATGAGAGAAGTTCAAACCCGCGACTTCACTTAAACCAGAAAAGTCCCATCACCAACTCGCCAACGCCTTGGCTTCTTCGTTTGATATTTAAAATGCCATTTTGTAAGACCCTTGTCAGTGACCTGTTCACACTCTCAATCTTTTCTGACGGCCATTCGATCTGACAGCCAAGCAACACATCAGATAATAATTATCTAATCAAATTATAAATTAATTAAGCCAAACTTTTCATAATTTAATATTTGAAATTTTATTATTTATATAATATTTTTAGTTATTATACATTTTCTTTTGTTATAATAAGAAAATTGTATAATAGTTAAACAATATTATAATATGTAAATTTTAAATATAATAACAAAAAAGTAAAATTACATAATTACGGTGTATTTAACTCTTAAATTATAGATTTATTTTTTGAATATCAACATGTAGATTTTCAAATTTTATTTTTCAACTTCTTTAGAAAAAAATTCTCCAATCCCAATCCACCAACCATTCATTTTCTATTATAATTCTGTTACTAAAGTGCAAATTCTAGCCCCCAACATGATTTTGATATGCATTTTGATTTCAATCTCCTCTAATTATAAAGAAACTAGCTAGAGTGCATTTAACATGGAATATGCGTTAAAATATGAGTATATTAGAAATTGTCAATGCTAATATGGTATAACTTACGTGTAGTAATATTTTTTTAAATCAACTAAATATGAATCGGAGAGTAACACATGATAATTTTTTACTGGTTTTGAGTTATTGATTAAAAAACTCAATTAGTTCGGCCGAGTTAACTATAAAAATTTTAAATCTTTCAACTTTCTAATTTGGTTGTCAATTTTACGGTTTGATTTACTCTAATAATTTTTGTTGTTAAAAAAGATAAATTTATTAATTAATCGATCAATTTTTGTAAATTAATAAGTTCTTATAAACTAAAATAAATTAATCAATTTTTATTTAACAATTTATTTTTAATTAAATTTTAAATTCTTCAAAAAATAAGGACAATCTCTTTTAACCATATTTCAATTTTTTTTAATTTTATTAATCTTTAGTCGATTTTAAAACGGTCTAATATCAATTGAACCTTTTAAACCTTAAATTTCTTGTATTACCGATTTAACTTTCATACTAATTTTTAAACCTTACCACAATATGTCTATCCGGCTCAAATCGCTACATCACAACTACACACCCGATAGACTTAAAGGCATCCGATATATTTATCCAACATTCATGAGATAACCGTTGAGGGTTCCTTTGACAAATACTCCCTCCGATTCATAATAAGTGTCGTTTTAGAAAAATGCACGCTTATTAAGAAAGCTAATGAAATTATAG
>JAOTBA010000203.1:26622063-26635358 GCA_025629845.1 Erythroxylum squamatum
CTCATACTTCCCAAATTCATATACATTAATATCAAACAATCCATTCCTTAATTTATAACCTCAATTAACAACTTAAATTTGTCAAACACTTAATCACTTAATCAAGCAACTGTCTAGGTTTATTTGAAGCCCCAATCATATCCTAATGCACCAAAGCAAAGCAACTTAGCCTTATATGGTTTAACCATCACACAAAACACCATTTTCCACTTTAAAGCATTGCCCACGATCGTGGGAAGGAGCTTATGTAGCTCCCACGATCGTGGGATAGGTAAACCTAAGGTACTCCTTCATTTTCCTTCAAAAAATTTTCCAGTTAAAGCTTCGTACCAAATTCAACACATCTTCATCATAGTCCATTATTTATACCTCAATTATAACTTAATTATACTTCAAATCCTCATCAGTTCCATATCCAATTCTAATTCAAATCATTCATTTGGTAGCTTACAAATTATGTTCTTTTATGCATCAAAATCAAAACATAAACTATCATTCATTGATCATACATGCAGTCCTAGTTCTTTCGCATTTCAAGATCACTATATTAACACTTTTCTTTAACATAAATTCACCTTCATTATACCTCAAAATCCAATCTAATTCATTCATAAAACAATCTATAACTTTCGGTTTTTTATACATCAAGAAACAAGCATAAAAGTGTCCAAGTTTATACATCATATTCTAGCATACTTCATCATCAACATCATATACAATCCATCTCGATTCAATCATCATAAACTTTCTATTACCACATGCCATAAAGATCAATCTTTTACTTACTTGTCTAGCTCAAATTTCAGCTCAAAGATCAAGCTAATTCAACTCTTGATGCATGCAAAATCATCACAAATTCAAGGTAACAATAGGTTGGTTTTCGACTAGAATAAAGGGCAACAATAATCTGATTCTTTAACTATCTTGTGAAGGCTAAAAAGCATGGATTATTGGTGTAGCAATTGGACTCAAACATAGACAAACACACAGGGATGTAAAGTTGAGAGGATTTCGGTGGTGTGAGAAGAAAAAAGAAGAAGAAATGAACAAAACTGATTTTACTCCTACAGAAGCATAACACCTTAGGTGCTATGTGTCACCTTATTACCATGATATATGTCCTTAAGCATGTAAGTCATTTATCCCTTCCTTAGGCTGCCAATTGTCACCAACATGTTAGGCCATTTGTCACTCCATAATTAATGTCATTTGTCAATTAATTACCTATGCCAAAGGTTACTCAATTATCTATGTCAAATGTTACTCAATTATAGGCTTAGTCGTCCTAATTTTTCATGTGTCTACTTGTCTTACCACTTAGTATTTTTCCTAGACTAAATGTACATTTAAATGCATCAATTTTCCAATGGTAACAATTAATTTCAAGTTTACTAATTATAATCCACCAAACTAAAATTAAAGACATAAATAATACACAATTCACAATTCACATCATAAACATTTGGTCCATATGTGTTGTTCATTTTACACGTCTTTCATTTTATTATTTTAAGGGTAAAAGAGTGATCTTTCCTCTAGTTCAAATAATCTTTAAAAAACTCCATGATCTTTAAAAAAATTTGAAAACACTTTCTAATTTTTAGTTTTAAAAAAATATATTCTTTTAGATTTTAATTAAAATAATAATAAAACACATGCAATATGAACATTATACATAAAACACACGCAATATGAACATTATACATAAAGTGGAATTTTTACCATAAAATAACTTTAACTTTAACCCTTTAAAAGATTCAAATTAAACTTTAATATTTTCAATATGTTTATAACAAACCTTAAATAATATCACATAAATATGTGGATGAGATGAATCAAAATAAGATGTGAACACCAAAAATAAAACAGGTACTTTCATTTGCTCCCAGCGTCTCAAACTTTCCAAAACATTCTTCACCAACTCTTTATAAAGGTCAATTTTCTCTTTATTTACTCTATCCTTTTCAAACTTATTTTAAAAATATAAATGTTAATATTAAACTTTAAATTACTAAAATTGCATATATTTCTCATATTTTTATTTATTTAGAACCCTAAAATAATTAAATTTTAATACCACATCATTTAGATAAAATTGAAGGAAATATGATAAATAAACTTATATCTATTTAAATAGTAAGAGATTGATATTATTTTTTAAAAAGACCAATATTAAAAATTTGTTATAAACTACAATTTATCTACATTTTTTTGTAAAAATTGAAAGTTGTATTAAAATTTTAAATAATTTAAAGGGAATTTATTCAGAACAGAACCTTCAAAAAGCAGTACAACCATTTACCATTAATAACTAGTTGCAGTGATAGAGAGAATTGCGGAGAAAAAGATGAAGCCGATGGTGACAAGACAAGTAAAGAGCGGCAGTGTGGGAGGGATGATCTTAAATTCCAATTACTATACTTCATGTCAGCCTTTTTTCCTTCTTTGTTTTGTCCATTTTTATATCACTTTTGAGTCCAGTTTTATGAGGTTTTATTCTATCCTATAAATTTCAGCCATTTATTTATGTAGGTTTCGCGTGGATTCCGTATAAATAAATATAGGACCCGCATAAATGAATGATTGAGATTCATGGAACAGAATAAGACACCATAAAATTAGACAGAAGATCTTGTCTCCACTTTTGATCCCATTTCAAGCTCACAAAATTAAAATTTCACAAATCCTGTGTTTATGTTAACAAGTTTATGCTATGTTCTATTAAATTTTATTTATATCAGTTCACACTCTATTATATTAAATTTTATTTATATATTTATATGGATCTATATAAATATGTGGATAAAATTAAATAACACTGAGTTGGAACATCCTAACATAAACAGACGATCTCATTCTCCTTTTTGCTCCTATACAAAATCTTTAATCATTATTTCAAGCAAAAACAAGACAAAATATTATTTTTCCATATTCAAAGAAAATATCACATGATTTTATCTTTGCCCATTTGTTGAATTATGAAAAGAAACAATTTTCCGACAATAATAGTGAAAGTCTCGCTAATATGTAGAGTCTAAAGAGGTCTAATAGTATGTAGTCTTATCTGTAATCATAGAGAGACTAATTCTAATAGACACACATCAAAAATGAATGAAATAAAAATAAAAATAATATTCGTAATATACACATATAATAAAATAATACTAATTAAACATAAAAATAAAAGAGACATAAAACTAAATGTTATTTTATTGTTTCGTGTTTGAAGAAAATTATTTTTTAATTTTGAAAACTAAATGTTCAAAGAAAATTTTACAAAATTTTATCTTTACCCTTTTCAACTTATGAACAGGAATAATTTTGAAACAAGAAAAAACAACAAAAAATGTAGTTAAAAGTCATAATCAAAGGGTTTTTTTTTATAAATATCAATAAGGTTATAATGAGATCCACTTTGAATGTGATGGAGGAAACAAAGGGTAAAGGACACTTGGGGTTGTACAAAACCCACCTCCAATGGCTTGGCTGACATTTTGGTAAGAGAACAAAGCAAGGTCCTTCCTTTCTTTCCCAAAACTCTCATATTCATCATTCCTTTTGGTTTTTCTTTTGTAATTTTTTGTTTTTACCCCTTCCCCACCTCATAAGTCACTCCACTTATTTTTTAAAAACTTATAAATGATAAGATCAAATCTTGATATGTCCAATTCAAGATCAAGAATCATTGATTAATAATCCAATATATATACAATTTAGTACATTCATTAAGGTGAATAAGTAAGCAATAGGTAAGCATGTGTGACTACAAGCTTATAGAAGAAAGAAATTTAAGCGGGTTGGAGAAAAAAAAGTTAATTATCATTTATACAACAATTTAAGCAGTTTGAAATTATTTTAAAATTTTTAAAAATTAAAATTTTATGTTTAACCTATCGAACTCTTCACTTAAATTTGAATTGTTAATTTGAATAATAATTTATTAAAATTGCATAATTTTTTAATTATTGTGTGTATTCAAAGATTTGTTTTGTATATACTTAAAAATAATAATTATTACATGTTCCCTTTAGAAGAAAATGAAAAAAGTAAAGGGGTTATTTCAAAAGCTAAGGTAAAGAAGGGAATCAACTGCCAAAACTGGCCTGACAAAGTCAAATGCTTCCTCAGCTGGCATCAAGCTATCACTGAAATGGAAGATACTCTTTTCAGTACGAGTACTACTTCATAAATTCGTGAAAAACCCCTTTTTCCTGCTTTTTTTTGGAATTTAATTATAAAAAAATAGTGTAACTTCATCAACTTGTCCCTCTCAAGTATCTGAGTATTGTACTTTTCATCCATCTGTCATGAGTTTGATTCCGAAATTTGTGCACTTTCATGTTTATGGATTTATCAGGATGAAGTTTATGATGTGATACTTTCATCATACTCTGTTGTTTGATAGCCCTTAAGTTGAAATCTGATATGATGAAGAGGATTGAAAATTTTAAGTTATGAGATACTAAATCATTTTTTCAAGTTAATGTTAATATCATACAACATTAGGGATAATAAATTACTCTGTGTTCGACTCTAATTATTCTGACTAATTTAAAGTTAATAAGTTAAGATGGATTTGATCAGTTCAAACTTAAATTTTAGTAAAGTTTAGATTCGAAGTATTCTAATGACCAACCCATTATTCTGCTAATCCTACGTGAGATTATTACTTCAATTACTATTAAGTAAGATTTTGCAAATGTGATATTCACTAAATATAATTAGGGAACTTATGCAAGCAATAGTGTGATCTTGAGAAATGACACTCTAAAGATGTTTGTGGGTCATCTAAATCTCCTTTGGAGATCCAATCTTAAGCATGGTTTATGAACAGTTTAAGGGCAGAGATAACTTTGACATTGTTGTAGAATTTTAGTTTGCCTAATCTTTGATTAGGTTAGTGCAAGTCACTTAATCAAGACCGAAAGTTGAAAGGCACATTGTCTACTTCGATTGATGTAAATATAATTGGATAGTTTAGGGATAAACTCTTTTATAATTAAAAATTTAGTAAGTGTTAAACTTTTACGTACTACCCTTAATAGATCATAGAGACCAAAGCTTAGGGTAATGCAAAAAAGCTAATTAGAATATGTATACATTAATCTGAAAATCATTTGTGCTTATTTGAGCATTTAACATTAAATTTAATATTTGTCACCAACTTCACCGGGTTTGAGAAAAAAAATCTTCACGACAATTTCTACCAATTACTTCGGACAAAGTCAGGATTTGATTCAATTGATGAAACAAATTTTCAAAAATTTTATAATTTAAGAAATTACAAGTTCGAGTAACATAAGATTATAACTTTATCTAAAGTTCTAAAGAGAATAATTGATAAGAGTGGAAACAGATTAAATATTTTTTAAAATATATAATTTATGAATTATTTAAAGTTTTGAAGAGATTAATTGGTCAGGGGGAAAATAGATCAAATAATTTATCCAAAATATATTATTTTATAATAGAAAATGTATTCTAATTTATACTTTAAAATAATGAAAATTATTTAAAAAAAAGTCAAGGGGTTCAAAAGTGTAATCATACAACTATGATGTGTAGGCTCAACACAAATCATCTACCAAGCTACTATATTTTATAGTGTTGTCCTACGTCCAATCCACCGGCCTAAAAGAGAGGGATTGCACATCTTTGTCACTATAGCAATCTAATATTAGTCAAAAAGAGATACAAAAACTCACTTAATGTAATCACCATGAAATGGGAATTTTTCACTACATCAATTTGGTGGTAACATGAAGGAAATTTTCATTATAAGGCTAATATTTTTCGGGAATTCTCTCGTTATCATGCATTACGGTTCGAAAAAATTTGATATTCAGATGAATTACTTATAAAACAATTCAAATTTTAGTCAATTCTGTAATCTATGTGTGAATTTTAAAAAATAGTACTAAAATGTTTTAATTTTGATTTCTTACAAAAATATTATGAGATTAAATTCTCCGTTGATGTAAATGACGTGACGAGTTACTTGTTACGTGACTATTAATTTGTTATTTAATAAAATAAAAAATGTTAAATTAATACAAAATTTAATTAAAAATTCTCAAAGACTATAAAACTTGTTTTTCTCACAACAAACCTTAAGATTCAATCAAAAATCTTCTTTTTTCTTCTCCAAGTCTTTGTTTAGTTAAAGGCTAGTGATTAGGCAAATCATGGCAAAGAGGTTTTAAGGTAAGCAATGAACTTTCTATATTAAATGGGAAAAAGGAATGATGGGTTACAGATCATACACTAATTAATCAATGATAAAGGAGTCGTAGTGGCAATGACAATTATGAAACTCCAGAGAAAGTAAGCAATCAATCCACTCGAACACCATCTATGGAACCTATTCTGTAGTAAAACTGACGTCAATAGTATTGATTTTTAATGCTTTAAGATGATTATGAGACCCAGACTTAGGCTTAGACCTAGGAAAGTAAGTAATACGTGTTAAGAGGGTTCGAAATCCTTAAGAGGAAGCTTATAATTCAAGGTAATTATGATCTTTGGAGATTTTCTTTCTCTGTGTGACCTATAAGAACCTATCGTGAGAGTGATCACATCTACCGACATTTTAAAAATTGAATTAAAAATTAAACCGATAAACTCTAAGGCCAGATGATAAGGAGCTCTCCCACTTTAAGTAAGATTGTAGGTTCAAATCTCTCTTACGTATGCAGCTGTTTAAAATTTGAGGTCAGAGTTTTGCTTCTCACAAGGGACCTATTCGATTCGAGCAGGGATTAATTTGGGTGTGGATGGCTTAATGTGCCTTCACATAGTTGGGACTCTCTTAGGATACCTCGTGGGCAACCAAAAAAATAAACCGATAAGACAAAAGGTTTAAAGTTTAAAAGGTTCAACTGGTATTAGACCGTCATAAAATCTGTTAATGATATAATAAAGTTAAATTTTTTTAAATATAATTAAGGGAGACCGTCCTTATCTTATCCATTGAAGAATTTGAAGTTTAATTGGAAAAAGAGACTGGAAAAAAAATTTAATTTATTTATTTTAATTTATAAAAATTGATTAATTTATAAAATTGACCGATTAATTAATAAATTAGTCAATTTTTAATAATAATAGTTGATAAAATAAATCAAATCGAATTATGAAAAATTACATAAAAAAATTAAACTAATTTGAAACTTTTACTTTTAAACCGACCGGAACTATTTAAATTTTGTAATCATTTACATTTACAAATCGGTGCATTTTTTCTTCCTAGAGTGTGGGTACTAGTACTTTCACTTCCTGGAAAGCAGTAAAAGGAAACTTGAAAATCGCAGATCAATAATTACCGTACCTCATGTTCTAAGTCTAGTGAGTACTAATGTCCCTCCACTTGGCCCTCTGAGAGGTGAGTCTGCTTGACCTGCTTATGGGTTTCTTCGAATCCAAAAACAAAGAAAAGAGTACTAATGTCCCTATTCGTTCGTGTGTCATAAAAATAGAGTAGAATGAAGCTTAGGTTTCAAGGAAGTAATAGGTATAGTGTAATGAGTATTACATAAATGATTGATTTAATCTCACATGTAAGGTGGGTATAAAAAAATTACATAAAGATTAATCGATTTTTAATTAATTATTTTAATTTATTACTCCTTTAAATTTAAAATTGAAATTATTGTTAAGTGAGTTTAGAGAGTTTGGTATAATTTGGTTCCACATTACAAGGAGACAAGAAGCTTTAGATTGATTGCCCTCAAAGGGTGTGGCTAGATTGTTAAGAGCGGGGCTTGGCTTCGGTTAGGTCCCAGGTTCAATTCCTTGCTAGCCCCTCTTGTAAGAGCTTGGGGCAACCAGGGTTTTACCTATGGGTGGAGAACTAGTGAGACCCTCTGTGATGGGGTGTAGCCGCTTGGCCCTCTGAGAGGTGAGCCCGCTTGGCCCGCCTGTGGGGTTTCCTCGAATAAAAAAAAAAAAAAAGCTTTAGATTGTGAATTGGACTTTGGGAACATCTAAGAAGAAGAGATTGCGATTTAAATTGAAAGGAGAGGAAAAGCTCAAATTTTTGTAAACCTATTAATTAACTCCGACTTAACTATTTTGAATATTTAAATTTCTTAAATCCTAATTAAAATTGTTCATTATATATCTTCTGTTAAAAAAAAGAATTGATACATCAAAATTAATGTTTTAAAAATCAGACCAAAAGTTAAACTAATAAGATAAGAAATTTAAGATTTACAATATTTAACTAGTATTAAATCATTATAAAACTGATTAAATAATCAATAAAATTGAAGAATTTAAAATATGATTATAATGTTTAATTGAAAAGGAAAACTAATAAATGAAAATTAATTCATTCATTTTAGTTTATAAAAATTGATTAATTTACAAAAATCAACCGAGCAATAAATAAACTGATCAAATTTAAAAACACGAGTTTTTAAGTAAATCAAACTGAAAAGTTAAATATCGGATCAAAAAATTAGTCAATTTAAAATTTTCACAATTAAATAAATCTAACAATTCAATTTTTCATTCATAACCGGAAATACATTTCTTAAAATTTAGCGAACCAGATTAAGGAATGAATGGTTCATTATGTTACACCAATAGATCACCTTAAGATGGTGGTCAATTTCCTATTGGCCATGAATTGGTTAAAGATAAATGTTGAATTGAAAATTTGATAACTTCTTAATACCCTTTTGTTAGATCAAATTAAAAAAAAAAGTATAATTTATGTAATAATCCACTACTTATAATGGTAATCCCAGGGTCAGATCAGCTGCTTATCAGTTACAAAGTTGTCGATAAGCTTATTTCATAAGAAAAAGATGTAGATCACAATCATTTCAAGATCACCAAAATAACTAATCTAAGAGGTTGAACCATTTATAATAGTTCATACTCCGAAAAAACTCAAAGAGCAGAAGTTAAAGTTGTGTAAACAAAGATGGAACAAAGAGACTACGAGTAATGCCTTATCAGAGGACTTCAATGCGATCAAGTTTTGGGATGAGATAAATCATAAATCTTCCGATGTACAAAACAAAAATTCCAACGGCTTTTGCTACTATAACCTTCCTAACCACGATTTTTTTAGGCATTTCGCCCGGAAAAAGACTACAATAGTAATAGAAGTATCTGTTGACGTACAAATGGAAAATATAACCGTACTGACTAAAATTGAAAATTTGATAGTATATTTCCCCTAAATATACTGTCAAAAATATATCCATAAACTCTACAATTTGTTTTCAGACAGACTTACCAAAGAATTGCAGCACGCATTGACATCTTCCTTGGCAGAACAAGCTGAAAAGTAGTATCCAGAACGTAGAAACAAAAATTGACTTAATCATACAGTTTCTGATTCATAGGCTCGCAGGGCATCTTGTAGATATTGCACAGCACCATTGTAATTCAGGAAGCCCATGAACCAAAATTCATGATTATCAGCTGAGATAACTTGGATGTATTTCTCAGCAGGATTTGTTCTGCTAGAAGAAGGATTGATTGCTTTGAGTTGATGTAATGGGATGACAACCTATTTCATAGAAAAAGTAACGGTAAGAGTACGGAAGGGAATTACAGAGACATGCATCAAGAAGGGGAATGCCAAGTAAATATATATCGCAGAACGAGCGAGGAATAACACGATAAACCTATAATTATAAAGGTCCAACAAGTTATTGGCAGAACTTTCACACCCAAGAACAGTTCGATGAAGAATATCACCAATTCATTTTTTATTGCTATATTAAATCTCGAATGGAAATTTTTCTTATACCTATATCTCTCAGTAACCAGTAAAAGCACTAAAATATGACATAATTTTAAAGATAGTTCTCTACTTCGCTGCCTATATATGTGTAGGTGCATAACTATAAACAAATATAATTTTAAACATCTATTAAGTACATAGACCTGTAATGACTTTTCAGGCCCAGTTAAGTTTCCTCTCAACCCTATAACAAATACCTTTATCCAATTTCCTAACATTTTGCAAACAGAAGATACATCAGAATTCCGTTCCTGTGTTGAAAATGAAAAACATACTACCCTACAAGACATCGTGTGGTGACAGATATTAAACCATAATGATGCATAGAGCACACAGTATCAATGATAGGTTTTGAGTAGATTTTCCACCCGTTAAGCCCTCCCTCTCTCCTTTCATGCAAAACAGAAAGACTTCTCTTTATGATTCTTAATATTTTTGTCACAGAATCTATTCCAATATTTGTACTCAAGCATCACCTAAATCAAATCCCATATTGCCACCTCCCTACCCAAAACAAAAGGTTATGTTGGAATATTGGACGTACAGGATATCAAAGTGCAAGAGAAAAAGGAGGTTCCAAAACTCATAACAAGTTTTCACAGCTTAGTATACAATAAATTAATGTGAATAGCTTATAGGTCATCCATATCGCATTATGAAATATTAACCTCATGGCCGTATCTTTGATCTCCAAAATAAGGTTTCCCCTATCATATGAGACAGCAGTGCATCTATGATAACATACCTTATAATAGCTCCATTCAGTTTGTTCGCCGGATTGGTATGACAGGGGATTATCACTACAAAATGCAAGCTTCGCTGTAGATACATATAAAACCCCCATAACAGGACCAGCCGATGTGGACAGATAACACGCATATGAATTTTGGAGAATCTCTTCAGGGACTGTCTCAAATGTCTGTCTAAAGATCTTCTCATAACCAC
The DNA here is from genome assembly GCA_025629845.1 of Erythroxylum squamatum. Lineage (NCBI taxonomy): Eukaryota > Viridiplantae > Streptophyta > Magnoliopsida > Malpighiales > Erythroxylaceae > Erythroxylum > Erythroxylum squamatum. Next base: position 26,632,766 of record JAOTBA010000203.1, read on the forward strand.
CTTCAGCTAGAACTTTTGTTCCTTGGGCGAGTCTTCCCAGAGCAGCCTCAGTAAAGCTAGGTGACGTTTTCACTAATTGGAGGTAAAGCAAGACAATTTAGTGACATTCTCAACTCATCTTGGAGTGCAGTCCACTGAAGCCTAATCTATTTCATGATTTTATAATACGTACAAGAATAAACATGTTAAAAAAAAGAGACAAGATTTTCTAACAAAATAAAATCACATTTACTTCGGTACCAAGGGAGGATTCCAAAACTATAGAACATATTGAAAATAAATCAGCAAGAATTTCACATCAAGGTTCAATCACACATCTTCTCTTTCAAAACTTTGACTGAGAACTTAAAGAAATATTACCAGAAAATTGGATGTAAAATCCCCATATGCATACAGTGATAATCTAGTGAATCCCAGATACAAGATACCTCAACAACCATATTCCTTAGTTGGGGGCAAAGCCGGGGAGAAAACACCTGTTCTCTTAACCTATTACTTTATCGGTTTCAAATTCCACAATATTGTGTACCAGAAAATTGTGGAAAATATGCCAATGCACACTAAAAAGGCTACCAAAAATTCCACAATTCATTACAGTCCAAAACCACAACCATTGATCAGATCTCCTCAATCAACCATTCTTCAGCTATTACGTACTCCTAAAATGTTATTGATAAGCAAATTTCCGATCATTGAACACTTGAAACAATAGATAAAACTCAGTTCCCTACCAGTTCATCTAGTCGTTGAAGTTCCCTCACAACATCAAAGTCAGACTGAATGAATTTCACAAGCATGCTATCTCCTAAGTAATAATCAGATGTAATGATGATATAATTAGATCAACAGTCAATACCGGAATTAGATCAACTGTCAATCATCCCACCTAACGAAAAACAAAGAGAAATGCAAAATAGTTATATCTGACGGTTAATTAATTACTGACAGTGCTGCCACGTGTTCCCAGCGAGATCTTCAGCTTTCCTACTCGCTTCTCCAACCTTCTTTCCCCATCTTCCTAGCACGTTCTTCACGGTCCCCATCCTCTCTGCTCAAACAATGACACAAATAATATTTGAAAAAACAAACAATAAAAATAACTCAATTTTTCATATATTTTGATTCACCTTTGAACGATAAGGAAGATGAAGAAGACGCCGGAGAAGAAGAAGTGTAGCGATTAGATCCATCGAAGTAAACATCTCTGCTGTTATTATAACTATTGCTATTGCTCCGAGAGTCGCTCACCAAATCGGGACTCCAGCGGACCGACTTTCTAGTAGAGCCATTACGGTTAGCGGCTTGTAACTGCTCGCTTTCGGCGGCCGAAGTCTGCGATTCCGATCCGGCGACAGGGGGAATTTTGTTCGCCTCTACGTTTAGAGCATCGTCGGCTTTCAGATCCTTAAGAGTCTGATTACGCTGCGGATCCAGACCGTCCAGTTCGGGTTTCCGCTCCGTCTCCGACTTGGGGTGGGGTTCCATGTTCTTAAATGATCGGGTCACGGTGGCGCGTGAAATTGAAGGAGTTTAACGTTGTCTTATTTTATACATATATTTTCGCTTTTGTTGTTTTTACTTTTTATATTTTATTTTTCTTTGGAGAAAGTGAAGGCTTTGTCTGGACGAGTGGTATTTGTTGGATTGTGGACAAAACGGGATGTCGTTTTTCGGCGCGTTTCGACTTAGTACCAAGTCCAACACAAGGCCCAAACAAATAGTGTTTATTTACCGCTGATATGCTTGAAAATTGTGTAAATTAATTATTATTTTTAATTATATTAATACTAAATGATGACATGAATTTCCTCTTGAATTAAAATTTTTAAAAATGATTAATTAATAATAACCTAGGATTAAAAAAATAATTTTCTTATAATAAAAAATTCAAAACTATTATTCTTTGGGGAGCATACCAAATACATTACTAATAACATATGATTATTGATTAATCACATATTCTAATTAAGTAATTCAAAATTAACAATTAACTCAATTTGATTAAATCAAAAGCATTGTTGTGAATCCATTAGTTGAGATGGTAATGGGCTAACCTATGAGCCCAGATTCATATGTTTTTAATGGATCAACTTATGGATCAGATCCAAACTCGATTAAACCTAATTAAAAAGGCTGTTATTTTACACTTTTATTTTACAAAAAATGGCAGGACTAGCCTATAGGCCGGCCCATTGTCATCCCTATCCCTTACTATTTTTTTTGAAAATTTTCATTTGTTATAATATAAAACAAATATATTTTAATAAAATTTCATAACATCGTCGTTATTAGTTATTATTACTTAAAAATAAATAACTTAATATTGAATTATGTAAAAATAATTAAATACTTAATTATTAAAAAATCCAAATTGAATAAAAAATCTTGAGTTATTATTGAATTTATTTTGTTCTCTTTTATGTAATAATAACAACAATAATAATCTAGTTAAAGTTTCAGCGATACGCAAGGTGTAAGATCCCACATCGATTGGAGAGGGGAGTGAAGTATGCCTTTGATAAGTCAATTTAATTACACATATTTTGGGCGTAATTATTGTTAAGGGGTTGAAATTATTATCCGAATTTAATGG
>JAOTBA010000203.1:26637954-26653577 GCA_025629845.1 Erythroxylum squamatum
GCTTTAATTATTGTTTTCGATTTGTGATTTTTTCTTTGATTTTTATTATTGTCGTGACAAAATCCCCTCTCTATTTTCGTTATTTACCCCATTTGAACTAGCTAACCTTTACCGTTAAAGATTCTTCGTGGGAACGATATCCGCTTACAGGTATTACATTAATTTGTTTTAACAGAAGTGATTTCTTTTATATTTAGTTGCAGGCGACAGCATCACCAGCCTTATAAGGGTACGGATACCTCTCCCTTATAGACGCATTTTTCATGGCCTAATGCACGGGATCCCATCAGAACTCCGAGGTTAAATGTGCTTGGGTGAAAGTAGTTATAGGATGGGTGACTTCCTGGGAAGGCCTCGGGAAAAGCAAAACCGTGAGGGCTTGACTGGGCCAAGACCCAAAGCGGACAATATCTGTAAGCGAGTGATCTGGGGTGTTACAGGTGGTATCAGATCTGGTACCCGAACCGTTGTGCCAGCTAGGTTGGACCTCAAAGAGGGCAAGGCCCTAAGGAGGGTGGAGAGTGTGAGATCCCACATCGGTTGGAGAGGGGAACCAAATACATCTTATAAGGGTACGGATACTTTTCCCTTACAGACACGTTTTTCATGGCCTAATGCACGAGATCCTATCAGAACTCCGAGGTTAAATGTGTTTGGGTGAGAGTGGTTTTAGGATGGGTGACTTCCTGAGAAGGCCTTGGGAAAAGCAAAACTGTGAAGGCTTGGCTGGGCCAGGGCCTAAAGCGGACAATATCTGTAAGCGGGTGATCTGGGATGTTACACAAAGTCTGAAAATGACAATATCTGTAAGCGGGTGATTTGGGGTGTTACACAAGATCTAAAAAGGTTTAATAATACGTAGTCTTATCCTTATAAAAGACTTTTTTTTTTAAGTAAAATGTACCTAAAAGCCAACTAATCTTTTAACGCAGAGGAGATAAATAAGGTTAAATTAGGTCAAATCATTCTTATTTTTGTTTTATATTTAATCAAATTAAGTAGTCAATTTCATGAATATTTCAAATAAGATCAAGTTAAATTAATTTTTTTGCAAACATTTAAATCAAAATTAAATCAATTTTCTATAAGTTTTGAGTTAGGTCAAGCATCCTATCCACCCAGCATTAGTTTTTTGTGATGGAATGTTTCTGATGACCTAATGCGAGAAAGGGCCTGCATAGTGCTTCAGTCGTATTGCTATTGCTTTTGTCTATTAGTAAAACGGAGACCTAGTCTATTGGTCTGACGGATTCGTTTAGCTTACTTTGAAACATCAATAAGTTTGTAACCAACAAATGAGCAGACGTCCAAGGTTTTACTAGGAGATACTAATCACAAAATTGTTACTAGACTTGGCAAATCAGTATAGGAATCAATAATAACGTACCCGTATCTTTTAACCTAGACATCAATTAACGACTAGGACTGATGTTTATAAAGTTTTAGGTGGGACCGACCAGACATAGTTAACGACTAGGATTGATGTTTATGAAGTTTTAGGTAGGACCTGCTCAACGTGACTTAAATTGGTTTTTCTAAGACGCAATAAAAAATGAAAAGGAACGGCACAAGTCTCTTTCAGTCTTTTGCCATCCCACTTCCTTGAGATCTTTCGTTCCGCTTTCTGAAAGTTGGCGTGTTCTTGGAAGATGAGATGCGAATTGGGAGGACCACCCGTGCTTAGAGTGGTAATTGTACACGGTTAGATCTATAAAGTGTAGGACGGGTTGTACAGGTTGACTTCAGTTGAAGTGCAGCTTCCAATGTCCTTCCCGTTGCAGTACACGGCAGGTTGGCCAACGTCATTCCAATTATGCACGGCAGTGACGTCCAACTTGGTTTGATTTGGTCCGTCTTTTGGATTTTCAGGTTTGATACTAAGTTTAAGTTTGAACTGGCTGAGTCTGAGAACTTAAAATTTTATTAAAACGCGTACATTTTTTAATAAATATATATATATATATGTAATTAATTTATAAATTATATGTCATTTGGTTAACTAATAATTTAAAATTTAATTACAGCTGACTTCTTAGAGAAAACTAAAGAATTTTCACTAAATATTTAATTAAGTCAGCCTTAAAGGGTAAACAGATTGTTTTTGGGCAAGGTCGTGATTCCTTGCATAATTTGTGTTCAAAGCTATCGTTTCCTACAGCTCATGTATTAATCTCCTACCACCAATCATTCCTCGTGCAATTGACGTGTCACCGACGATATTAAATACGTAAACAAGTTATTGAATTCCAATTTCCAACAGATTTTACAGACGGTCTAATTCATTTTTAAAAAAATTATTAATTAAAATTCCAAATCCAATTAAAAAACTTAATTAATTTAATTCAAAGCTTATTTTAAAGTAAAAGACACAAACTTCTTCTTAGGCATGATAATCTGGTTTAATTAGGTCACGAGTTGAATTTCTTGATCCTATCAAGATATAACGTCATTTTTATTTTTTTAAAATTAAATAGAGGAGGGCCAGCGTGACCCGTTTTTGGCTCGTGAGGTAATCCCCGCCTAACATGTCATGGGTCGGGGCTAACTCATTGTCATCCATACTTTTTCTATAGTTTAAAAATTCATTAATTTTTAAAATTATCAAAAAAGGATATTTTAATTTTCATTTTATTACAAAAATTTATTCTTTTACACTTAAGTTAAAAATAATGATTAAATACTTACAATATAATCATGAAACATAAATTAATCAAATACTATTTACGATTTAACTTAAGTCTCAAGCTTAAATCGGATTAATCAAATTTTATTTAAATTAGTAGCTAATTATAATTTTTTTAAATTATTAATTTAAATCAAATATAATTATTTTAATTAAGGCTTTAAAACTTAGTTAAATCATATGAAATTTGATTAATAGACATTTAATATTCATACTTTTTATATTTTATAATTATTTTTAATCAAGAGAAAGAGTTTTTTTAAAACTAAAAATTAAAAAATGGAAATTTTACTCTTAATTTTAATTATGTTTGACCCAATCAAACTTCACAAATGTTAGTAAGCAAAAAAAAAGGTGGGGATATCTATATCACTAGTGCCCTCAAGGAGTGTGGCTCGGTAGTTGAGAGCAGGGCTTGACTTCGGTTAGATCCTAAGTTCGATTCCATGCTAGACTCTCTTGTAAGAGTCTGGGACAGTCGAGGTTTTACTTGTAGGTAAAAAATTAGTTGGGCCCAGTTAAATCTTCGGAGAGGTATACCCGCTTGACCTACCTACATGATTTTCTCGAATCTCAAAAACAAAATCTATAGCACGAGTATATACAATTCAACGCGACAAAATATGATTAGTAACCAACACGGTATCATATAATAATCACAAGATTAGAATTAAACAAAGACTCTAGAAATCTCTTATGGTCCAAATCCTCCTATTCTTGCCAGCTTTGGCCAGCTACTTACGTGGGTTGACTGAATTATTAGGGTTAAAGTTAGTTACACCCTTCCTGGTTCACACAGAAACTGTGCAACGTCCTATCCAGATAGACACGTGTCATCGAGTCCCTCAAAAGCCACACGTCTTGCAAATACATATTTAAGTTGTTCTCCCATTCGTAACGGTTACTTCGTTTTCGATTTTCGATTCGAATTATAATATGCTCCTCTACTCACTCTCGGCGTCTCTTCTCTTCCCCATAAAACGGCTCTAAGCTTATATTTAATTACGATATTGTGGTATGGAACAAAAGGGTCACCATCATCCATCCAGGCTACAGTAAGTTAGAGGTTTCAAACGAGGGCTGATCTTCTGTCCATTTTTTCTGTCCTACCCTGTCCACTTTGCTTCTGAGCCATCCACTCATGTAGATCTCCTACCTTGTCCACTTTGCTTCTGAGCCATCCACTCATGTGGGGCTGTCCACTTTGCTTCTGAGCCATCCACTCATGTGGATCTCCTACCCTGTCTACTTTGCTTCTGAGCCATCCACTCATCATGTGGGGATCCACATGAGTGGATGGCTCAGAAGCAAAATGGACAGGATAGGACAGGAAAAAATGGACATGAGATTTGAGGGGGTTTCAAATCGACCCACACCCAAATTCAACAAGGCCATGATCAAATGATTAAATGGGTATTTGCCACGTGTTTAGATCTAGAAAAGGTCTTAAAATATCATCATTCTTTGGCATTCACAGTTTCATACGTTTGTTTGGTTTAAGGATACTCTTAAATTAAGATAAATTAAAATTTTATACTTTTAATAAATTATTTTTTATATATAATAATAGTCAATTATTATTTTTAACATGTATTTACCAAATTGTAAACTATAAATAACAATTCACCAATTATATTATTTAAACAAATAAATTTAAAATAAAATATAATTAAACATAATATTTATAAGTTTAACCTTAGTGAGTCTCGAAAAATTGATAAAATTATTTATTTATAACCATAAGTTTATATATTTAAATCACATAAACAATCTCTTTGCTTTATCAAGATTTTCGCAAAGAGGACATCCTTCTGTACTGGATTAGTTGAAATAATCTACAAATTATTGCTCAATTTTAAAAAATTTAAATTAATTAAATATATGCAATTGGATTTGGACCACATATTTTAAAAGGAAAAGATTAAGAGAGAAGCTGCATTTGAGCACTAGTGGTGGAGCTGACCACGCAAAGCAGCTGTTGAAAAGGTTAACGCGGAGGAGAGGGACAGACTGTGAAGTGAGGGAAGAGGATCGCAAAATAACTTTTGTTTCAATTCATATTTGTCTAAACGACAGTTGATATCGAAAGAGACATCTCACTCACCCTTTAGCCACCGACACCTGTATTAACCTAACCTTAATCACAAGACAAATTGACATTTAGCAAAAAATCTAATTACCTTCTTATTTACGGCTTAATATTTTTAAAATAATATTATAAACACACTAAATTTTATAAATTTATTATTAATATATTAAAATTGCTTTTTTTACGAGGGGCTCTAGGAGGATCTAATTATGGAAAAATACCTTTAAGTTATCCACATCTAGACTAATTATAGTTCGAGTTAGGTAAATTCCTTACAAGAGGCAAAACTCTAACTCCAAATTTTAAATAATTGCAGCAATTTGAACCTGCGTCTTCACTTAAACTAGGAGAACTCCTTACCACCTCACCGTGTTATTAAAATTACAACTTTAACCTAATTACAACGAAGACAAGGTCAAATGAGGCACGAAACTCAGCTTCGTACAGCCACGTGTCTTCTTCTGTTTGGAAGAGCTTCCATTATTATCTGTAACTTTAAGAAAGTTCAATCCCTCCTCCTCTACCAGTCCACCACAACCCCATTTGTTATATAAATATACGGTACCATATGTCTGAATGATTCGAGGAATCGCATAATAATATACGCACTATTATTGAGTGATTACTCACTGGCTCTTTTGTTTCTTAATCTCTCATCAGCTCCTCTTACATCTGTTCTTCTCTGTGAACACTCTCTCAAGTTCATCTCTCTGTCTCTGTTTCTGGTTCTTAGGACATAAAAAGTTTTGATCTTTACCTCTCAAACAAACATGAGTTCTACGATGTTTAAGGTTTTCATGATCTTGGGTCTCTTGGCAACTTCTTGCATGGGACAAGCACCAGGTGCTGCACCTACTCGGCCACCAACAACCGCTCCACCAACACCAACTCCAACTCCAACAACTCCAACTCCGTCTCCAAAGGCAGCTCCGACGCCGACTCGGACTCCGACTCCTTCTCCGACCCCAGCTGCACCAACTCCTTCTCCGTCGTCTCCTCCGGCTTCAACTCCTTCACCAAGCAGAGCCCCAACTCCTGCACCTGCGTCAACTACACCATCTTCAGCACCTAGCCCAGGTCCTCCCTCTCCTCCGTCTTCTCCTTCTCCGGCATCCTCCCCCGCACCTAGCCCAGGTCCTCCCTCTCCTCCGTCTTCTCCTTCTCCGGGATCCTCCGCCTCACCTGGCCCAGGGACTCCTACACCCCCCGCAAGTACTCCCCCAGGTTCCGGTGCCTTTGCTGTCGACAGAGTCTTCGTTGCCGGAACTGCACTTGCAGGAACTTTCTTGGCCTTCGTTTTGGCTTAGAAAGTTGCTTCATTCCTATCTTCGATCTTCAGCTTTTAGGTCTTTTTTGGGTTGATGATGAGATCCATTGTTTCTTATTGTTTGTTCGTTGACTTATGGTTACCTCTTATTGTTCTTCTTCTTCATCTTTCTTTTGTTTTTGTTTGTGATTGATGATCCCATATTCAGATTTTGATTGATTATTTGTGATGACACGTGTATGATCAGACTGTTGGTAGGCTTGGACGCTTGTAGAAAACGGGACTCTGTTATACATCAAATAAATAGTTGAATAAAACAGTTTGGTATTCTTTTTTCTGTTTATTTATTACCATCCCTTTCTTCCCTTATCGTGTGGTTGTAAGTAGCGATTGCATTGTGCGCCCGGTTAGCTCTGGTTCGGATCAGATTAACCTGAAGTTAATGGGCTTGGATTGAATTGTTTGGTTTCTGGTTAAATTTGGTTCGGGTCGAACTCTACATTGTTAAGTATAAAATAAAATAATATGTTACAACAAAGTTCGAACTCAAGTGACGAGTTTCAGCTTTGTTCGGGACTTGAAGTAACGGGAACTCGAGTTCAATCTACCCCAATGTGTCTCTGTACTATACAAATAGTTGGGCTGGGACCCGATAGGCCTAATCCAATTCAAAATTCAAAAAAGGTTTAAACACTTAAAAGTCATAATACTCTTTTATTAAGCAATGTATTATTAAATTTTAATATATTAATAATTAATTTGTGAATATTTAATAATAATAAAGTCGAATATCTTAATAGTACATTAAAGTTAGAAAACGATTTTGTTGCAAGCTATGGCCTGCATTCATTGTATTATTTTCAATATTTTAAAAATTAGACCGAAAGTTAAACCGGTAAGATTATAATTTTAATACTTAAAAGGTTTGATTAATGTTAAATTGTCAGAAAATCAGTTAAATATTAAATAAAATAAAAAAATTGACACAAAATTGAAAGAGACTACTCTTAATTTAAAGTTTAAATAAAAAATGAAACTATTAAATAAAAATTAATTAATCAATTTTGATTTATAAACTAATCATTTTTTAACAACAAAAGTTATTAAAGTAAATCAAATCGAGAAGTTGAAAATTAAACTAAAAATTTGAGCAGTTCAAGGTTTTCACGATTGAACTGATTCGATGTTTTAATCATGGAGAATTTTATAATACAAAGGTCGTATTTTTGCATTGACAATAAGTGTGAAAATTGAAATTGGTGCCCCAAATTCACCACCATCACTAAGAAAAGCTACGAATTAAGATAATGGCCTAATGTGTAAGATTTATCACTTTCCTTTTGGTGTGTAGTGCGAGTTCAAATCGGTCAATTAGAATAATTCAACTTGTGGAAACCTCTAAATTCCTCCACCTTCTTATAAGATCAAGACATTTATTTAAAAAAAATCATATTTTGCAAAATGAACATACTCTTTTAATTAAAATTTTAATTATATAACTCATTCACTAAAATTGAATTTGTTAATTAATTTGAATTTATTAAATGATCTTATTTTTAAAAATCATTATTTATTTTTTAAAGGAAATAAAAAATTTCGACGATCTTTTACAAAATACAATTTACAAACTTCAAAATTTTCAGAAATAAAAGAGCATATTCTTGAGATACACGTTTTTAGAACACGCTGCGGCTTACTAAAAGCCACCGTAGTCGACTTGACAAGCTAAAGTTTGGAAAGTGCTGGAGTAGTTTGACCATGTTTGGGTTTGAAGGATTAAGTGTATGCACGGCAATGGTCGGAGATCGAGATCGTCGTCGATCTACTTCGATCATACCCTTTGATAAGCCAACTTTGAATAGATTAGGATTATTCAAAATAATATTATTTAAAAAATAAAATTATCATCTTTAATTAAGTGTTGTAATTGAGGTTTTAAAAACTGAATCGGACCGATCGGTTCTACCCGAAAAAGTTTGAATAAGCCAATTGTCCGGTTCGGTTCTATGTAATAACCTTTGAGTATAAAAATCAGTTGGTTTAGGAGAGAACTAACTGGTTTTTCAGCAACTGATTTGTCAAATACTCACCATTCGGATACCTAATGCTACTAAACTTTTAGATTTCATTCAGACTTTCTCGCCTCTTCTCCATCTTCTCTTCATCATCTCTCACCGCCTCCATGCATGTAGGTAAATATGATACTTAGGGGTAACCATAGATGCAGAAATCAGTTTCTATTTGTTATCTCCTTGGGCAACTACTGTAAAGTTAATGTTCTATTCTCAGATCTCTCATAGCTAGTATGAGATAAAGTGCTTGTTGAAGCAACTTCGAACTCCTTCCTTAGCGACTAAGCACCGTTGGAAGGGATTATATCTACATCCCTCCCATGTTTCTCACGCTCAAAGCACCGTTGGAAGGGATTATATCTACATCCCTCCCATGTTTCTCACGCTCAGGTTTTGGTTTATTCGACTATGAAATGTTTATGTTCTTTCTATTTGAGATTTATCATTGTTATTGTATTTTCTCTTAAATTTGGGCTTTAATATTTTTATTTCGAAGGGGTATTGCTTTTTTGCTTAGTGTTGTTGTGCTTTTCTTACTGGAGAGGAGGACGGAAGAACATATCATATAGAGCTCCAATTTGTATAGAGTTTCAATTTGTATCGTTTTATTCAAGTTTATATCAAGAGATAAGGATAAGGCAGTTATAGCTTCAATGCTTTGTTTTATTCAATTTTCATTGTTATTGTGTTTTTTGTAACATTTAGAATATAACTTTATTACATACTTTATTAACAGCTGTTATATATACTCTTTGAACTTCAATTTGTTGTGTGTTATTGTTTCAATATGTTAACATATAAGGAGATAAGGATCCACTATTACTGACTAATTAGTTTCCTGAAATAGTTAGAACTCCATTTCATATCATTCTCTGATTTTGATAGCTGGGTTATATTTACTCTTTCAAGTATTCAATTTGTTGATCTACTAGCAATATTTCAGTCAGGTTATTTGAACTTTGAAGTGGAGCAATTGCTGGAGCAAAGTTTTAATAAGTAACATTTGTTCCGTCATTTGTGTTTCCATTCTGCTGTTGTTGATCTTCTTTGTACTACTATTTATGTATATATATGTATATTCCATTTTGCCGTGTTTACATTTTCCTCTCATGTTCCTTCCTTTTCTGGTATTTGAGAAGCAGCTTTGGATGATAGTAGCTTCCCATATCAACTTGATATATTTAAGAATCATATTCCTTGATGATTCCTGTGATACCCCGAATACCCCCTGGGAGGATATTACGAGTGCCACACATAGAGAACACAGTGAAGACGAAACATTTCGAAACATATAAAACACTTATTACATGCATTATCAGAATCTCAATAACATACATCACATATCATAATTTCAGAAAGCGGTTTGAATTAAGGTTATTACAACCCATCAAAAGACAAAATCTAGGAGTCATAAACATCAGATACAAGTCCAAAAGCAAACTCAAAATACATATGAGCAAAACAAAAATCAGACTCCATTGGCCATCACGGTTGTCTTGTCCCAGTCCCTACATCCCTCTTTCTGAACCTACACGAGGCAAATCCACCGTGTTAAGCATATAGCTCAGTCAGTAATAACTAACTATGCTTAATCAACAGATACATAATCATATTATACATAAGCACCTCAATATACTGAATCTCAAAACAGAATATCATTTCTTTAAGAAAAATAGTCATATTCAAAAGCAAAACAGAACATACGGAATGCATAACTGATTTTCGAAATAGGGTGTTAACCCATCAGATCAAAAATATTGTTTGTTTCTTTCAAAGCTTATCAAATATCAAATTGCAAAGCAAGTCAGACTTAAAATCCCTGAACAGATGTGGGTAACGGGACTTATACAGGAGATACCATAAATGACATCATAAATCAAGAGAGACTTAAGTCTCGATACAGGAGACACCGAAGTGTTAATAACAGGAGACACCGAAGTGTCAGTACAGGAGCAGCTGCTGACCCTTCTAGACATGCTTATTTACCCATAACTAGGACTTAATAAAATCAAAAACAGAATATCCGAAATCCAATTTACATATCAATCCAACAGCTTTGCCAATCATTCAATGGACCAAAAGCAGTAGTAAACAAAACAGTCAAAGTAAAACTATCAAAATTTGACCATCTAAATTACTTACAAAAATTACCGTCTAAATTACTTACAAATATTCTTCAAGACTTACTTACAGATAAGACCAACTAAATTACTTACAAAAGCTCCCTTATTGCTTATTGTCTTGAAGTCCCGACAATATCTGGAGTTGGTCGCTCGATGGGTTCCTCCGAAACTTTTAATACAAACGTATTCAATTATGCACATTCAAGTATACTGAATATGTATGATGCATGTTCATGACAAATTCCCGGGCTTCTTATCCTTAATCTTGTTACATCATCAATCAAGAGAAACCATACTAAATTTCTCAATCCAGATTTATTTCACAACCAACTTTCGGGTCCACTTTTCTCAATTATTCTCATCATAAAAATGAGATAATTAGGTAATACTTCCTTCTAGAAATTTGTCTCTCTTTGTCTTAGGTTTCCAATGATACCAAGTTCATCGAATTTGGGTCAGTATACTGAAAGTTATTCCCAAAAGATTTCAGACTATTCTTAAGCTTCAATAGAATTCTTATCTCAATTTCCAATCAGATTTTGAAATTCTTAAAGGCAGAATTAGAACTCCATCACTTCAGATAATTTGTAGCCTTATGAATCTAGTTTAATTAAAAACAAGAATCACTCGATTTGGAAATCCACAGATCCAGATATAAGTAAATTACCTAAGTATGTTCAGTAAAAACATCCCAGTTATCATACTTCAGTACAGTCACATTTTCATCTTAAATTCCTCAATCAATCCAATTCAGAAAATTCTAATTTTTGGTGGAGATGAAGATTAATATCTTATGAGTCCATTGCTTCAATTCCCAAGTCAATTGGATATCGGGTGAAGAAGTTATAACAAAAATATCAAAGGATGTCTCTTTAGGAAAAAAAATAAGTGAAAGTCGCGATCGTGCTTTTGGCCAAAGTCGCGATCGTGCAAACGACCTTTAAGTAGTAAGGTCGCGATTGTGAAAAAGCACGATCATGGCTTGCAATCCTTAAGCAGTTGCACGATCGCAACCTGCGATCTTCTTCTTCCTCCTCCGAACCTCTTTCATTTTTCTTTTTATTTCCAGATTTTCTCTCCTGACACTTTCTAATCAATACATTTGATGCATTAATCAGCCTTCCCACTTTCATTTCAGCTCATCAAAGCACAAACAAATAAAAAATTCAAGATTCAATACCAACCTTAAAAATCCGATTCACATTCATATCATTTCCAATTTTTCTGCACTTTGCTTCTTCCTTCTTCATCAATCCTAACTTTTCATTTAAATCCTTTCTCACTTATTTTCACTTCCATATCACCTGAACTTATTCTGAACACAACTCAAAGTCAAGTTTATATTCAAACACTAAAAATCTGAAACTTTAAATTCACTTCCCCTCTCTATTGTGTTTTTATCTGATACACTACTTTTCACTTTACTACTCTTTCACTCCATCAAAAGCTTATCATTTAGCAACTCTATACCTAGACTTCACCAAAACTTCATTTCATAACATTAAACTCCTCTTTATAAACACTTCCCATATACATGCACGAACAGTTCAACAACCATAAAACCAGAACAGAGTAAATAATTTCATTGATTTTCATAAACTTCTATATCATTTCCATTTTATCAGTCTAATTTTTCATCAAGATACCATTTACAAAACCATAAAGCTTAAAACTCAACTTACTTGGTTTCAGCCAAATTTTCCAGCAGTGAGAGTGGATAAGGGCCTTCGGTGAATAAGGAAAAGCAAGAATAAAAAGAAACAAAACAACAACCGGACTGAAATGCTTATTTTGCAAGGTATATCGTTGATGTAAGAACCAAAAGCAGATCTTACGGAAATGAACAAAGAACAAGGAAAGAAAAGTTTAGTGTTGCATGCTTTCGGTGAAGGACCACACAATTCGAAGAAGAATAGAGAGCTACAATAACGTGCCTTACCAAAACACATAATTATGTGTGTTACTGTCAATTTGACACATGGCTCTATGCATTTGAGCCATTTGTCCTTCATACAAGCTATCACATGTCTCCAACATGTTAAGCCATTTGTCACACAATGAATGACACCACATGTCAATAATTAATCAGTCTACGAGTCGCACTAGGATTGGTCCAAATCTCAATATTTTTTTCTAAAATTCACCAAAAATTTTGAAATACCCGGAATGTACTAAAATTGCCAAATCACATTCCAATTACATTTAATAACTCAATTATACCTGAAAAAATGTCATAAATGCACGTACAATAATTGTATGTATCCAAATACTTATGCACAAATAAGCAAATATTCACATTATACAAAGCATAAAGTGCACTGGAATTACTCAATTTTTTAACCCCTAACTTGGGGTGTTACAATTCCACATATAAAGGTTAAATCGAACCTGTGAACTTTACATATTTATTAATGAACTTGTCACTATCCTTGGAAAATCCAAGTGGGAATTGGGAAAGTTTCATTCTTGAAGAGGCAAAGATTATGAGTTTGTGTGATAGGAAACATCTTCTAGGCTTTGTTGAAGTGAGTGGGGATCCTCTATTTCCACTTAATTAAGTATTTAATCCTGAGTACTTAATTTGGTTACAAATACAGTTATATCTCCTTGTTTCTTTTTGGAGTGGAATCTTTGGTTGAATTCCGAGGTTAAGTGGGTAGCAAAATCCTCTAAAACCTTAACTCAGTCCAAAGTTGTACAAAACCCTTAAAGGACAAAGGCACTCTTCTTGCTACCGTGACTAAATCAAGGAAATATTGATTTGTCTCATTGTTGGTCGGCCTTCGATTACTGAAGAGCTTGCCTTATTGGTAGCTCTTCACACCACACCTTCTTAAGTCTCTACTTCTCAGAGTTAATGGAGAAATTAAAATGCCAACAGTATAACCTTTTGTCTTTGCTTTTCTGACCTATATTTACGATATAGTTTAGTAAATAAGACAAGGTTCATAAATTGTTGAAAATGGTATCTTAAAGCGCAATTTTATGCTTGTGATTGTCATTCTAATTAGAATTATTTAAGTAGGAGACTTTTGCCTTGACAATAATATACCCAATTATTTTTTAAATCCTTTTTAGGTTAAATCATAATGGAGAATATGGAATCATCCTCTACTTGTTGTAAGTCCGATCTAGCATGGAATTATTTTTCGTCTTCTCAAGCATCTTATAGGAATATCCAATATAACTGTATGTTTTGTGATAGAATATTTAAAGGAGGAATTTATAGAATAAAAGAATCTCTTGTTGGTGATAAGGGTAATATTGCTTCCTGCAAAAAAGTACCACTTGATGTGCGTGATACAATTGGAAAATATTTGTAGCAACAAATAAAAAAGAAAAAGAAAAATAAAAAGGCTCATGATATATCTTTTGGAGATGATTAAGCACCACAAGTATTAGATAAAGGAAAAAGGAAAGCTACTATTAACATAGATTCTTATTTTTCTCCAATAACTACTCTTGGTTATCAACCTAGTCTAAAAAGTGTTTTGGTTATTAAGGATGTTATTTTGCGATGTAAAAGAGCTTGGGCTAGATGGTTCTATCATTCATGTATTCCTTTAACTGCTTTAAATTCACCATATTTTCAAGAAACAATAGATGCTACAACAACAATAGGTCCAGGATTTGAGGTACCATCTTATCATGAGTTGCGTGTCCCTTTGCTTCAAGATTTAAAAAAGGAATGTCAACTAATTGTGGATACATATAAGTCTAATTGGGAATCAACAGGATGCACTATTATGGCAGATGAGTGGACTAATCAAAGACAAAGAATCTTGATTAATTTGTTGGTTTATTGAAATATTGGAATAACTTTTATCAAGTCTGTTGATGCATCTGACATGATAAAAAGTGCTAATGCTCTATCTGAATTATTCTATGAAATTGTCGAGTGAGTTGGACCAAAGAATGTTTTGCATTTTGTTACAGATAATATTGCTAATTATGTATCAGTTGGGTACTTATTACAATCAAAGTATGGGCATATTTATTGGTTTCCATACACTGCTCATTGTATAAATCTTATTTTAAAAGATATTGGTGATATGGACCATATTTCTAGTCTTGCTTCATGTGCATCTAAGATCACAATTTTTGAGTATAATCATGTCACATTTTTGTCTTGGTTAAGAAAACTAGAAGACTGGGTTGAGATCATACGTCCGGCTGCTACCAGGTTTGCAACTACATTTATTAATTTGAAAAGTGTTTATGAACATAAGCAACTACTTCAAAATTTAGTGACAAGTAAATATTTTTCAAGTCATAATTTATCAAAGATTGAAAATGGAAAAGAAGTTTATGCTATTATTCTAGATAATAAATTTTGGGATGCTTACTTGATCATTGTGAATATTGTGGTTCCTTTTATAAGGCTGTTGAGGATTGTTGACTCGGATGGAAAGCCATCTTTGGGGTATATATATGATGGTATATATAGAGAGCTCACAAAACAATTATAAATCTTTTTAAAGGGAATGAAAAATTGTATAAGCCTTATATAGATATTATTGATCGACGATGGGATAAGCATCTTACTTAAAGGATCCACTTAGCAGCTTATTTTCTCAATCCTGATTTCTTATATAATGGAGAAGCACGTACAATTAATATTATGGGTGGTTTGTTTGATGTGATTGAATGCAAAGGTTTTTTCTCTATTGAAGAGCAATCACAAGCGATAAATGAAATTAAATTATATCATGAAGGTTTGGAGAGTTTTGCTAGATCATCAGCAAAGAGAGAACTTATGATGAAAAAAATACAGCCAAGTAAGTTTTATACTTTACATTCATTATTTACTTATTAATAATATATATTTTATCATAACTGTTAATTTAAAATACAGATGAGTGGTAGAGATTAGTCGGTGAGAGTACTCCAACATTGAGAAAACTCACTAATAGGTTACTCAGTTAAACAACTTCTACGTTAGGTTGTGAACGTAATTAGAGTGTTTTTGAACGTATTCATACAAAGAAACGAAATCGTTTGGAACATTAAAGACTTAACGACCTTGTTTACGTTACTTATAATTTGAGAAAGAAGAACAAGTATTTTATAGTTTTGTTTTTATTTCAATAATTTTATTTTTATTATTGATTTTATAATTCCTCTAGTATGTATGAGCGCTTAGTAAGAAGAGAACATATGAACCAGTTGATATTGATTGTATCGAACATACTGATTTTTTGATCGAAGAAGAAGAACCATCGCCTGAACTTAATTGTAATGAACTTGAAAAGGTGATTTATGAATAAAATGCAATTGTCACAACGAATGAATTAAAAACATCTACTAATGGCCAGTTCATATCTTATTTTGATCATATTTAAGTTAAAATTATATTGTATTACAAGTTTACAATTGAGAATAATTTCAT
>JAOTBA010000203.1:26653677-26667485 GCA_025629845.1 Erythroxylum squamatum
AATAATATTTGAATTAATCAATTAATTACAGTATTTTAATTATTGAATGAATTATATTTTAATTAATTATAGTGTAATTAATTCATTCATTCATTATAATTAATTAATTCATTATATTATTTTAATTCATTATATTTTAATTAATTAATTACAATATTTTAATTAATGAATGAATTATATTATATTAATTTTAATTAATTAATTGTATTTAATTAATTAGTATTAAAAATATTTTGAAAAAAGAGGTACAATTAAGGAATGAGTTTTATTCCTCTACTAAACGAAGAGTACGGAGGATTTTTCAAAAGTGAGATATCAAACTATTACCCTTATAATGGTAATTAACAACCAATTACTCACTTTTCGTTCCTTACCCATTAACCCTTTCCTAAACTCATCTACCAAACACTCGTTAATTATTATTTAGTGGATTCGTTCCATTCAACATAGGAAATAACGTTTTTAATTGTTATTTTGTGGGAAAAAGATAAATTCCTTAAAGGGAGGACACGACAGAGGATTGTTTTATACTTAAACAGCTCCCAATATCAAA
Organism: Erythroxylum squamatum; assembly: GCA_025629845.1. Classification (NCBI taxonomy): domain Eukaryota; kingdom Viridiplantae; phylum Streptophyta; class Magnoliopsida; order Malpighiales; family Erythroxylaceae; genus Erythroxylum; species Erythroxylum squamatum. Next base: position 26,654,231 of record JAOTBA010000203.1, read on the forward strand.
TCATGCATCTGAACTTTTTATACTCCTCAAATTTGCGTTAGAAACATGAAATGCGTTTTACGTCGCACCAGATTCTATCAATCATTTGGTTTCAATTAATTTTTTTTCCCGTTTGGTTTGGTTCGTTTCAAGCAAATAAAAAAGGGCGAAATTGACACCGACATCAGCTCTGGCCCGGAGTAGAATACTTGAAATGGTTCCTCTCACTCAACACAGACAAATGCATATTGCTTCCATTAAAATAAAGCAAGTTGAAGTAATCATATACTTGGTGCGGCAAAAACAAAATATGAAGGCTGCGTTGGGGTGGGGTTAAAGACATGGCGACAAAGAGAAGAAATGATTATATTAATAGCGCATGACTTGACTTGCTTAGGGGTGGTAGGCGAAAACCAATTGGATTGGATTTACGCTGTTGGCGCTGACAAGGACTTCGCTTATTATTATTATCGCTAAGAGTCGTGGGGCTCTCAAGATATTAATTTTACATAAACCAATCATCGAAACTAGTACGGTTTCATAAACAGTATATTTATTTAATTTTTATCACTTGATAGTCCATATGAATATGTCTATAAGAAGATTGAAAATACTAACAAAAAATATTTGATAATTAGGGATCCTAGCCAGGCTAGAAAGTCCTCGTATGTCAAAAATAAGGAAAACTGTCGGAAGAATCTCTGGAACACAAGTCAAGTCGTAGAAGCGAGATCACTAGTCTGACGTTTTGGACAAGTGGACGCTCCTATCACCTCCTCTTTTATTTGACTTTCAAACGTTTTATCAACCTTCCCGATAAGCTCTCACGCTTCACCCGAAAACTATTGTAGTAGGAGACAGCACATAACGACAAAAACACAGCTCCAACCAAACCCCACGTTCTCTGCATTTTCTTTCAGTTTAACATCACTACGCCCTCTCTCTGTCTTTGAATTGTCCCTCTATATAGCCGCCTCTATTGCGACCGGATCCAGCTTCACATTCCTCCTGTGAAAGTGAGTGATAAAGGGTTGGTGGCAGATTTTGGTGTGCAAGTGGAGAAAAGGCTTACAGTGACTTTGAGTCTCTGCTGTATGTCAGTGAAATTCTGCAGTAATAATTACTACGGTGGATACAGCGAGCTTGCTAACCCTTTGCAATGGCCACAGCTCAGGAAAAGACGACGTTATCTTGTTGCTTCAATACCACCACCACCAAAACAAGCACTTCTGATGCTGCCAAGAACAGGGCTGTTCAGAATTGGAGTGTTGGTGTTGGGCCTGATCAGTCTGGTGATGATCCGATCACTAAGACTGCGACCGTGGCGACCCTGATCCGTCCTGTTGAGTCTCTTCCCGAATCTCCTCCTACCAAAACTACTTCTAGTAAAGGTGATTAAAACTTTGGTTTGTAGCTTGCAAGATCTAATGGCAATTTGGGTGATCCTAGTTTGATGATGTTATTTCTTAGTTGAAATTGCTTATAAAGTTTCTTTCTTTGGCTAATATAGGAATCCAAGTCATGGCTAGGCCTCAAACCCGCCACCCTTTGGACCCTTTAACCTCTGCCGAAATTTCTGTTGCAGTGGCAACTGTGAGGGCAGCTGGAGCAACCCCTGAGGTTATTTGATACTTTCGGAGTTTGAGCTTGAATTAGGATATGCATAAATTGAGGTTTTCATGTCAAGAAATTATTGGTGAAGAAATGAATTGGTGTTCACTTCATTTTTCAGGTTAGAGATAGTATGCGTTTTATTGAAGTTGCTTTGGTGGAACCAGACAAGCATATTGTTGCATTGGCAGATGCATATTTCTTCCCTCCTTTCCAGCCTTCATTGCTTCCCAGAACAAAAGGTGGGCCTGTAATTCCCTCAAAACTTCCTCCTAGACAAGCTAGGCTTGTCGTTTACAACAAAAGATCAAACGAGACAAGCATTTGGATTGTTGAGCTATCAGAAGTTCATGCTGCGACTCGAGGCGGCCACCACAGAGGGAAAGTGAAATCATCCAAAATTGTTCCTAATGTTCAGCCCTCCTTGGTATTCAAAACCCACTTTTGAATGTTATGCTTTATAAATACCTGCATATGTTGTTCGGCCTTCCCTGGTATTCAAAACGCACTTTTGAATGTTATGCTTTATAAATACCTGCATATGTTGTATCAAATTTAATTATTTGAGTTGTTTGTCCCACGACCTAACATTGGGGCACACATTCTTAAATTGATCAACTGAAAATTGAATACATTATCAAAAGCTGGTAGCAGTACCTTTCTTCAAATTATGACGAAGATCCATGCCTCGTATTGGAATTCTTTCAGAGTTACACGAGACAATATAAAGTCTCTTTTTATATGAATTCAATGCAATTCTATGCATGTTTATGATACCCAACACGAATTCTAACTTTTCATTGGCTTGACAAGTTCAGGATGCTGAGGAATATGCTGAATGTGAAGCTGTTGTGAAAGGCTTCCCGCCTTTTAGAGACGCAATGAAAAAGAGGGGTATTGATGATATGGATCTTGTAATGGTAGACGCTTGGTAATCTACGTACACAACTCCCTTTGATAAATGTTTCTTACTATGTGCCTTGCACTTCACATAACAATTATCATTTTCTGCAGGTGTGTTGGATATTACAGTGAGGCTGATGCACCTAGCCGCAGATTGGCCAAACCGCTAATTTTCTGCAGAACTGAGAGTGACTGCCCAATGGAAAATGGTTATGCTCGTCCAGTTGATGGAATCCATGTCCTTGTTGACATCCAAAACATGATTATCATTGAGTTTGAAGACCGTAAACTTGTTCCTCTGCCTCCAGCTGATCCCTTGAGGAATTACACTGCTGGTGAAAGTCGAGGAGGTGTTGATAGAAGTGATGTGAAACCTCTGCAGATCATTCAGCCTGAAGGTCCAAGCTTTCGAGTAAATGGTTATTTTGTTCAATGGCAGAAGGTGAGTGCTATTTTGCTGTGCTCATCACCGAAGCATCTAATGTCAGGATACAATACAATGCTATTTAATGATTTCCTTTTTGCTTGGCAGTGGAATTTTCGTATTGGTTTCACGCCTAGGGAGGGTCTAGTTATCTATTCAGTTGCTTATGTGGATGGTAGCCGTGGTCGGAGACCTGTGGCTCACAGGTTAAGTTTTGTTGAAATGGTCGTCCCTTATGGAGACCCGAATGAACCACATTATTGGAAGAATGCGTTTGACGCTGGGGAAGATGGGTTGGGAAAAAATGCTCATTCTCTTAAAAAGGCAAGTGCTTTCTTCTCATCTCTATTAAGGCAAGGCTTCTGTTCCAGTACCAGAGAATCAGGATAGTAAGGAAAACCGAAAATATTGACAAAATTCTTTTGCTGCAGGGTTGTGATTGTTTGGGCTATATCAAATATTTTGATGCACACTTTACAAATTTCACCGGAGGCGTTGAAACAATTGAAAACTGTGTCTGTCTACATGAAGAGGATCATGGGATCCTGTGGAAGCATCAGGATTGGAGAACAGGATTGGCAGAAGTCAGGCGATCTAGAAGGCTGTCAGTGTCTTTCATATGCACTGTGGCTAATTATGAGTATGGATTTTTTTGGCATTTTTATCAGGCAAGTCGGTGTCTGACTCAGCTCCATCTAGGACTTTCATCCTCATTGGTTTTACCGATCTATGTTTCCTAATTAACCTCTTTTAAATTGAGGTTGTTCTAAGTGTGAAGCTTATTTCTGTGCTTTTAATTGTGAGCCTCTTTATATCATTCCATAACCTCTTTTAGTCTTTCATCTTTTTGTGCGAACATGTTGAGAAATTAATTTCTATGAACCATAAGGAAGCTTGATTAGTTTTCTGTTTTTTAGGATGGGAAAATTGAAGCGGAGGTCAAACTCACTGGAATTCTTAGCTTAGGAGCATTGCAACCTGGTGAAGTGCGAAAATTTGGTACAACAATTGCTCCTGGATTGTATGCACCTGTGCATCAGCACTTTTTCGTTGCACGTATGGACATGGCGGTAGATTGTAAGCCTGGAGAGACATTCAATCAGGTACGATCACATTTATACAGATGTACACATTTCATGAGTTGGAAGTTCCTTTTCTTTTCCTTCTTAAGATGTTTTCATGACTATTAAGATCCTATTTTTGTTTAATCATTATTAATAGAGATCATAATTGTTGAAGTACTTGGACGAAGTGATCTCTTTAAGCTAGTTTGTTGTTTCAGTTTCTGTTATTCTTTCTTAAATGCTCTCGTACACAAAGCCATGTTGGGTGAGTATTTGTAGTTCTATCTCATCTTCAACTTTTTCTCAATCTAGGTTGTTGAGGTGAATGTTAAAGTTGAAGAACCTGGAAATGACAATGTTCACAACAATGCATTCTTTGCTGAAGAAGAACTACTCAGAGCTGAACAGCAAGCAATGCGTGATTGTAATCCCTTGACTGCTCGCCATTGGATTGTAAGCATCTTCGTCTTGTAGGACATAAAACTTTTAGTTGAATTCTTAGGTTTTTGCCTTGTCAATTATGGTCTTCTAGTTTTTCATGTCTTCAATGTTTCTGCTGTCAGTTTGCCGAGGACTGTAAGTAGTCGGTTTTTACCTAAATTTTTGTAGCATCGTATTCATGTTGGCTTGTCCGAAAATGTCGAAAGAATTGGTTGAACTCATTCCTTTGCTTGTTGTATTATCATATCAAAATTCAGGTCAGAAACACAAGGACTGTCAACAGGACTGGGCAGCTTACAGGTTACAGGCTAGTACCTGGCTCTAATTGTTCACCTTTAGCTGGTTCTGAAGCAAAATTCTTGAGAAGAGCTGCTTTTTTGAAACATAATCTTTGGGTTACTCCCTATGCACGCGATGAAATGTATCCTGGAGGAGAGTTTCCTAATCAAAATCCACGGGTTGGAGAAGGCCTGGCTACATGGGTTAAACAAAATCGATCCCTTGAGGAAACTGATATAGTACTTTGGTAGGTTTCTTTCTTGTCCTCTTTTTCCATCATATTGATAGTACTTTATTTTAACAAACGATTCTTGTTACTTTGGAGGTAACAGGGCATTGCCAATAGACAATACGCATTTCTGGTGTGATGTGATCTACATTTGCATTAGAACCAAAGATGACAATGTCATGAACGTATATGATAACATAGAATGTTGATAAGTTTCGAGTAGTCGTGTGGTGTGCTCCTAGGCTCAAATTGATTAAATTGCTGGTGTTAAATTGCCTATTTCAGGTACGTATTTGGAGTGACGCACATTCCTCGACTTGAGGACTGGCCTGTCATGCCGGTAGAGCGCATTGGTTTTATGCTTATGGTAAGAAAATACAACAAGAATGATAATTAAATGTGACTTCCTAGTCTCAGATGCTAGCTGATTTTGCCTGCATATTGAGTACTTTTCGGGTTTTGTATTACACTGCAGCCACACGGGTTTTTCAATTGCTCACCGGCTGTTGATGTTCCTCCAAGTGCAAGCGATTTGGACCTCAAGGACAATGGTGTTACAGCCAAGCCTGTTCAGAATGGCCTCCTTTCGAAGCTCTGAATCTGAGCCTAAAATTCTGCAACTTGCTGTTTGGTAAATGGTGTAGGCTGGTGTTACATATTTATGAACCTTGTGTCTTTATATCGTATGGGAATGGCATTTGTTGGACTTCTGTTGATTAATAAATGAAGAGGTTGTTTGTTTCCCTTTATTTTCTATGATTCTTGTTTTGGTTTATATATAAATGTAATATTAATTGATAAATTTTAATAACTGATGTATCATGTTCTTAAATAATTGATTTCAATTATTTTTCTAATTTTGCAATAATTTTACTTTCAAGTATTTTAACATTTTCTATGGATAATATTAATGTTTCTCTATGGTTTATCAACAATTAGTAATCATAATACTTATTAATTTATTTTGTTAATTCATAATATAAGAATAAACTGATTAAGATAGATAATTTCTTAATTTATCGTATTACTTATTAAAACACATGCTAAAACCGAAATTCATAAACATTAAATCACTTTTATAATTTTAGAAGTTTTGAATGTTAGAGTCCATAAAAAACAAATAGGGTCAAAGATGTAAAGCTTTTTATATCATTAAAAACATAAAAGGACTTTTTATTAATTATTTTAATATTTATTAATAAAGTTAAGTAAAAATTATTATATATTAAAATAATTTTACAGATATCAGAAGTACTGACATGGTGTTTGTAGAGACTCAGATATCAGACGCGCTTTCAGGTATTTGCAGAGACGTCGCTGGTACGAAACATAGAGATGTTGACTTGAGTTTGACTTCAAGTGATATGGACTTTCCATAAAAAGGATTTATTAAATGATGATTTTTAATATTATTAAATAAAAAAATAGGAGCATATCTAAACAAGTGGCAGAGAGACTTTCAGTCTACTTGACACGTCAAGAGTCGCTTTACCAAAACGACGTCCATTTTAAATGTGCAAACTCACGCGCTTCCTAGGCGTGGCGGCCCAAGCCCATACACAATCTTCAGCTTCAGACGGAAGCATGCTAGGCTTTGAACATCTTCTTGCAAATACACAAAAGGTTTTGGAAATGCAAGGGCATCTTATACGCCTTAAGAAAGGAAAAGGGTGGTCTATTATGAATGATTAACATCACCTATACATTCAACCAACATGAAAATTTCTAAGAGACAGAGAGGCAAATGCAACACCAGACAGTCAAAACCTGTGGCTGTAACGTAACTGAAGTCTGAACTAGATGCTGTCCGAAAGCTAACCCGAAATTGATCTCATCAGAATGGCAAAGCACTGGCTTCATCTTAACGGCTCATCTGCTGTTGCTGATTGTAAAGCAGTGACTTGAGATGACATGCCAAAGTCCTCCCCACATTTGTCCAGACAAAGCAGAATTTCTGCAGAGGCTCCCGCATAAACGGTGAAGTGGCAGAAGGTAAAATCATACAGGCTATCCAAATCAGAAAATTGAATCAAACTTGATCTACCGAGCAAGTTGCTGCATGAAAATCCCACCACGAAAGAGAAAACAAAACTCATGTACTTTTATGGATAACGATCAGAGAGATTCAAGCATTCATTGTTGTTATGGATTAGACACACGTTCACGGATTCTAGTGCTCCCATATCCATTCTTGCTATACTAGAAACCTCCACATACACACAATAGGCCAATTTAAAGAAAGCTCACCAATGCTGAAACTTGAACTGTATATACTATATTTCAACATGAGTTTAAAAGTAAACTATACTGCAAGTTAAGGCCAAGTTGTTTGAGTTGCACACCATATGAAATTACAACGTTGAACAGAAAGGAACAAGGAAAATGGCCAAGTGCCTGTGAAACTCAAGCACATAGGCTATAAGTCCGGTTAATAAACAAAAACCTGAAGTACCAAGCCATTAGTTGAGTGTATCAGTGAGATGAAGGCAATGCACGCCAATTGTCAGCATGATGAATGACACGATCACGTGAAGCCGCCGATAGTTGTTGAAGTATCACATTTTTAACATGAGAAGCTGCTGTTTCACCAGCTCGGGTAGCAAGCTCTAGGTAAACCACCGCTTTCAACATCTCTCCTTCCTGGAACAGGTTTAACGTAACAACTGCTGTTATACTTTGCACATCTAAATGTTGACAAGCAAAATAAAAACATACATTTCAACCCCTTAGACCCCAGTAAAACACAATCAATGTGCATTTGGTATATACCTAAAGTGTTTGGAGCAAAGAAAAGGAATATCGGAAAGATGCATCATATTTATCACTTATAGGCAGCCAAAAGCAGAACCTGCCGGTATATACTTCATGCCCCTCGTGATTCATTCCCTCTTCACTTGAATCTCTTACTAATCATGCAGTACAAATTTAAATTATTAAGAAGAAGACAGTAAATTAATGTCACGTACTGAAAAAAGGCTAAGTCCATGCTCAAATTGAGCTTTACTGTGACCACGATCAGCCGCTCGCTTCATCCATTTCCTTGCTTGCCGATGACTCTGGCCCAAACCTTCTCCAACTGAATAGCAAAGAGCAACATTATACATAGCACGGACATACCCACCCCAAGCTGCTGCAAGATACCATCTAGCCTGTATTAAGCCAAAACTTGAATCAATAAAAGTTCCGCAGTGAATCAATCAGATGAAACAAAATGCTAGAATTGAAGAAGTGGCAAAGCAAAGAGACAGATACATACAGCCTCCTGTAGATTCCTATCCACCCCACGACCTTGGTGCAGACAAAGAGCAAGTTGGTACTGAGCACGAACATGACCAGCCACAGAAGCTTGGAACAACCACGTTATGGCTTCCTTCGGCCTCGGCGGGTCAGCTGCGTACAATGAAGCAATCATAAGCATGAAAGCAAGAATTCCTTCACTATCCTTGTCAATTCAACAGATAACACAACCAAATAAAACTGCAGATCATATTCAACAAATAACGCAATTATGAACTAAAAAAGTGGCTACCTTGCAAATAAGAAATCCCCAAATTGCACTGCCCAGCAGCATCACCAACCTCCGCAGCTTTACGATACAAAGCAATAGCCTTTTCTCTCTTACCCAGTTCCCAATACAAAAGACCGGCGTCAACCATAGCAAGACTCGACCCAAGAGCAGCCCCTTTCAAAAACGACTCCAAAGCTTTCTCCAAATTAACCTTAACTCCACCACGCCCATGCTTGAACCGCTTCCCCCATTTCAAGAACAGCATCGCTTGTCTCAAGGGTCGCAGCGCGTCCCTCCACGCGCGACACACTAGCGACGCAGTCTGCAGGTTCGACAGTGAGAAGGATGCCGCAATCTTGGTCAGTATATCGAAAGGAAGCCCCGAGAAATCCCGGCAGTACAGAAACGTAGACGTTGGCGTCGTTCTGAAGAGGCAATTTGACATGTAACGATTTGATCGTTCCTTTTTGTTAAGGATACTCAGCATCGGCCGGGCTCTGTATCGGGAGGCGTCAAATGGCTCAGGCCACGTGTCTTGCTTCATGCCTCCGCCGTAGATGGTGGAGAGAGAGTGAGAGAAATTGAGTGAAGTGTAACGCGAAGAAAACGGAGGCTCGTCGGAGGGGATTTTTTCTTTAAATTTCTCTTTCCTGTTGATTGCCGTGAACAACAAGATTTTGTGGTTGTCGTTGAATCATAACCGACACGACATCGCATCTGATGACGTACGAGGATTGGTCGGCCTGTAGTAATTGTTGCTTTCGAAACGTTGACGTAAGTGTTCCAAAAAGAGACGACGGCGACGTTGTCGGCAAAATGAAATGGGCTAAAAGTTTATTATCAAAGTAGCCCAATTGCTTGTCCTTATTTCCTAGAGCCTACAAGAAAAAAAATGAACAAAAGTTTTAACCATAGTCAAAGTCCAAGTCTTGGTTTGGACTCGCTGATGAGCAATTTTGGTTTCTTTTTGACCAAGAAACAATTTGATATCTATAATTCAAATGCATACATTTGAATATAACATAAAATTATCACAACCCAGTTAGAGAAATTTAGGAAAATTACTATTTAACTAGACAGAACACTACATAAGAAGATAATTGTCACATAGGTATCTGTACATTTCTACTAAAAGACCAATTGGAAATAATTAGCTTATTCATGTTTTTATTTTTATGATTGCGTTATGGTAAAGTTTTAATGAGTATAGGAATTGACCTGAATTAGTCTATAAAACTCATTAATCTCTTACAAGTTTGTGTATTCTCTGTTCACATTAAAGGTTCAGCTACCTGGGAAGAGTAGGTCTAATCAAAGTAGGACTTAGTCATATACAGAGGAAGAGTTCTAATCAAATATCAATTAATCTAGCTAATAGAGATTGGATTCAACTTTATTAAGGATAGTTAAAGTTCAATTATACATCAAAGAGGGATTGTCTATAAAAAGAACTCACTTAAGTTTTGGAGTGTGCCTCTGCTAATAACAAGGTTTTATAAACCAAATCGAACCAGACCGACCGCTCCAACCAAAAAAAGTTTGAACTGGTCAATTGTCCAATTCGATTCTATGTAATAACCTCTGAGTATAAAAATTGGCCAGATTTTCAGCAACCGGTCTAACCGATTTGTCAAATACTCACCATTCGGATACCTAATGCTACTAAACTTTCAGATTTCATTCAGACTCTCTCACCTCTTCTCTATCTTCTCTTCACCATCTCTCACTACCAACATGCATGTAGGTAAATATGATACTTGGGGGTAACCATAGATGCAAAAATTGATTTCTCTATGTTATCTCCTTGGGCGGCTACTGTGAAGTTAATCTTCTATCTCATATCTCTCGTAGCTGGTCTGAGATAAAGAGCTTGTTGAAGTAACTTCGAACACCTTCCTTAGCGACTAAGTACTGTGATGGAAGGGATTGTGTCTACATCCATCCCATGTTTCTTACGCTGAGGTTTTGGTTTATTCGGCCATGAAATGTTTATGTTCTTTCTATTTGGGATTTGTCATTGTTATTGTATTTTCTCTTAAATTTGGGCTTTAATTTTTTATTTCAAAGGGGTACTGCTCTTTTGCTTGGGGGTGCTGCGCTTTTCTTACTAGAGAGGAGGATGGAAGAATATATCATATAGAGCTCCAATTTGTATAGAGTTCCAATTTGTACCATTTTATTCAAGTTTCTGTTAAGAGATAAGGATAAGGCAGTAATAGTTTCAATATTCTGTTTTATTCAAGTTTCATTATTATTGTGTTTTCTGTAACAATTAGAATAGAACTTTATTATAAACTTTATTAGCAGTTGTTACATATACTTTTTGAACTTCAATTTGTTATATGTTATTGTTTCAATATGTTTACAGATAAGAAGATAAGGATCCACTAGTATTGAATAATTAGTTTTCTGTAATAGTTAGAACTCTATTTCATATCAATCTCTGATTTTGATAGATGGGTTATATGTACTCTTTCAAGCATTCAATTTGTTGATCTACTAGCAATATTTCGGTGAGGCTATTTGAACTTTGAAGTGGAGCAATTGCTGGAGCAAAGTTTTAATAAGTGAGTAATATTTATTCTGTCATCTGTGTATACGTTTTGCTGCTGTTGGTCTTCTTTGTATAACTATATATGTATGTATATGTATGTTCCATTCTACTGTGTTTGCATTTTCCTCTCTTGTTCCTTCCATTTCTGGTCTTTGAGAAGCAGTTTTGGATGATAGTAGCTTCCCATATCAACTTGATATATTTAAGAATCATATTGTTTGATGATTCCATATCTAAAGGTTGAACCGAACCTGTGAACTTTACATATTTATTAATGAACTTGTCACTATCCTTGGAAAATTCAATTGGGAATTGGGAAAGTTTCATTCTTGAAAAGGCAAAGATTACGAGTTTGTGTGATAGGAAACATCTTCTACGTTTTGTTGAAGTGAGTGGGGATCCTCTGTTTCCACTTAATTTGGGTACAAATATAGTTATATCCCTTTGTTTCTTTTTGGAGTGGAATCCTTGGTTGAATTATGAGGTTAAGTGGGCAGCAAAATCCCCTAAAACCTCAGCTTAGTCCAAAGTTGTACAAAACCATCAAAGGATAAAGGCACTCTTCTTGCTGTCGTGACTAAATCAAGGAAATTAAATAATGATTTGTCTCATTGTTGGTCGGCCTTCGATAACTGAAGAGCCTTCCTTATTGGTAGCTCTTCACACCACACCTTCTTAAGTCTCTACTTCTCAGAGTTAATGGAGAAATTAAAACACCAATGGCATAATCTTTTGTCTTTGCTTTTTTGACCTATATTTACGATATAGTTTAGTTAATAGGAGAAGGTTCATAAATTGTTAAAAATGGTATCTTAAAGTGCAATTTTATGCTTATGATTGTCATTCTAATTAGAATTATTTTAGTAAGAGACTTTTGCCTTGACAATAGTATACCCAATTAACTTTTTAATACTTTTTAGGTTAAATCATAATGGAGAATATAGAATCATCCTCTACTCATGGTAAGTCCGTTCCAGCATGGAATTATTTTTTGTCTTCCCAAGCATTTGATGGGAATATCCAATATAACTGTATGTTTTGTGGTAGAAAATTTAAAGGTTAAGGAATTTCTAGAATGAAAGAACATCTTGCTAGTGCTAAGGGTAATATTGCTTTTTGCAAAAAAGTACCACTTGATGTGCGTGATACAACTGAAAAATATTTGCAACAACAAATAAAAAGAAAAAGGAAAATAAAGAGGCTCATGATATATCTTTTGGAGTGAAGAAGTACCACAAGTATTAGATAAAGGAAAAAAGAAAAGCTACTATTGGCATAGATTCTTATTTTTCTCCAAGAATTACTCCTAGTTCTCAACCTAATTTTAAAAGTGTTTTGGTTGATAAGGATGTTGTTTTGCGATGTAAAAGAGAATGGGCTAGAAGGTTCTATCGTTCATGTATTCTTTTGAATGCTTTAAATTCACCATATTTTTAGGAAGCAATATATGTTACAACAACAATAGGTTCAAGAATTAAGGTACCATCTTATTATGAGCTACGTTTTCCATTGCTTCAAGATTTAAAAAAAGGAATGTCAACTAATTGTGGATACATATAAGTCTAATTGAGAATCAACAAGATGCACTATTATGGCAAATGGGTGGACTGATCAAAAACAAAGAACCTTGATTAATTTCTTGGTTTATTATAATATTGGAACAACTTTTATCAAGTATGTTGATGCTTCTGACATGGTAAAAAGTGCTAGTGCTTTATCTGAATTATTATCTAAAATTGTCGAGTGGGTTGAACCAAAGAATGTTGTGCATTTTGTTATAGATAATGCAGCTAATTATATATCAGCTGGGTACTTATTATAATCAAATTATGGCATATTTATTGGTCTCCATGCGCTACTCATTGTATAAATCTTATTTTAAAAGATATTGGTAGTAAGAACCATATTTCTAGTCTTGCTTCACGCGCATTTAAGAACACAATTTTTGTGTATAATCATGTCACATTTTTGTCTTTGTTAAGCAAGCAAGAAGATTGGGTTGAGATTGTGCAACTCGCTGCTACTAGGTTTGCAACTACATTTATTACTTTGAAAAGTGTTTATGAACATAAGCAACTAATTCAAAATTTAGTGACAAGTAAATAATTTTCAAGTCATAAATTATCAAATAGTGAAGAAGGAAAAGTAGTTTGTGTTATTATTCTAGATAATAAATTTTGGGATGCTTGCTTGATCATTGTGAAGATTGTGGCTCCGCTTATAAGGCTGTTGAGGATTGTTGACTCAGATGAGAAGCCATCTT
>JAOTBA010000203.1:26668870-26683684 GCA_025629845.1 Erythroxylum squamatum
GTTGGAACAGTCGAAGGGAAGTTCTACAGAGGACCACCCGCGATCACCACAACCTTAGATAGTCGAACTCATTATTTAAATTTACAATAATAACAATTTATGTACACTTTGATGTGTTTATTACCAATTTTATAACAATTGACATTTTTTTAACTCTGTACTTCTCATCTAATTTTCTGATTACACAAATATCTTCAAATATACAAATTAAGTTCGTATGCACAGATAAGGGAACTCTTGAGAATATGCATTTAGCGGAAGAAGATGATATGGTAGTTGGTATTCATATCACCGACGGATTACACAATTCCGTCAGTACATATACACTTTATCCGACGGAATGAACCATTCCGTCGGTACAAAAACTTGAATTATAAATACCGACGTAACCATTACCGTCGGTAAAGCATTAAACTTTCCGACGGATTATATTTCGGTCGTTAACTTTTACACTTAATTTTGTTATCGCTCTGAATGTACCGACGGTGGTTCCGTCTCTAAATTATACCTACGGTCCTATTCCGTCGGTGATATCTGCCTTTCACTGACGAAAATTTTAATTAATATCCGTCGCAATATAACAACAACGGATAATTGTCCGTCGGTGTGCCGTTGATAATTTACCGACGGTCTTAGTCCGTCGGCAAGTATAGCGACAGCCTTATTGACGACGGTTTCTTCTTTCGTCGCTTTCCGTCGGTAAATATAGTTTCCGACGAAAATGTTGATTCCTCCGACGGAATATTCCGCCGGAGAACTTTAGTTTTCTTGTAGTGGACACAACCTCCTTCAGACAATTTTGTTTTTTATTGTTATTTTAAATTTTATATTAGACTCATATTTATTTATTATTAATTCATAATATAATAATAGAAATTAATGTATATTTATTTTAATAAAATATTTTATTTTTACTTATTCTTATAATTTTTACTTCTTATTTATTATATATCAGTTTTATAGTGGCTCACTACTGGTTGAACATCTAAACCTTAAACCTTTCCTTCGATCAGTTCAATGTCCAGTCTGGTTTTTAAAACATTGGTTGTAACGTCTAAAAACTTTAATGATTCATTTGCTCTTTTTCATTAATATTTATTTTGAATTTATAAAATTAAACTATTTTCTCCTTTAATTTTAAATTACCGATTTATTAAATAAATCAATTGAAATATATAATTATATGTATTTATAAATTTATCTAGCATGTACTTATATAAACTAATTAACACCAAGTTTCATTAAAATATAAAAAATGAGACATTATTCATAAAAACAACATTACATATATGAAAGCTACATCAACAAAGCAAAAGTACTCGGAATGTTGAAAAGAAGTAATACAAAACTTGAAGCTTCCCACAAAGAGCGGGAGCTAGCAAACCGGAACACAATCCTGAGATCAGGCCTAATCGAGTTTCGAATCAGATTCGAGCTCAACAGATAAAATTTCAGGCTGAGAAACTCAAGCACAGTTTCGAAATTGAGCCCAAAGCACTGAGCCTGGTTAAGATTCACGCAAACCTGAGTTCAACCATAAAATTTTAAGCTGCAAATGTGAGCATAATCTCAAGAGCAGGTCAAGTGTTTCGGGCCTCATTGAGCTTCAACCTAAACCTTAGTCTACCACAAAATTTCAGGCTATGAGTCTAAACTGAGATCGACCCATTACCATCACTAACCCTAAGTCATTTGAACCTAAAATGGTGGTTACTATAAATTATTATTTGTGTTCTTAATTTCTAATAATGAAAATTGCAACTTTTATCATATACAGGCATATTGGATAAACACTTAAAGACATGATAGTTCACTAATTATGTGCTTTTAATTATTCTATTCAATGAATGTATTTAGACTAAGTGATGCGTGCAAATTAAATGATAGATAATAAATTCGAATATAATGAAAAACGGTGTAAATTCTTAAAGGGTATAACATGCCCATTCTAACATTTCAAGTGTTATGCTCTTCTAAAGTGCTTTCATATTACTTTTGGCCACCCTAAAAAAATTAATACAAGTTAGGGGGGTAATAATTTAATAGATATTAATAATCATTACATTAATATAATTTTATTTGAATAATTTTATTTGAATAAAATTATATTCTAGAGATAATGGAAATTACTATACCATAAAATACTATAAATTTTAAATAATTTTTGTAAATAAATTTTTGGTTTTTTATAAAGTCATTAACCATCGACTTTATCGATCTTTATTGTAATAAATAACTAACTAAATATTCAATTAAGTTTGGAATGCGTAACTCAAATTTATTTAGATCACCTTAAAATAATAAAATGATGTTATTTCACAATAAATAAAACATCATTTTACATGTTAATATATAAATTAAAATGAGGTCGTTTAAATAATTTTATAATTTTAAAAAATAATTTTTGAGTTATTGAATTTTTAAAAATAAGTTTAGAATTGACTCTCCAATTCTAAATTCAACTCGAATATGGATCAATCTAATTTGATCCCCGAATTTTAGATCAAATCAACCAAAATCGAAGTGCCTTCCCTACTTAATATAGTCTAATATGGTAGAGACAGCCTTTACGTCCTTAGAAATTGCCTATCTATTTGTATGAAAAGTCTTTTTACAAGTTCTTGACCACGAATGAAGTTGCCCAAGATTGCAAAATGTGTCCTTTCATTAACAAGTACACCTTACAATCTGCCAGTAAGAATCGATGTGATCGGTCATAGCTGTTGATTGGACATTGGTCCAGTCATATGCTGAAGACAAAGATTTGAAGATCGGCCATAAGATCCATGGCTATTAACAAATGAAATGATCTGTTCCCGGCTATTAAGGGACTAAAGATCATAGGTAAAATTCACGGTGTGCCCACCATTCATACTGGAGTATCTAATTAATGATAGACCATGAAATAAGAGAAGGAATTATGTATATACTTTAAATATTTAATAGCTTTAACCTAAGGGGTGTGGTTGAGTGGCATGGACTCATCCATCCATAACCAAAGGTCAGGGGTTCGATCCTTAGCTTTGGGTATGGAGCAGCCTTAAATCCTTGGGTCAGCTGTCCCACCCTGTGAGGTGCCTACAAATCAGCAAGGGGATTAGTCACTGGGTCCGCCGGTGGATACCCTGGTCTAAAGACCAAAATATATATATATATATATATATATTTAATAGCTTTCCTTTAAAAAAAAGAAGATGGAAAAAGAAAATTTTGGTTAAAGATCCCATTGTGTAATTTTTATTTATACTATAGTGACTGGCTCATGCAATGCATTTATTCATATTCCACAATTTCATGGTTATATCTTTTTTATTTTCATATTATGGCACAAAAAATTTTAAAAAATCATATGCTCATCCTATTAATATGATTCTCAAGAGTTGAGAGTAGGTAAAATTACTAACACAACTAATCAAAATATGTCAAATTTTCATTAACTATAGGGTGTGGCAAATTTTGATAAATGCATACCAACTTATGGAAATAAATAGATAGTAAAATATTTACAATAATATGAAGGATAAAAGATATAAATCTCTTTTGTATTTTAAAAAATCTCATAAAATTTTTTAATTACCAGAATTCTAGAAAACAAAACATCTCTTAAACTTTGGTTAAAAAATAATGACAAAAAATACGCGATATGTACTTCATATGTGGTTAATTATCATTAATATGGTAACATAACTCAGGTCTTAAACTGACCCTAATTAATTAAATTTAGTTGAAATTAATAATTATAATAAGTTATTAGTTTGTTTCAAATTTAATTAAATTTAAGAGTTGGTTTGAATCGTTAAGTCAACATTTGATTAGTACAATTGTGATATTTATATCACGTGTATTTTATATTTATTTTTAACTAACGTTTAAGAGAAAGAATTTTTAAAATTTTGAAAAATAAAATTTTAAAATTGTTAAAAATTAAAGAAGTTTTAATTATGAATTTTACTTTTTTTTGGTTGAAGAAATAAGCAAATCCAACTCTATATACATATACTTACATGGGTATGAGGTCATTAGTTTTAATTACTTTAAAAGATACTCCCTCAAAAAAAATTACTTAAAAAGATAGAGACGGTCATAGTTAAACCCTTAGCTTTCTAGGACTAATTTTCAAAGATGGTCTCGTAAAATGAAAAGGACAGAAGCAAAATGAGACATAATACTTAATGAAATAACGCCCATAACGTAGTTTCTAGGCAACTTTCATGATAGTAACAAAAATGAGATGCGCTGTGCTGTGCAGTGACCTCATCCTCAGGTACATGGACAAAACCTCTGAGTCGAGTTGCAGGAAAGACTGACTCAGCCCCACATGGGTTCTTGTGCTTCCTGGAAAGAAAGATAAGGGTTGCCCTTAAACGGTGCGGGTAAAAGCCGTGGCCAATCCAATATCTTTTGAATTTTGGATCTTTTGTTTAATATTTAATATTACGCTGTCTTGTTTAATATTATGATATTATATTTTGTCTCATAAATTTTATTTATTTATTTGCATAAGTCTCACGTTAATTTTGTATAAATAAATAGCTAAAATTTAACAAAATAAGACATCGCAATATTAAAATATTAGATAGAAGAATCCGTCTCATCTTTTGCTTACTCTTACTGTGTTTTCATTGTATATGTGATACCATATCTACGCTTCAAGTTTAGACCGAGATAGAGACTTTGAGACAACTCTATCTCAAACTCTATCTCCGTCTCTTCCATCTGTTCTTTGTGTTCTTGGTTGGTCCAAGGAAACATGCCTGGTGCGTTAGAGGAAGCCAAGGTTTCGTTGCTTGAAGATTTGGTTCAAGATGATCATCAAGATCAAAAGCTTTCCAGGAGAGTTTGGATAGAGTCGCAGAAGCTGTGGCACATAGTTGGGCCTGCAATTTTTAGCCGTATTGCTTCTTACTCTATGCTTGTCATAACTCAAGCCTTCGCTGGTCATTTGGGGGATCTTGAACTCGCTGCGATCTCCATTGCTAATAATGTTATTGTTGGGTTAGACTTTGGTCTCTTGGTATGTTCATCATGGTTTGTTTCTCCATCTGCATATTGATTTGTACTTTTGTTCGTGTTGATAAGTCTTTTTGTGTGTGTGATCAGTTGGGAATGGCCAGTGCATTGGAAACGCTCTGTGGGCAAGCTTTTGGGGCTAAGAAGTACTACATGTTGGGTGTGTACATGCAACGTTCATGGATCGTCTTGTTCATTTGTTGTGTTCTGCTCTTGCCTCTATACCTCTTCGCATCTCCCATGCTTAAGCTCTTGGGACAGCCTGACGATATTGCAGAGCTCTCAGGCCGTGTTGCCATTTACATGATACCTCTCCACTTCAGCTTCGCTTTCCAGTTCCCTTTGCAAAGGTTCTTGCAGAGTCAGCTAAAGAACATGGTGATTGCATGGGTGTCTCTGGCTGCTCTCCTTGTTCACGTGTTTGTTAGTTGGTTGTTCGTGTACATCCTTCAATGGGGTGTCACAGGCACTGCCATGACCCTTAACTTTTCTTGGTGGGTTCTGGCTATTGGTCATCTGGGTTATACCTTATGTGGTGGGTGTCCTCTAACATGGACGGGTTTCTCCATTGAAGCATTTTCTGGTCTTTGGGAATTCACCAAACTATCTGCTGCTTCTGGACTCATGCTCTGGTACTGTAGTCTCTTATCAAATTAATCATAATTCAGTTTTCAAATCATGTGAGCTCATCGCTGTTCTTGTTCTTTTCTCCATTTGTTGTGTACGTAGCTTGGAGAATTGGTACTACAGAATACTCATTCTGCTGACAGGAAATCTGCAGAATGCAGAAATCGCGTTGGATGCTTTGTCAATTTGGTAGAGAACTGAATCTTCTCCACATACAAAAACTTTTATAAGCACATGCATACATAATATAATCACTTGGTTAAAGACAAACTAAGAATAACTTGATTGGTCTAATCATGGTGATCTGTAAACTGATCTCATTTATGCTTTTCTGAACGTTGGCAGCATGACCATCAATGGGTGGGAGATGATGATTCCTATCGCATTCTTCGCCGGAACCGGGTACGATTCTCTCATCACCTTCCTGGTTCTCTCGCTATCTAATTATAAGTAACATTAATTAAAAACTATATTTAGGTATAACGTAATCACATATTTATTTAAAAAATTTACACAAACCTTAATCAGTACTGCTATGTTATGATTGAGATGATCTCAATTTCTCACCACATTTTTTGAGAATCTAAGAAGAAGTGGTCGAGCCGTCGATGATTCTCCATCCGACCTCTGAATAGTCTGTATTACATCAGCGGACAAACACAATTTCCCTCCAATCCCATTCACAACTGGCCCATGACAGCATACCCCTCAAATCCTCTGGCAAATAACCCAGTACCAATCTGTCCTATTGCATCTTAGCCTTTCAATAAATGAAAGGCTAAGATGCAATAGGACAGATTGGTACTGGGTTATTTGGACAGAGGATCAGTCCCCGACAGCATAAGCACAATACAGCTAGTTTCTGAAAGTTAAGTACGTTCCATTATTGCTAAAAGGACAATTGGATCAGACTCGTCCGGTTCAAATACACCCACATGGTACAAAATTATGAGTTCAGATTCTCAGTAAAATATTATGGTGTCTTATTGTGTCTAATAAATCTCAACAATTTATTTATGTGAGTTTTACATAGAGCTCGTGTGGGTTCCGCAAAATAAATGGTTGAGATTCCATAAGACAAAATAAGACAATGTAATATTAAACAGAAGATTTGGTTTCCAAAATTATGAACTCGTACTTATCACATCAAATCATCTGTTTTAATTATTTTTATAAAGGTCCACACAAATATTAATTTTATTTACATATTTATATAAAATTTATATGGACAAAATTATTAAACTTCTTGTCTTATTACATAATTTTTATTTAATTTTTAAAATATTTCTATATAAATAAACAAGTGATGGGATCTTTTGAAAATGTAATTATGAAGAATCTTTTTTTTTATCTTGAAAATCTATATTAAAGTTAAGAAATTCGGATGATATATCTATAAATTCAATCTATTTCTAATTATTTATGATATTATTATTTGAATAATTAAAGCTTTTATGATTACATTCGTTACAAAATTTTAATCTTATCTTGAGTCAATCTATTGCAAATAGACAATTTTGACTTTATGGATTGTTAACTAATCAATGATTCATTAAGACTATAAGGACAAAACGTGTTTCAAGATGTCCATTTCATCCTTCAAGACGTATCCAATTTGTGTACTCAAAACGTTTTAATATTTTGTTTCGTCTCTGTTCACAGTTATGAAGTAAGATTAGTCTTCTAGGGACAGCATGTTTACACATGAACTTGTACACTACTTGAGCTTTGACGGTGGCAATCTTTTGATAAATTAAGAGTCGATCAATCGTGTGGAAGAGTCCAAATAAAGCAATGAGTTTGTGTTTATTTTGATTTTGTATCCATATCATATGTAAATCTTCTTTTAACCTTTAGTGATTCCTTCTTTCTTGCTACGAATCACTTCATCCTCTAAAGTCGACTCTTCATATCACGAGTTAGTCTTTAGGTCTTGATTTGTGTTAGGTGAGTAACATTGGACCAATAGCAATTTTCATAAATTGAAAAAAGAAATATAAGTTAAAAATAGTTAGCATTTTGCTTGATTATAAAGAATTTAAAATTTTCTCTTTTTTAATATAAAATTTAATACACCCATGCATCATATATAGGATATTATAATTTATCTTCTTTAAGTATTTGATATTTAAATTAAAAATTAATTTACAATTCATAATTTCAATTCGACTTAATAAAATTTTGTTTTAATAATGATGATTGATTACTTACACTGTCACAAACGCTAGTCAGGACAAATTGGATTTGTAACTTAGCAATCATTTGTTTTCATTTTTCACGTAGCCTATGCTTGATAAGGACCACTGTCTGTAAGACTGGTTATTGATTATCTCATCATTTGTTCGTTCATAGTAATTGGACAAATCTACATTAAGAAAAGATAAACATCTGACCGACTCTAGCTATGGATAATGTTTTATCCTGACGTGTGTTTTCAGAGTCAGAGTCGCTAATGAGCTTGGAGCCGGAAATGGCAAAGGAGCCAGGTTTGCTACAACAGTTTCAGTCATGACATCAGTAATCATTGGCGTTTTCTTTTGGCTACTGATCCTTGCATTCCACGATAAACTTGCCTGGATTTTCTCATCAAGTGAAGCGGTCCTTCAAGCAGTGAACAGACTGTCAATACTCTTAGCATTTACTGTTTTACTCAACAGTGTTCAACCAGTTCTTTCAGGTGGGCTTTTCTTGTTTTTGATGTTTCAGCTTTTCCTCACACCAAATACTTCATATTTTGATGGGTTGCTGATTTTTTTTCCCCCTTTTTTCTCATTGTTTTGTTCTTGAAGGTGTGGCTGTGGGATCTGGTTGGCAAAAGTATGTGGCGTACATAAACTTGGGCTGCTACTATTTGCTTGGAGTTCCACTTGGATTCTTGATGGGATGGGTCTTTAACCAAGGAGTTATGGTAAGTCATTTTTCACTTAATTGCCTTTTTCTTTGTCATTATTACGATCTTTCAAAATGAATATGATGATCCTAACGAAAGATTTAAAACAAGAAGTCATGCTTTTACTGATTTGATGATCAATTTGGAATGTTAAATATGTTAAAGATGATTTTATAGCTACTTTAGAAATATGTCTCGATTAAAATTGATAATTAATCGGGTCAAAATTTGCCTAAATTCTTTTAACATTCAGACTTCATCGGACTTCAAATTAAATAAAATATTACTGATAAATTAAAATTCAATTTTTTAATCCAAACATGAATTTTTTTAGTTTATGTTCATTTGAACAAGTCAATATTTTTAATCAAATCACACTCGTTAGCCATTTTTAATCAATTTCTCCAAATTAAATGTTTTGCTGGTGCATGATCTAAAATGGAACTATGGGATGAACAACAGGGAATTTGGGCTGGCATGATCTTTGGAGGCACAGCAATTCAGACCTTGATCCTGGCCATAATCACTATCCGATGTGATTGGGACAAAGAGGTACGCAATTTCCCAACGTTCTTCTACTTGTTTGTGTTTCCGCAAGACCTTGGCTCACCGGTTCACCTGAATTTTGTCTTCTGCAGGCGGAGAAAGCAAACTTGCATGTCAAGAGGTGGTCAGAAGTGAAAAAAGATGAGAAAATTACCAGCATAGACAATTAATGAAGCACATGCTCGAATGAAGATGGATTTATCACTAATCATCTCCATCTACACACTTCCCATTCCCTAATTATATATTGATGTTGCAAACCCAAAATTGTGATAATATAGTCACCCCAATATTTGATGAATCAAGATGTAATTGAATCATTTTTATTGCTCAAATTTTCATATTCTTAAATGAGTTCGTACGGTTTTTGGTTAAATGTATATTTTGAACGTTAATATTTACAATAAAATTTTTTATTAACTTATTAAATTTTCTATTAAATTAGAGTCTAATTTAAATATTTTGAAAATGTTAAGATTTAATTTAAACACTTCGAAATATTAAGATTTATTTTATATTTTGTTGTAAATTAACGGTTCATAATTCAGTTCTAGCCTATGTTCTTTTAGTTAAAAAATGACAATAAGTTAAATTGAATTTGAGTTATTATATTTTTTTGTCGTTTGAATATGGTCAGATCTAATTAACTGAAACTGTCTAAAACTTGATTGGACTAGATCAAATCGGACTTAATCAACCATTCCTTCTTTCGGCTATGTATGGGCTTGCTTATGCAAATAATAGTAGGTAACGTTGGTCACATGAAATCCCTTGCGACGGTAAGAACTAATTTACAAGAACAAATGATCTGTTACCAATGTTGGTGTACCATTTTAGGGCAATACCGATAATGTTGATTCCTAGCATAACAAGCGACAAGAGGAGCCGATCTTTACAGTGTGTAAGGTACTAGCGGATCTGATCTCCTTAAGATATTTTTCTTATTTATTGTTTGAAAATTTATTTACTGATTGTAGTAGAGTACCTAACTTATTATTTTATTTACTCCTTAATTTAGCATCAACTCCGTTTATACATTTTGCATGTGGGTCTACAGAAAACAACCTCTCTATAATGTAGAGGTAAGGTTGCGTACTATCAAACTTCTTCAGATCCCGCTTTATTACGAAACTTTAGACTGAGTGTGATGATAATGACGACATCATAATTACTAATAATGTTGATATCAAAGCTATTTGTTGTATCTAGTGGACAAGAAGTCAATCCTGAGTCCTCACCCAACATATGAATTGAAATTTATTTTAAACTAAAATTAATTAATTGTAAATATTTTATATTTTAATCCATTCTACAATTTACCTATTAGTAAAATATGTTTAAATAATAATTGTAATACAAAATATATTAAATTAGATAAGTAAAATATAAAATTTATAAATTTAGTTGACAAGAATTTTATTCAATTTAAATAATTATTCAAGAGTCAAGGTAAGTGTTATTTATTTATTATGTTATATCCGATTGAGTTAATTTTTGAATATTTTGCATTGCATAAATTTCATTTCTTAAAATTTTAAATAATAACAAGTTAAATTGGGTCGATTTGAATATAATTTTATTCAAATTTTAAGTATACTCGAAAATATTTTTCTTATTTATTTAATCGGATTAGAATTTTATAAATTCAAACATGAATGTAATAAAACAAAATTAATTCAAACCAATTTAAATTAATGTTAGTCATATGCATTGCATATTAAATTGAAACCTAAATTGATCGTCCCTGATCTATTAACTTCGCACCAATTCGGATTAAAAATTCGTGACATCCCAATTCACTCTTGCATGCCAATTACAGTAAGCGACTCACTGTAACATACAACTCGTGACTCACTTGCCCTCGCTCCCCTCCCTAAACGTAAGCAACAATTTGCAATGTTCTCTATAGTCTATACCCTTTAAGCATTTCAACTTTACTCCTCATTTCACTTGCCAAGCACCAGAGGCTCTCTGTAAGTGCTCTCTTTCTAATGGATAAATCACTTATATCCTCTTTGCAGTTCTCCAATCTTTTCAACACACAAGCTAACTCGACCGAGTCGCCGAAACTCAGGCAACCGAGTCTCTCATTAAACTCGCTCAGTCGAATCAAGATGTCGTTTATAGCAGACAAGTAGTCTTGACCCACCATGTTCGTGATCTCACCCACCAAGCTTTTGTTCTGCAGGTGCAGGTAATCTGGTCTTTGAGACATCTCTTCAAGTAAGACCACTAAAGAATCTATCTCCCTATGCAAATCGGAGTTCATGAGCTCCAAGACCCTCCCTTCTTCTTTATCTTTCTCTGAAGTGCTTGAGGTTGAGCAGAGAAAGAAACCCAATACCCTGGAAGTGGACAAAACATGCTCTAGGTACCGAGCATACCTGAAATTTTCAATCTTGATAAGAAAATCGTTGAAAGAACTCGAAACTGCGAAAGACAGTTGTATTTTTGCTTACCATCTGACCCAAGAAGAAAGCTCCCATGTTAAGGGACTGGCAATATCTCTAAAATTGGACAGTTTCAGGTAGTTTCGTCCACCAGTTGAAGGGTAAACAGAGAGCTGATCTTGAATGATGAAACTACCGTCTCTGACAATGTGATGGATGGTGATTAAGCACTTTATGGCGACGGAGGAATCCCGGGTCGATTGCAGACGATCCATGAGAGCTTCGACGGCGGCGGCGGCAGCGTCGCGTGTGCTGTGGCCGAAGGAGAGTAGGGTGGTGATATATTTAGGATGTGGCGGCGCTGAAGAGTCATGAGTTGTGGCTCTGAGGAGAGCCAAGTGAAGAGAGAGAGTTTCGGGGTTCGAAATTAAGATTGCTTTGCCTTGAGAAGCCTTGTCTTTGATCAATCCTATGATGTGTCGGAGATTTGTCAAGCGTCCCATGTCATGGGAACTAGAATCTTTCGCAGAGAAATATGTGAAAGATTGGAGCTTTGAAAGAGAGGAGTGTGGCTTTACTTTTCATGCATCCCGTCTCAGATGAAGACAATCAAAGACAAACAGAAGTCTAATTTAGAAAAGGCGGGCAATTTAAATTAATTTATTAATAAAAATTTAAAGTTTTAATTAGTTCGTAATATTTAATTAATTAATGTACTATAAAAATAAATCTAAATAATTGAATAAATTCCATTATTTTCTATAATTATTAAGAATTTTAAAATTTGAAATCTTATTAATTTAAAGGGAAAAAGTGAAATAAAAAGAGAACACTTTATCGATACCATAACATATACTCCCTCCGATTCATAATAAGTGTCGTTTTAGAGGAATGTACACTTATTAAGAAAGTTAATGAAATTTCTGATATACCCTTATTAATTACATGTTAAAGAATCTTGAAAATATAATCTTTGTAATCTGTGTAATTAAGATGTGAGAGAAATTAAAGGTTAATTTTGAAAGTAAAATTATAAACATGCATACAAAGTTAAGAATGACACTTATTTTAAATAATTAAAATATATCTAAAACGATACTTATTATGAATAATTGAGAATAGTTAAAGGTTCAACTTTTGTTTTTTCTTGATTTCTAACGAATGATACGGTAAGTTATCATTACTTAAAAACACTTTTCAACGGGCACGTAAGCCGTAATCATTTGGTAGCAAACGGTCGTCTTCTTGAGATACCGTTGGGGAGAATTAGCAATCCAAAGATGCCTATAGAAAAATGATGTTATAAAGAACGACTCTGCTTTTAACTTTTGACTTTCCATAATGTTCGTAGCAAAATCTCTAACATTTACAACATAATATACAATTAACTTTAAGGTCCTAAAAGTTTGAATTAAAACCTAATATTTTTAGTATTGACGTAACGTTTAATTGACAAAATATTAATCTCACCAAAATTTTCATCCATTTAAGATACGTAACGTTTAATTAATAAATTAATCTCACCAAAATTTTTATCCATTTAAGATACGTAACGTTTAATTAATAAACAGTTAATTTCATTAAATTTTTTATCCGCTTAAGATTTATTATGAATGTTTTGAAAACGCTAGAATTCAATTTGAACTATTCGAAACGTTAAAGTATGCTCTATATTTTATTATAAATATTAAGGTTGAAAATGCATTTTTAGAATGTTCTCAAAATAATATACCGCTACGATAACAACAACATAATAAAATAAATTATATAATTTGAATGTTATTTTATGAATCATTTATTCATAATTATTTAATATTTTAATATTAAATGCAAAATTTTATTAATTATTAAATTTAAATTATTAATTATTAAACACTTTTGACTTTTTAACTTATTATTGCCATATTATATTACAAATTTATTTTGGGTGTATAAATGCACGCCGGCAAGCCTCGGTTTGGATGCTATTTCACCGTATTAAAGATGCTGAGAGTGAGCTAAGTCAGTATATCCAAATTTGTACTCTTTATTTAATGCCATTAGATTCCTTTTAACGTGTTTTACTCCCTCCATTTGTATGTGTTTGTTCTGATCCTATTACAGGTAAAGACAGGTAAAGATTCTGCTTTCGGCCTAAACAAAATTAAGGGAATAAAGTCCCGTCTCCCTTCCAATTAACTTTTACCTCCTGTTTGGTTGCTGTCCCCGTCACTGGGGACAGAGGACAGAACATGAAATTCTTGTCATTCAGCGCTGTTTGCTTCCTGTCTCCCTGGTTTTGTCATCTGTCCCCAGATGATAGAGACAGCAATTTTCTGTCCGTCGCTTAAGCGGAGGACAAGGGACAGTATGTCTTACTGTCCCTTGTCCTCCGCTTCAAGACATCTCGTTGTCCAAATTTACCCCCATCTCAGTCTCTGCTCTCGACTATCCGCCGACTCACGGCCGTCTCCGTCAACAGAGGAACCAGTCCTCGTCCGTCCTAAATACAAGACTCGGGGCTCATCAAGACTCGGGACTCCGCCAAACACGACCCGGTGCAACTCTTCCTCCTCCTCCTGACCGCCGGCGAACTCCCACTTATCCAGCTCCCAAGACGGCTTCTACACCGGCACGTCAGCAACAGCGGACTGCTTCACGACGCCTTGGGAAACAATCGTCTGCGAAACAAGACGAGAGGCGTTGCGGACTGAGTGCTCGGCCGACGAGGTGGAGGATGAGAAGGCCCCGCGAAGACCAGGGCTTACGATTCCGATTCCGACACTGGTTGCCTTGGCTCCAATCACCCTCATGGTTCCTCCGCCCATTGTCAGTGAAATCCGAAACAAGAGAAAGGAGAATCAATGAAATATTTAGTTCAATTAGAATGAATTCCACAAATCATAACGCCAAAGTTTTCATTTACATTAAGAATTACATTTCTAAGTTTCTTTAAATACAAATTATATAATAATAATAATAATGATAATAAATATTGAATAATAATAAATACAAATTATATAATAATAATAACAACAACAATAATAATAATAATAATAATAATTAGACATGATTATAATAAATTTGAGTAGATTGTAATAATAAATTTGAAAAATAATAAATACATAATATATAATAATAATAATAATAATAATAATAATAATAATAAATATTGAATAATAATAAATACAAATTATATCATCATCATCATCATCATCATCATCATCATTGAATAATAATAAATACAAATTATATAATAACAATAATAATAATAATCATAATCATGATAATAATAATAATATTAATATTTAGACATAATAATTATTATTGCTAAATTTGAATAATTATTATTACAAATTATGTAATAATATT
>JAOTBA010000203.1:26689938-26716094 GCA_025629845.1 Erythroxylum squamatum
TCATATTAAAGACTAGGGGCATATTCGTCATTTGCACTATTTTCTGTCTCTGTCCCCTACAACCAAACACATCTGCCCTGGAGACGGAGACAAGATTCTCTGTTCTGTCCACCATAAACCAAACAACTCTCTGTCCCTAATTTCTGTTCCGTTCCGTCTCTAGCTACCAGAGACGCTAACCAAACGCAGCGTACAGATTAATTAGTGGTCATGTCCAAGTGGCAAGATTTTATAAATTTGACGAGATAAGGGAAACTTTAGATGGGAGTTAAATTTAGGGATAACAACCGCTCTTTTTATGGGCATAAATTTAGGTATTTTTTAATAATTCGGTCTATAAATTAAGTTTAAGCTTAGACTGACTCGAAGTCTAATTATTTTAAACAAAATAACATTATTTTGTTTAAAAGAATTAGGCCTTGACAATCCAGACTTAGATCTAATTAAAAAATATGTTATTTTATATTTTAAAATTTCAAAATTTGACTAAGGTTGTTAGAAATGCTTAACTCACTCTTAAAAGTTAGCTCAAGAAGGAGGGGTTTGCACACTATTATAAACTGTTAAATGCTCTCATACTTGTCCGATGTGAGGTTCTTAATACACCCCTCAGTCCAGAGCAGGACTGGACATCTGATGGATATTTTGGACAAAGGGACATAACCGGGCACCGCCCCAAACTATCGAGACAAACTGGCTCTGATATCATGTTAGAAATCCCTAACTCATCCCCAAAAGCTAGCTCATGAGGAGGAGGTTTGCACACTATTTTATTAAATGCTCTCATACTTGTCCAATGTGGGATTCCTGACATGGGCTGGCTCATTGTCATTGTCATCCCTAGTTAAATTCAACTGGTTCAGTTAAATTGCAAACATTTTGAAGTTTAATCTTTCAATTCAATTTACTTGAATAACTCTTATTGTCAAAAATCAATCAGTTTATTAATTAATCAGTCAATTTTTGTAAATTAATAAATTATTAGAAACAAAAATAAATCAAATAATTTTTATTCAACAATATCTTTTTTAAACGATCTCTTTAAATTATATTTCAAATTCTTTAATTTTTGTCAACATTTAATTAAATTTATGGCGATTTAATACCAGTTATACCTTAAATCTCTTGTTTTACCCGTTTAGCTTTCGATCCGTTTTTTAAAACATTGAGTTATATTACATCATTAAGGTGATTATAAATTTAGGGTAAATCACAAGTAATTTAAAAAAGTTAAACAACAAGTTAGATCAAGAGACAATAATCTCTAATCTCCTTGCGAACAATTTGTTTAAGACTCCAACCTCACGTTACTCGATCACATATTCAAGTTTATTTTAAAGTTTCGAGCTAATTTTAAATTTGAAAATTTTGATTTATTTTGACTTAAAATAGTTTAATGAACTTAAAATAAAATAAATCCAATTATTTAAAACTAAACATTACTTTAAAATTTTCAAAATTGTTCGATTCATACTAGATTTTAAAGTGCTTATAAAAAAATTAATTCAAGTTTAAACTGTTCCTATTTGTTTTAATTTCAAAGCAAACTCTATTGTTCGGATTCAATTGAGTTCAGGTTTGAATTTGGAGGTAACTCTAACTACCCTTTAACTTAAGCCTTGTTTGGCAGTCAGCTGATTGTATTAGCGGTTAGCTGATAGCTGATTATATCAGCTGATTTGGCCAGCTGATTATATTAGTTGTTTGTTATTTGATGTTTAGTAAAATTGGCTGTTTAATGTTGGCTGTTTATGCATAAAATGACATATAAGGACATGATTTTAAAAAATAGGGTATGATTAAATTTTTTAAAAAATAAATTAACTTCTAAAACATTCCTAATGAAATTAACTTAGACAACAATTTTTAAATAATTAAAAACACCTTTTTAAATTTATTAGAAATTTAAAATTACTTAACTTCATTTAATTGAAAGTAATTTTAAAGTAATTTTAAATTTCTAATAAATTTAAAAACTTCATTTAATTGGAATTAATTAAAAAAACAAAAGCCTAACAAAACATTCCGCCAACACCATTAATATACTGTAGCTTGATTTGAGAAATAAAGTTGGAAGTTTTGCTCTTAAGTTACTGATCTCGTCTCTCTTGCATACAACTGCTTCCCTTCCCATGTAACGTATTATAGCTTCACTCTCTGGGCTTCCGCTGTCTCAACTCTCATAGGTACATTGTCATTTTCAATCAGCTAAATGCAAAACGTTACCCCTCTTGAGCTTGTTGAAAATCAGCTAATTGGGTTAATCAACTAACCCATTCAGCTGAATCACCAAACACAAAAACTCGCTGCGTAAAATAGTCAAATAAGCTAAAATGGTTAATCAGCTAATTTTTAGCTGATAAGTTATTTACCAAACATGGCCTTAGTTTAAAGGTGCAGTTTCAGCAATTCCTAATTTTGTTGCAACCAGAGTTTAAAACTATCATCTCATGCCACTTGGAGCTTGAAACGAATTGCTTTATGAAATAAAATACAAAGAGGGTTGAGAAGGAAAAAAAAAAAGAAAAGCAAATGAATAGCTTCCAAGACTGAACAACTCCATAGACCAAGCTCAGGTTCTTAGATTGAATTTCTGACTCAAGCCCTTGAAATGAAGAAAACTGGGCGAGTCAACCCAACAATTCGCATCTCCTCCTCTATTAAGATGCTTCTTCATCTTTGTCCTGCTCCAAGAATCTAACAACTTCAAACAAAAATGTTAATCCTTCTTTTTAATGCTTCTGAATTTCATATAATTTTAGGACCAAGGCGATGCTTGTCTTGTCTTCGAACAGGAATCTCCTCCAAGCTGATCTTGTCTGTACGTACGAGGTTGGCAAGTGCACACTTTTATCACGATTCACGACACGCGACCCGCTGACGACGTCGTACCCGTGGCAGATTCCGCGCCCACGCTGTCAATTTTCTGTGGCTTCACAACGGAGCCGTTCCCGAAGGAAAGGAACATCGGACTCGTCGTGAGTCGCCATATCTGCCACCCCTCGCCGTTCTTGTTGTACACTTTCCTAAACCGCCACTCCTTCGCCGTATTGAACGTCGTCGACCTCTTGAACGTCGCCTTAGCTATCAAATGCTTCCTTACCTCCTCCGGCAATCTCAACCTGTACTTGTCCATACTCTCCTTTTCAACCGCTATCGAATGCCCCGTCGAATGAAATTTCAGGTAGTTGAGTGTGTCATCGGACCTTGTTGTTGGTCTGAACTCTCCGTTTTGTCCTTCGTCAACAGTGATCGCAACCTCCTCCCGAGTTTCGGGAGGCGGTACTGCGATGTTCTGTTGATTCGTCTCTGTCGTTGTTGTTGCTGCAACTCCTGAGTTCACATCAATGGAGAGATCGGCTCTGCAAACCGGACACGTTACGTGGGCGGCGAGCCAAGTATCGATGCACTGGGCGTGGAAGACATGATCGCATTTCGGCAACAGACGCAAGGTCTCTTCGTCTTGAAACTCGCTCAAACAGACCGCGCATGCCATGATTTCTCTCCCGAGTTTGACCGCCTTAACTACGGAGTACTGGAAAACCGGTAAAGTCTCGATGACGGCGGGGTCGAGGCCCCGCTGCTTCCGCGGTAGCTGGATTTGGGCCAGAGCGACGGAGTAAGTAACCCCGACGCGTGTGCGGG
The DNA here is from genome assembly GCA_025629845.1 of Erythroxylum squamatum. Lineage (NCBI taxonomy): Eukaryota > Viridiplantae > Streptophyta > Magnoliopsida > Malpighiales > Erythroxylaceae > Erythroxylum > Erythroxylum squamatum. The sequence continues at coordinate 26,693,584 of JAOTBA010000203.1, forward strand.
AGCAATTCCTGAGGCAGATGGAGACGAGGGAGATGAGGAGGACGACGGCGAAGAGAACCGTCACGAGTACAGTCAATGTGGGGTCGATCCTGCGGCTCGTGTAAGCGCCGTTCGGATTGTCGTTTGATTCGTCGGCGGGTGGCTGAGCGTGGGTGGAGGAGGAGCATGATAGCAGCAAGAAGAGGGAAACGTTGAACCACTTGATTCCATAATGAGGAGCAATCCAACGGTCTAGATTATTCTTCCTCATTTATGTAACCACAAACTCTACCGCCGGTCAACGGTCGAGTCAAATTCCCGATTTTTGTCCTTGACTCTCTTCTTTTCTTTCCCCCTCCTTTTCCCTTTTTTTTTTTCTGTTACAAAATTTTGCATTCGAAGACAGAAAAATCAGGAGAGAGAAGGACGGAGGTTGAGAGAGGGCTTTTTTCATTAATATTTTCAAATATACAAAAATATATATTTGAACTAATTTTAGTTTTGACTTATTTTAAAAATTGACTTTATTTATTAAACTAAAATTTAATCTTAATTCGATGATAAATATTTTAACACATTACAAAATAATGTAATTAAGAGGTGAATAATACATGTACTTAAACTATGGTATTTTTAACCTCAGGTTTAGGTGAGGTTGCAGGGTCAAACTGTCATCATATAAGAAGGTACCTTTAAGTTATTTACATCCAAACTAATTCTTATAGTTAGGACCCTTCTAAGATATCTCGTGAGAAATCAAAAAACAAAAATAGTATTTTTAAATTTATTAAAAATATAATTTTATCATATTATTCAATCTTGTATTTTTCATCATTATTATCGTCATCATCACACACAGCTTGAAGTCCTACAATAAAGCGGAATATGGAGACATCTGATAGTACGCAACCTTACTCTTATATAGCAATTCAATCTTGTATTACTGGTTTTAAAAATTTTAAATGTAAACAATAACAATAACAAGTTAATAAGCAACTTTACTCGTAATTACTAAGGAAATTGTTTTAATATAAAAAATTTAAATGCAACTAGAATAAAAAAGAAATAAAAATAAACATCTTTGCGCCAGAACAGAGCAATCTCATTGGTCAGACATTAGTATCCACGGATCGCGATCCGTGTGCCTTTCATTTAACAGATCTCAACCGTAGATTTTCAATTAATCTAATGGCTGGGAGTCCGTCCTTCCTAAATATTCAAACTTTCTCTTCCCGCCTTTCGCTATAAATGCATCCCCGCATTTCGGTTCCTTCACAGCAACAAATTTTCCTTCAGTTTCTCGTTAACGAAACAAACCTTTCCTCCTAAACCTAAATTTCTCGTCTCCAAATGGCTCGTACGAAGCAAACTGCTAGGAAATCCACAGGAGGCAAGGCTCCAAGGAAGCAGCTGGCCACCAAGGCGGCGAGGAAGTCTGCTCCTGCGACGGGAGGCGTCAAGAAGCCTCACAGGTTCAGGCCGGGAACAGTGGCCTTGAGAGAAATCAGGAAGTATCAAAAGAGCACTGAGCTCTTGATCAGGAAGCTGCCATTCCAGAGATTGGTGAGAGAAATCGCTCAAGATTTCAAGACTGATCTAAGGTTCCAGAGCAGTGCCGTCGCGGCCCTCCAAGAGGCGGCTGAGGCATACCTTGTTGGGTTGTTTGAGGACACCAACTTGTGTGCTATTCATGCCAAGAGGGTCACCATTATGCCTAAGGACATACAGCTTGCTCGCAGAATTAGAGGCGAAAGGGCTTAGCTTTGATTGTCTATGGGTCTCCCTTCTAAATATCTGTTATGTATTTCTCGCGTTTTTAGATAGTTATTTGTTGAGAAATTCATATCCTGCTTAACGGGAATGGAGATTGAATTGAAAATGTCACTGTAACTGATGTATTAGGTAATGCAATTTACATGTTTGTGAAAAGGTCTCTGTGAGTAGCAAATGAATCTTCCTACAATAATAACGGCAACAATCGATTTTCGAACTCGAACTGACCCAATAAAAGTATCTCCAGATATCGATACGGCCCATAAATCCAACTATAACGGGTCATCTATTCGGATTAAATTCTATTTCAAGTGGAGGCCTTATGAATTGGTACTTTGGAGACAGGTGGAGCAGGTACGTAACTATCCGTTCATCTTTATTCTTCATGATTGATTCCTTAGCTGTCTGGTTTATTCTATCGACCCTGATTAGCTAGTTAATTTATATGTTCTTTTGAGATTTCTGGGTGTTGAAGATTATTATGAATCTCAAAGTTGAAACTTAAATCAAAAGCACCATAGTGAAATTGACAGTGGTTTTGTCCCAGCAGCAGGATTCTGACAATGAGATGGCACACATTGTTTTGTCTCAGCTGCCTATGTAAGATTAGAGCTATTTCCAAAAGTTGCCAGGCAGAATATCAATGTGCTTATATCTTGTGGATTCTTTTAGTGAAAAGTGCACATTTTTATGTGATGGTGGTCCCTTCTATAATTGCCGCCCAAACGATACCCTGAAAGAAACATCCACTGCTTTGAAATTCCATCTTTTGTTGATACCCACATTGAGAAATTCCACTTTCTTCTGGTATCTTAAACAATTTTAGTAATTATATGTCATGTTGGGTTTGGTTATCAGTTAGATTCGTAGTGGCCGGCTTTTGGAAGTATAAAATCAAGTGAAAGATGAGGGGGTATTGAACCACCCAAGGAGTAGCTCAAGTTAAAGGGGTTTCCTTAAATAGCAAGTGTTTCAGCTGATGGTAATAAATAAAATTTAATTTAATTAGAATTTAGGTTTTGATGATTTTATTAAAGTTCTAAATTTAAAAATTTTGAAACTCTAAATTACTTTGAACTTGCTCAGTTTAGTTTACATTTGTTTGTAAATACTTGAATTCAAAATTTTTTTGATTCTGATTTAATATGATTTTAGTTTAATTGTGATTTGAGTTGGATTTTGAGTTAAAGTTTGAATCTTTTATGTTTTTGAGTTGTGCATATTTAAGAGAAAAGGGTGGAGGTTTCTATTTGGATAATGGAGTCTAAGGGGGTGAGCTCAAGAACAAGCTTTCAATTTTGAGGCAATGTTTTGTTTATGCACGCATGGAAAGGGAAAAGGTAAAGCGACATGAGTGGAGAAAACCAGGCTAGAAAGCACAATCACCCCTCTAATTCGCTCACACCATGTACACTTTTTGCCTCTCAACGACAAAGTCCTTGTCCTTCTTGTCACATGGAGGTGTTCTTCATGTTCTTCAGAACAATCCAAGAAGATGAAATCTAGTGTTTAGTGCTGTTGGGTTCTTTGCTTTTGTGTCCTACGTTACCAATGAAAAGTAGGGTCTCCAAGTGGCATAAGGGTTGAAACTTGCGAACTCCTCTTTGAACTTGCACAGTAGTTTGTTTTGTAGGTTTTCGAGCTGTATGTTAATATATGTGTGTATGTGCTGTGTTCAGCTCAACAATCCAAAACGATTGCTAATCATTTAAAGATTGGCTTGCCGACCAGTTCATAATTGTACGGAAGTATCAGGTCATGTCTTTGATTAAGTCTTCAATGATTTCTTTTACTTTTTCCCAAAATCAAGATATTTAGGTGAATTGATTCATAGAAAATGTAAGGATTAGTTATTTAATTATACCATAAAGTTTCCTCCAAAATTTTTATATTAATTAAAAAAGTATAAGAAATAGACTTTTGTGGTACTTTATAAAACTTTAGATAAATTCTTTTAAATTTCAATGTTATGAATGGACTATTCAAATATTATTAATATTGTAATTTAATTTAATTTTTAAATTTAGACCAAATCAATGAAATTTAATTTAAATTAATAATTTAAAATATCATAACAAATTATTTGTTTTCGTCGAAATTAATTGGTTTAGTTATAGTTTAAAATTTTGATTGAATTATTGTATAAATAGCATTTGAATGACAAAAATGCGATAATTATGACAAGTATATTTTATTATTATTTTTAAATAAAGTTTAAGAGAAATGATTTTTATAAAAAACTAAAAATTAAGATTTTTTCGAAACTTTTGGAGAATAAGGAATTTTTTAATAAATGACAAAAATGCGATATTTATGACAAGTGTATTTCATTATTATTTTTAAATAAAGTTTAAGAGAAATGATTTTTATAAAAAACTAAAAATTAAGATTTTTTCAAAACTTTTGGAGAATAAGGAATTTTTTAAAAAATTTCTTAAACTACAAAAGAATTTGTCTTTTACTCGAATTAAAAATATTCAAAATTTTGAATTATATACTATAAATTATACAGTAATTAAAAATATAATTTAATAAATCCTAATATTGATTCAGAATATAGCAAATTTAATTTAAAACTATAAAAATACCAAAATTTTGAATAAAGGCCAATTAATTTCAATCCTGAGTGTTATTAAAGTGAGAGATCGGCTAAATCGATATCCCACCACATTAACACCCTAATTCCTGTTTTAAAAGTCAAGTTTGTATTTGAAAAAGAATCCAAGGAGTGATTGTTTAGCAAAAACCTCGATTTGATAGCAGTTATTTGTAAAGTTTTGCCGTAATTACTTGTAACGGTATATGTCAGATTATTAGATATAAAGTTTCGTCACCCAATTTAATTCTTTCACTAACGAAAGTAGTTTTATACAAGGCTTTACTGAGTCGACACCATTCGACTATTGACACTATCCCTCGTCTTTACTATCTGTGAAAGAATTTCACACCGAATAGTACAATCACCTTGTACTAACTTTAACAGATGATTTTTCTTAACAATCTTGTAACGAAAGAACAATAAATAAATAACTCAATTGATTAAAATTATAAAAAATAAATTCTGATTATATTTGAGATAGACAAAAACAACTTTTTAATAAATTCCGTTCCTTTGAAATGGATATAAAAATTGTTTACAAAAATTAGCAGAATCACGCCGTAATCTGTACTCGTGAACCACCTAGAAGATTTCACACTCATGCAACTAATCAACACCACATCAGTTATTCGAGCCAAGATGATTATAACGAACAACCAAGCTCACTACTGTTTTTACACAACTGTGCAACACAGAAAAATCAAGAACCCAACAGCAGCGACACACCAAAAGAGATCAACAACGTGAGTCACTCCCAAAGATCAAAAGACCTAGTCGTGAGTCACTCTAAGCCATACACCTTAAGGTTTTCACTCCCACGTCAAAAAATCAATCAACTAATTAAAGAAACGGCACCTACAAGATGAAATTCTCATTCTTCCATCAAATCGAAAAATAACCAACAGGTAACCTCACAGTCGTAATCACCAAAACAAATATACCATGACCTTATTTGACGCACACCACTGCAGCCAACACCCAAAGAGCAATCACTAGATAACTCACATGAGGAGTCCAAAAAAGCAGTTTATGCATACACCTCCAACAAGTCACTCACATTAGGAGTATAGGATCACACGAGCAAGAACCTCTATAGCTCTTACAATATCCATGCCACAACTAATCAACCAATGCCATTGACACCAACGAAAAATCACGCACGCAAGCCTTCCTTACTACAGTGAAAAAGCCACTTAATGTCTATCTATAATCTGACATAATCCACTTAGATTTTAATTAAAGATAGATTTCTAATTTCACTGTAATTCTTATATCAGAGTCCAACTCAAATAAGGAGTATTACTTATTTACACCATATTTTAGTTTAAATTTTTAAACATTATCTTGAAAATTTAATAATAAAAAATACTAAAATTAAACAATAAGATATATAATAAACATCTTAACAGTATTTTTATATGGAAATCCAAATACCATTCTGCCTCCTTTGTCGTGCATCCCATGCTTTAGTGTGTAAGAAAGAAAGGTTCTTAGACCGTTTTAATGTCCTTTTCAATAAACGCCAAGGGTCGTGCAATAACAACAAAAACAATACGAAGGCATCGGCAGGACGATTGGATACTTTTTGAATGGCCTTATATTCTAAAACTAATCACATATAAGTCACAGTTAACAATCATCATTGTATATTTAATCAACCACATCATCCAAATTTAATATCATAAACATGCTTGCAAGCTTGTCTTCTTGACTATGTTCATTGCACGATTAGTGTAAAATAAATATTTCCATAAACTTATCAAAATTACGCACAAAACCAACTACATAGTCAACAATGGATGATAATAAATGTTTTTAAGTTTCTATTATTAAATAAATAATGGTTAATCATTATTTTACTCTATTTGATAATAGTAATTTGAAATTTAAAAAGTTATGTTGAAATGTTATAATTTTCAAAATTTAACAAAAATAACATGTTATTAAGTTTTTCGTTAACGTGGATGATATGACCATCACATATTCTATTTATTTATGATGAATTATATTATTAATTAATTAACAATATGGAAAATCCTAAAATAATTATATACACTTTCATATGTTTTACTTCATAATTGTTTTAAAATTTTTGATATTTTTAATTTATGAAATTAAAATACAATATGTGATAGTTACGTAACAAATATATTAATCTAATATGACTTATCACGTCATCCATACGAACTTGATGTTAGAATTTTTTGTTAAAAATTAAAATCTACAATATTTTAGTAGTATTATTTTCAAAATTCAGACTAGGATTATAAAATTAAGGAAGGTTTATAATTTATTTTATAATTAATCCAATAAAATTATATTTTTAATATTTACAATATAAGTAATTATCCATATCAATCAATACTTAGACACATAAATTTTCTTGTTACACATCTTGAATATTTTGTGATGATAGTATAGTTGAATATAATATTGAATGATTAATTTTTAAATATTTTCTAATTTAGTTTAGTTTAGTTTTTTTTTTGGGTTAGAAGTTGACGAAAAACATATTTTAAGAATGCCTTTTTTGCTCAAATGACTTCATGTTGTTTTCATTCTTAAAATAGTATAAATAGCAACACGTATTTGAGATATATTAGTAAAAAAAGGTTGTTTCTCTAATCTTTCCTATATAATAAACCTTTCACCTTCTTCACCTACCTCCATAGCCTCCATTTCTATTACCAGAAGACACCATGGCTTATGCAGCTATCGATGCAGCAACTACCATCTCCAATGGCGTCACCACCGTGGACTGTCAGAAGCAAGTTCGGTCATGGAGGCTTCTCCGGTCACTCGTATCGCTTCTTATTCCAACATGCTACAGTTCATTCACAGAAGAACAAGAGACCAAGCAAAGAAAACGAACCACCCTCCAAAGACCTGCCTTTAACGGTCATAAACCCACCTCCCTGTTCACTTCTTCCACTATAGTCACCGGCACTATCTTCGGGTTCCGGCGAGGGAAAGTTAGCTTATGCTTCCAACCAAACACCAAGTCGACCAACTCGGTTATCCACCTCGAGCTTCCAGTGTCCACGGCAACCTTAGCTCGAGAAATGAACGGTGGTTTTCTACGAATAGCACTAGACTGCACGAGTCATGGAGCCAACAGTTCATATTCTCGATCGAGTTCGCTTCTGTCGATGCCAATATGGACTATATACTTCAACGGAAGGAGAGTTGGGTACGCAGTGCAGCGCAAGTCATCAAAAAGTGATCTTGAAGCTTTAAAGTTGATGAATTCAGTAGTTACAGGTGCTGGGATTATTAGCGGCAAGGAATTTGATAGTGAAGATGAGCTCATGTACCTTAGAGGAAAGTTTGAGAGAGTTCGTGGATCATCCGAAGTTGAATCTTTTCATTTGATAGACCCAGAAGGGAACATCGGTCAGGAGCTTAGTGTTTTCTTTTACAGATCAAGATGATGACTTTCACAAACTCTTTTCTTTTTTCCATTGATGTTGGTCATTCCAAGTCCAGTTCAGGGATTCTTTAGAACCACTGTGTTCTTTTTGAAGCTGTGTTGATCATTTAACATGGCTTTTAGTGACCTGTACGCCAATCACATCTACGGCTGTTTTGTTCGAAAAGTAGGATTTTTCAGTCCATTACTACTCAGAGATAAGCTCCTAATTTACCAAAGCCGCTTTCTGATTTGGTAAGGAGCTCTTTAGATTTACGTGAGATTGTAGGTTAGAATTCTTCTCATTTATGCAGCTATTTAAAATTTGAGGTTAGAGTTTTGTCTTTTGTAAGAAATTTATTCAGCTTGAGAAGGAATTAATTTGAGTACAGATGATTTAAAAGTACCTTTCTATAATTGAGACCCGCCTAAGACACCTCGTGGGCAACAAAAAAAAAAAAATTGTTCCCTAAAATAGTAAGTGTTCATGTGTAGCCAAATTAGACATGTTTTCTTTTATTAGGCATGATTATTTGGTACATCAAACTCCTTGGGCAGGTATAGATGGTAATGAGACATCACCTTAGTTGTTTACCTAACTATTAACATTTAGAGTTTCATTATAAATTAAAATTAAATTGCCATTGTGTGATTTAATAGATTTTTTATTGAAATTGTAATCGCATAATCCTTAAAGAGAAGATATTGTAAATCTAAAAGAAAAAAATTACATTAATTTATTTAATTTCAAGGTCAATTATACATAAATTTTCAAAATTTTATTTTAGTTAATTTAATCTTATTTTTTAAATATTCTCTTAAAACCTTCATTTCAACAATATAATTTTGATAGATTAAGTTCAAATAAAAAATTAAGAATAATTTCATCTTTTTATTATTGCGTTAATTAAGAATATTAAACAAATTTATGATAAAAGATGGGTAAAATTACATTTAATTAGAGAATCAATTTGAAATAAAAGGAATAGATGAACCGGGCCTATCAGTGTTTCTAAGCCCAAGGACAACTGCGTTACGATCCAACATATCTCTATGACCCTAATAATGAATCCAAGACTTTGATTATTGGGCCGGGCATATCTTATTCCAGTTTAGTCCTAAACCAACGATCTGTTTTAGGGTTTCAAAGTATGAAGAATGTTGGGTCTAACTATTTTTATGGTAGTCCACAATTTCCATCATATGTTTATTTTCACTTGGGTCGTTCGTATAGCCCAAATCACAAGCAACAACTCTTGCTTAGTGCCATTTTTTTCAATAATACCAAACAAGCGAAATCAAAATATAAAATAAAGGGTGAAAACGAAATTTTAAAAAACTTTATAATCTTAAAAATTATTAATTTTTTAAGTTTTCAAATTTTCAAAATTGCGCTTCGATTAAAAAATAACAATAAACATATGCAATATAAAGACTAATTACATCATAATTCAATATAGTTCTTAACATTGAATTAAAATAATTATATTAAACTAAAACTAATAATTTATTATAATTATTTTAAATTATTAATTTAAGTCGCATTTAATTGATTCTAGTCACGTTTAAAAAAAGAGTTAAATTATTATATTAGTGACATTTGATTAGTCTATTTTTAATATTTACAGTCATTATTAAAAACAGTCATTATGTTTTAGTAGGAATTTAAGTGGATGGAGCTTTTTTAGAAAAATGAAAATTCAAAGTTTTCTTAAGCTAAGGGTTTATATTTTTACCCTAAGATAAAATTAGTTTTACGTTCAATTGTATTTTTTTTTTGGATTCGAGGAAATCCCACAGGCAGGCCAAGCGGGCTCACCTCAGCAGAGGGCCAAGCGGCTACACCCCATCACAGAGGGTCACACTAGTTCTCCACCCATAGGTAAACCCCGGCTGCCCCAGGCTCTTACAAGAGGGGCTAGCAAGGAATCGAACCTGGGACCTAACCGAAGCCAAGCCCCGCTCTCAACCATCTAGCCACACCCCTTGAACTATATGAAGAGAAATTATGTTATGGATGATGATGTTGGAGCTTAAACACTCATTATTTGAAGTCTACATATAATACATATATAAGTCATGCAAATGCCTCATCATGCAAAATTTTTAGGAATAAATTAACATTTTTAGTAAAAAACTCAAGCTACTAAACCATCATTAGCTACGGAGGATGTGGCAAAAACTCACCATGATATAAGGGATTGTTTAAATAATTATGTAATAGAATATGGACAATCACATTGAAATTAATTGATGGGAGGGATAAATTGATAAGTGGTATAAAAGAGCATGATTTTTGTCATGTGTTGATGGAAACTAGAGGATATATGTCATATCAATTTGCAGGGATTAATAAAGTTAATAGGGCATGTGAAAAAGGCATACTTTTTACATCTGAATTCATAAACGTGGTTAAAATGGCAATAATGATGAATTTTGAACAATCTAATTCATCATAATAAGAAGTAAACTAAGATTATTTCATCTTTTCAATTAGGGTAGGTAACTAACTTATTAAACAATTATAATGGTTTTATGCAACATGCTCAGTATAGAACCACCAAAACATTTCATAACTTGGTTAATCTTTATCCAAAACCCTTACAACCTTATTAAGCTTAAACGAATGGGCTAACTCATTAAGATCATTCCTTATTTGTTATGAACCTATTTAGAACCCACTATAAATACATGATCTATAATTGTTAATCTAATACTATTTACATTTTCTCCATTAGTCCTTAGAGGATATTTCGTAAAATTCGATAAAGCTCTAAAAAAAATTTGTATAATCTCTTTTCTCTTTAAGAAATTTCAATTGATGGTAAGAAGTAACACTTGTAGTTGAACAAATTAGTATGTCATTATAATTTATATTCACATTATAACATAAACTTATTCTTTGGAATTGGATTTCATCTTTCTATTGAAAGTATTTACATCTATCATTATTCAAGCCTTTGAAGCAGTAATATTAACAAGTAGAAATATGGATTATTATGGGGTAAAAGTATAAGAACAAGTGTTAAACTTAGTTTTCCACATGAAAATACCATATCCTTATTTTTTATTATGTTTTCCATTTTTTAATAACATAGAATAAAATGTTTGGTTAAATTTCCAAAAAATAAATTAATACTTATATATGGGTTAAATTTTCAAAAAAGAAATTAATACTTATATATGATTATCATTATGTTTGAAGAACAACACTTTACCTTTTGCACATAACAAAAATATTTACTACTAAGATTAAAACTAAAGTGTGAGATACAAATTCATAGTTGTCCTTCTCGACACATGCAATTACATCTTATTGTTTCATAAACATGCATGACTATTTATTTCAAAAGATAAGAGGAAAATTTTAGAAATTTTGTGTGTTGGGCACTAGTTTTGTGTTTTAAAAAATTTAAGGTGTAAAGTAGTTATGGTGATTGTACATATAGATGCAATATGTAAAACTAGTGCAATCACTACATTTATTTGTCAATATACTAAAAGATCATGTTAATTGGGATGGTTGTGAATGGTCAGAAATGTCTTCTTATCATGGTTGTACTATTATGAAATCGATAGGACTATTTAAAGTTAAGATATTTATATCGTGATGTTCAAAATACTAAATTAATGATAATGAAATTCAATTTGACATAATTAAAATATTTCAACATTCCATTTTGTTATGTCAATTCAAAATATATAATCATGCAATATGATAAACATATGTTGAGGCAAACTTATTTTATCAATTATACATTTCATATGATAAGTTCTATTATTGTGAATCCAATCCCATAAAATAATATAGAAAAAATAAAGTGTCTATATAATGTTCACATTTAATTACTTATTAGATGATTGTATATCATAGAAGTAAAGCATGTTCAATAATTTTATATTATTAATGTATCACATGTTCAATCAATTAGAACAACAATTTGTACTTACCATACGTTATAAAATTGTGTCACTTTTATTTCTTATGAAAGGAAGTTTTTGTCTCTTTTTTTCTTAGAGACAATTATGAATACTACCATTAGGCATGCCCAAGCCTAAAAAGAAGCCTTTTGTCTATAATTTGTTAGAAGCAACTCTGGACAATAACATTAGGCTTGCCTATACCTCACGAAAGAAAGTCTTTTGTCCATATTTTTTCAGGGACAAATCTAGACACTACCATAAGGCAAACCCACATTGTACAGAAGGAAGCCTTCTGCCTACAATTTAATAGAGGCAACAGCTCTTGCTCAATCTTTACCTGATTACTTTCTCATTTCGCTTAACAAATTATCTTAATATGTTTCAAACATATACAAACATACATATAGCTATTAAAGTAAACATTTAAACCCTCAATTCTTTATATCATTGACATTCTAACATGAAATTGATCCCTAACATAGGATGAAGCTAACCTTATACATGAATCAAATAATGATTGAATCCATTGATTGTTCCTCAGGTTAAACTTTATAATTATTTCATCATGAATTATTTAATATTATTGATATCATACAAAACATTTATAAAAATATCTTTCAACTTTTTATAATTCTATGGGCACCAAATTCCTCAAATATTTTCTTAAATATATGCCATAAACATAATTTATGCCTCATACTTAGGAATATCAGCTCAATGACATTACATTTACTCTTGTACTCATTTATAATAATTACATCAAGTAACTATCCATTCGTACACCTTAGACATTTATCAAAAAACCCCAATAAAAGGTAACAATCATCTTATTGCTTAATAGTGAACAAATAAGCAAACAAGAGTATATATTATAGTTTACATTAGCAAAAGAAGCATGACCTTTTTATTGTATTTGTTGACAAGATATGGCATCAAACATGATAACGTTAACAAATTGAACATAAACTATCTAACTCCTTGATTTCCCTAGAAAATATTTCTCATTATTACTTGCTCATCACAATCAATTTCATAGAAAAATATACTCCATTTTTCATTAGAACTTGTATACTTTTATATCTCCTTCTTCCATTCTTACTTGTCTCAATATGTATATATGATTAAGATAAACCTTTTAGAAATATTTCATGCTTTAATACCCCTCCCACCCTGGCAATAATAAAACATACATTTATGCACAACCTAATTTCATAACTATTATTCAATTATATTCTTCATCTTACCTGACTATCCATAACTTGATGTTTTCTCTTAAACCTTATATTACCTATAATTTAATTCACAGTTGTTTATCTTTAAACTTGATTATAGTCTAAATACCTTCAATCATATGACAATATACTTGAGTATTGCAACCAAATTTTCCACTTGATCTTGGTTGTATCTCACTCATCCCTCATGATTTTTGCAACCAACTTCAATGATAAAAAAATGTTCTGATTTTAAACTTCCTTTTTTCATCTTTCCTTCCTCCCTTTTTAGCATAAACCCATGATACTTGCAAACTTTTGGTACAAAGTCAAACATAATTTCTTAATTTTCAAATTTCATTCCTATTTTTAATACCACCTTGATCTCAATATTCTTGACCACTACATGGAGTCGTCACATCTAAATAATTCTTCTCATTTTTTATTTTATTACTCATTTTTACTATACTACCGCATTAAAAAATTCATAACATTATTCAAAAAATATCATTACATTACATAAAAATTACCACTAGATTATATAAAATTTCTAATATATTACAAAAAAATACCACTTCACACCCATTAGAAAGGTGTCATACTAGGATATCCGCTTTTGCACACTTCTATAGGAAATTGGTTCTTGCACACGAGCACTTCAACTTGTTCTTTGTTTTTGTTTTCATTTTTTTCTTGTTAACGATAATAACCTTCTCTTTAAACAAAAAAATTAAATTCGAATTCAAGTTTATTGGCAAATTTTGAATAAAAAAATTATGAATAAAATAGCAAAAGGCCTCTAAAAAATTGTGCATATTATATCTCACAGTGCATGTAGACACACACATAGAGATATATATAAGCACGCCTCAAAATTTTAGGTAGCAAAATGAGTACAACAAATACAAACAAAATATATTATAATTTGTAATATTATCTTTTGTAATACTACATCCAATAGTAGCTATGATTCTTAAGTATGTAATTTATTTATGATGTTGGACTAACTATTGTAATCAATGATTTTAAAATTGAACCGAACCAATCGATTAGATTTAAATAAATACGAACTGGACTGATTTCTGATTTGATTTGTATTTATAACCGTCGTGATAAATTCGGACTAGTTTTCTTAAAAACACGTTAATTTGTTAACAATTTTCTTTAAAAGCCCGCCAATTCTTAAGAAAAAAAATGTCTAATAAATTTTGAAAATATGTCAAATATAGGGCCAGCATCAAGTTCTTCCTCTGCAAGTGAAGCCACCTCTTGCATACCAATGAAAAGTTACAGCATACCTACTATAAATTGTTATAAGCTTGTTCTGTAAAAGGTATGGCTTGTTTGCTTCTATGGTCTCTGGTCTCGAGGACCACCTATGTGGTTATAGGCTATATTAAGGGTGCTTATTTGGGGGTAATGAAAAAAAATGTATGGGTATGGAATGAAAACTCATGTTTGGAATTAACAGAGGTAATACTTTCATTCCCCCATTTTCAGCAATACTTCATTCCTCTAGATTACCAGAAGAATGGGATTTATTGTTGGCTATACTCCATTCCTATTCCTTACTATATTCATTCCTATTCTCATTCTCATTATCCTCTGTGAGCCCAGCGCAGTTGTTATTGTACGAAAGTTGATAAAATTTTTCACTTTTAAATGATTTTTTTTTTCAATTCTCTCACAAAATTTAATTAATAACTTATATTTTTAGGTTTTATACTGTTTATTTATCTCTTTATATTTTAATTAAAAACTTTATTTTAAATTATTATTGTTAAAAATGAATTTCTATTTTTATTTATTTAATCTCATTGATAAATTATATTTATCAAAATTTAGGTTCTTTATTTATCTCTTTTTTCTTTAATTGAAATGTTTTAAATTATTATTTTTAAAAGCTAATTATTATTTTTATCATGAATTTATTTAATAAATTAAATTTTTAATTAGTATATATAAGTAATATAACATAATGGTCGGATGGTCCGACAATATCAAACGGAAATGCTTACTTGGCTGTGTTGCAAATAGGAGGCGATAAAGGTGACCCCAAAAAAAATAATGAGATCAACGGAACTAAGAAACTCTGGGCAGAAAACTTATCGTTTATGTTGCAGATTAGAGGTGGAAAGTGACAATAACAACAACAAAAAAAACGATGAAGACGAATAAAAACAAGAAATACCTGCTTAATTGTATTTTAGATAAGACATGACGAAAGCAATCGAAAAAAAAAGATGAACAAACTAATAGAAGTAAAAACATTCCTTTCACATATCTTTTGGATTGTTTTATCTTTTTGTCATTAACCATATCAATTATCATACCTATTCCTAAAATCACAAAATTTTTAATCCATTTAATTATCCAGAAATAACATATATATACCGAATTTGACAGTTTATACCTTCTTCAACGTGAAAATGCACTATGAATTAGTAAGGGAAGGAGATATCTTCCCAGAAGAAATCGTGTTGGTTCAATGACCCAAGTAAACAATTCAGGTTGAAAAAAAATCCAGGATAGCCATAAATTAAATTTTTATCCACCGGAAGTATTTCAGGTTATCCTTTAGACGGAGAGTGGAGCCATCTATAAACTGTCACCAGACTCTGGCCACAAGACATTAAGGTAAACCAGAGCCTTGAAATCCCATATATGTTATTTTACGAGGTTCAAGTAGGCAAGGTCTCCAATGTTGTCAAACTGAGATTCATTGCTGTTAAGATTGCCAGCAAACTGCTGTGACAGGTACAAGTGGAACATAACAATACTGTCCAATGTTTTCTTTGCATTAAGGTTTTGTTATTAGAACATAACCAACACTTGTCCTAGTATGAGATGCAAGCCATGCATAATCGCAACAACTCCAGATAATTCGTTGTGTGGTCTTTCCTCGCCGCCACAACTAAAGCATTGATCTTCAATAAAGCATTGTTTCTTCCTGGTGTAAGAAAAATCATTAAATCCTCGCTCACTGCAACACTCAACTTGTAAAAATGTATAAACAAGAACCGTTGTCTTTCAAGTAGTCTGCGTGGAGAAAAATATCAGTCTAATGTCATTTGCCATTCCCAGAATTTCGTTTTATTTTCACTTGCAAGAATGGCTGTCACCTCAAGTAAAGGTCCCTTCAAGGTTAGATAAGATCGTTACAACAAGAGCAATCCGAAGTAAGGTTTCAACCCAGTACAGGAAACATAAAGATATGGAAGAATTTCCACAAATCAGTGAGACATTCAACGGTAAGAGGTGAAGGGTACCGTACCAGTAAATTTGATCTGAGCTGAAACGGCAAAGATGGAAGAGAATTAAAGGATGATTTACAGAATTCTACAGAAATCAATGAAGGGGACCAATGTTATGAAGTTTGAGAAAATGAGGGATTCACATTCTTGATCAGGAAAACAGTGAAGTCGAATTAAATACAAAGCCATTTACATAGCAAATTATAAAAAAAAAAGATGAAGAAAAGAAAAAGGAACTACCCTTTCTGAATCCTATCATAAATTAAACCTCGACGAACATGAATGCTTTCTCCCTCTAATTCTGCCAGATCACAAAATTGAAAATCTTAGACCAAAAACCACAACAGATAATTAATTTCCTAACGGATTTTGATCATTTATCTGGTATTTAAACAGCTTCCTGATTGATCAACTCGCACTGTTTCAACAAATACAAAGAAAAGGAAACAACTTTATGAGTTTGAGATCAATAAGCAGGATATAAAATCTTTTAATTCAAAACACGAGTGAACAACCAAGTGAGCTTCGGTAATCAAACGATGAATCCTGCATGGATCATAAGCGATGTTATGGTTTCTTCTACAAGAATTAAGATGTTATGTTCTCAAATCAAATAAAGGACAATTCATTCCTGCCCTACGGGTGGCACGTAAAAAAAGAATTGTACTGCTGCTTTCTGGAAAATGCATTTTCTCCCTCCCAAGACCTGGAAACAAACAGTTGTAAAACTAAATTAGATACCAGAAAACATATAAAATATCCATAGTTCTGTGAAATCAATAATTCTAAATCCACAAAATGACAAATGAAAACCTCAGATCTTCATCTAAAGGCCAAAAGGATAAAACAAACAGGCAATTATATCTGTAGAGAAATAAAACCAAAATTTTTTATGACGCCTTCTGTAATCGAGACGCACACTATACCAAAATCATGGTCCGCTGGATTTGAGAGCTTTGTTCAGATAACATGGAGACAGAAGATAAGAGATGGAGAGTAGTACATGGGAAAGAAATTCTTGAAATAAAAGTAGACAATGGATTTCTCCTGGTACAAGTCTTTTCTTCTACCAAAAGTACAGACATATACCTACCGAGAACAGGCGATGCCACTATGGCAGTACGAAATAGCATCTGAGGAAAGTTGATGAGAAGAAAAAAGCATTTAAAACCCATCAACAAACATCAATGAATAAAGATATATCCAGTAAACACAGATTATTGAGACCATGTTATAACTTGTAATATGTATGACAAGGCCACAAAAGTGGTGCAACTTAATTTGACCTCCCGAAAACCCTAATTTATATATCGCGAAAATTAACCTGTGATAACATAATCGGCTTATGTTAGATCCAAGAACCGTGTCACAGTAAACTCAATTGCAGACTATAAAAGCATTTCAGGTATTCTTCTGAGTTCACCTCCGTCTTTAAAAAGTCTTGGTATAGGTATTGCTGGCTTGTACCTACGCATTAGCTGAAGAAAAAGGAGATTAAAATAGCCATTTATTGCCGCTGCAGCATCATCAGGATTCCCATACCCAAAGGGCCATTGGATTGAAGAGAATAAGGGATCCCAAACAACCCTGACTATCGCCACTCACTAGCCTTACTAAAGTTTGTGAATCTTGATGATGCTCCATCCGCAATCAGTGACTGTTGCTTACTTTAGATCTCAACCCTTATGATCACAACCATCTCTCATCAAAAAGATTGCTTTTAGGAGGGAACCAATCCTAACCCTAAAATCCCATCCATGACACAAAAGTAAAGAGAGAAAAAGAGAGAGCATATGAAATAATAAACAAAAAGAAACCTCAAAAGTTCAATAGACCACGTCTAGTTATGTGAAACGAGAAAGACCCGCTTGGTAGAAAAAGTGATCTATGGTTGTTCTATATGTATAAACCGAAAACTGCCAGAAAATTAAAATACTGGAGAGAATATAGAAAACAGTTCACTCCATTGGAACAAAACAAAAAGCCCAAAGGATGAGACTCAAAAAGAGCAGAAGAAAGCACAGAAGAAAGCTTTTGAGGTTTTGAAGAGTGTTAGTGGGTATATATATAACACTGACAGAAGTTAGAGTGCGAGTGCATCAATGACCGAGTAAGAGAGATACTAGGAAATGGTTGGTTCTGAGATATTTTTCAATTCTGCGGAAATTAAGAGAGAGAGAGAGAGATAGTGTACTCGCAACAGTTACACATCGTAATCCAAATTTACCAAAATATTTAATCTCCACTGATCAAGTCAGTTTTCTCTCTATCTCATGTCAGCAGAATATTACTAATATCCAATCTGACAGTGGGAAATTAAGCTTCTTAACCATAGTAATGGCTTATATATAAATTGCTACGATTGCGTCCTCTACAAGCATTTTCAAACGGTGGGAACTGTAATTGACAGGGCTGTGCCCTTCTTCCCTCCCCCACACATATACATCAGAAACGGGGAGGTCTCGGCCTAGGGTTCCAGGTTCCTTGTTTTGATCCCCAATTACTATTTTCGGACCCTTTAAAGCTTCTCTTCTGTGTATAAGTGTTGCAAGTTATGGTTCAATTTTTAAGTTTTCTGTCTAGTCTAGTTCGACAGACTGACGAGGAATAATTGTTTATTCCTTAATTCAACTGACCATATATGTTCTCATCGTTCACGTTCAATTTCAACTTTCAGTGCATGCAGCCTAGCTTCATCCTTTCTTTTTCCCCTACCAGATATAGATTTCCGTCCTCTTATTACTTCTGATTTCCACGCTTAGACAATTTCATATTTAGTTCGTATATCTTTGAGATCATCTCATCTTGAATTTCCATACACAATCAGCTCCATGATTTTAATTAGAGATCTTCATCTGGTACTAGTAGGGATATTAAATCATTCCCTATCACATCCGAAGCAATAAAGTCGCACTAATATCTTGAATTTGGCTGGGGACCTCTAGCTACCAAGAATCAGCCATATTCAATCTTTGAATGTCAAGTTCTTCATGTTATTGTTCATCGTGCTGGTCTTCCGGGAATAACATGTTCACAAAACATCATCAGTTCAAGAAAGTATACGAATGATTCTCACCTCTACTTCGAATAATAAATTATTAATTATCCATTATTTTGATTGAAGTTCGAATATGTTGCCTTCTTTAAAATAAATTCGTGCGGTCACATATTAGGAGGTATTAATATTGTCATTTGTCACCCTTAAAGCCAAAAGCGTGTAAACTTTTCTTCTTGGCCAGGGAAAAGATTGATATAGCTAACTACATATGAAATTAGACAATCAATCTTACACAGTGCATCTGAAGTTGGGCAAGAGCCCATGAGGAGGGTTACATAAAGTGATGTTAATACGTTAATGTGTGCTTTTATCAAGAAAGGGATTGGTTTAGAAAATTAAAAGGTAAGTACAAAAAAAAAATCTCAAACTTACTAAATTTTACAATTATAATTCAAACTTTGAAAAATAACAATTGAATACTTGAACTTTTAATTTTTTATATCTAACTCGGCGTAAATATGTCACAATAGACTTAAATTTAGACACATATAATAATTGTTGAATTAAGTTTTACATATCATATTTAATCTCATATTTCTTACCAACCAATTACACAGGGAACTTCATATGGATATTAATAAATGATGCTCAATGCATTTGAGATTTGTGCCTAACATGATTTTACGTAAAACATCATATTTCTCAATGATTGTGCTTAGTTACTACTTGTGTGCTCGGAACATACTTGCACAACTTCCATAAGGTTGAGTCTATTGCATGTGTTAGGATATATGTTATATATCTAAGTAATTAGTTTTAGCATTCTTTATTAATTGGACATATAAGATATTAATTGGATGATGATAGCTAACCAATAATCCTTGTTTGACTTGGATTCAAAAAGCTATTTTAGATAATGTTCTAAATGTTATAGAATCCTATCTTGAATAGATATGTATCTTGAGAAGAGGTGTGGTCGATGGATTATGTAGGAGCTATGGTTGCTTCCTATTGGTGTTTTTCCGTGACTTAGCTGATGATTGATCCGCGTATATTGTTGGAATTTTTCATATGTGTGGGTCAAGGGCTTTTGTGAGTTAGAGTCGTGTATGTCTCTATGACACAGCAAAAGTGATTTTCATGTATGTCTCTATGACATAGCAGAAGGGAATTTGAATTTGGTGCGTGAGTGGTATTAAGTGGGCTGTGGGCATTAATTGAATTAGGGAAAAATCATATTAGATCATTTTCGTGTTTCCTTTGTTTTTCAAACGACGATGTGGAGGCCATGAACAGGTGCTGAGCTGTTGGTGTAGCGTACGTTCACATTGAGCTGTTGGTGTGGCGTTTACGTGCAAATAGCGTCGATTTCTATTGGTGTACCGTTGATTTAACAGTAACTGAGAAGGAAGTAACTGAAGACGAAAAAGTGAGTAATCGGGCAATTTCAAGAAAAACACAGATGATTCAACTCAAAGCTCAATTTCAAATTATGACAGTGATAACAGTACTTCAGATGATAAAAAGGAAGGTATTTATGAAGCCTATGAGTTAATGTATGGTAAATGGGTCTAAACATGTAAGGAAAATGAGAAGTCGAAGGAGGAAAACACTTTCATAAAGAACATCATTCAAGATCTAGAGATGAAGTTGTCATCTACATTAGATGAGCTTGGTGAAGCTAGAATGAAATTAGTAAGTACCGAAAAGGGATTGAGAATGTTGAATGGAGGCACAGAAAAACCAAAAAAGTTAATGGAAATTGGTAAGGTTAAAGGGGATCTTCAAGGCATTGGCTATAAGAGTAATAGCTCTAATGTCAATGAGGAAAAAAAATGATACGTCCATATCAGTCCGAGAAGAAGAAACATCAAGAAAAAATCGAAGATTTGTACCCACGTGTCATTTTTGCGAAGTTATCGGGCATATAAAGTCGAGATGCTACAAGATGTTACAAATGATGTTTCAAAGGGGTCAAAACTAAAAATCTACACACTCTCCATTAAATTTCCAGCAGCAGCCCATGGTACTGAAGCACACTTACATTAGAAAGGGTCAATTATAGGCACAAATACATTGTGAAGGAAAAACAAGAAATTGTCTAGATTCACAGTTAGTTATTGCTTTTAAAGAAACTGGTCAGACAGAGGACAAGTCAATTACCTCAAAAGAAGAAACCGATGACAAAGATAATATGACGAGGAATAAGGCCAGGTTTGAATTTCTTCGAGGGGCACAGGGACTGTGTACTTTACATTTTTGAATTATTTTTTGTATTGTTTAAAAAACTGAAACTTAAAAAAAAGATTTGTCTTTTTTAGTTCTTTAATTTTTATGTTGCCATTGTCGTCCTATCTTTTTAGTAGTTTATATTGTGACTTCTATTTGGCTCCACTGAAGACTCTTTAGCTCTCTCATCAGTGTAGGTCTCTCTCGGGTATCTCTCTCTCACACTACACTAGCAACACTCATCTTTATTTGCTTGGGTTTATGAATTTGATCAGTCTTATGAAGATGGAATTGAAGTAAGTAATGATATGTTGGCATGTGTATTGACTGGTAGTAAATTGTCATCTTGGCATGCTTATGATTCTTCCACTACACCTATGGTTGATTCTTATAATTATGCGTTTTGATATTGTTTTGTCCCAAAGGGAGAAATCAAATTGTTTTTAGTGACTACTCTATTCAGGGGGAGATTTCAAGGTATATGTGTGACTATTTGCTCTGCTTTTTGGCATCTTTTTGTCCCAAGGGGGAGAAATTTGGATGATTGGATAATTGTGATATTCTTTGAAACTTGATATTTGATTAAGGGGGAGTTCTTTTTTCATCTCAAGTGGATTGTTCATTTGATATTTATATGTCCAATTATCTCATTTAGGGGGAGTTTTAAATATGTGACAAATAATGCCATAAAAGGGGAGATTTTTAAGATATATGTTATATATCTTATTATTTAATTTTGGCATTATTTGATAATTTGACCTATAAGATAATGTGGCTTCAAGATTTACATTGAATTTAATTGGGTAATGACAGCTAGACCATGGCTTGTTGTGATTAAACAATAATTTTGATTTGACTTGGATTCAAAAAGCTATTTTGGATAATGTTTTAGATGTTATAGAATCCTATTTTGAATAGATGTGTATCTTGAGAAGAGGTATGATGGATTTTTAGGATAATGTAGAACTCTATTTTAAATTGGAGTTGTATTCGTAACTTCCTTTTTTGGTTCATCAACTAAGTGCCTGTTTGGTTCAGCTTTTGGAGACTTTAAAAGTACTTTTTTCCACCGCAAAAGCTATTTTCAGGAAAAAATGGGTGTTTGGCTGCAAACTTCAAAAGCACTTTTCAAGTA
>JAOTBA010000203.1:26755252-26772643 GCA_025629845.1 Erythroxylum squamatum
AATTATATTTATTAATAATTATTAAATTAAAAATTAAATTAAAATTGTGATTATTATTTATTATTATGATTTTTGGAAACATGGTTAAAAAATACGATACAGTTGTATAATATGATAATGGACTATTTTGTTTTTTTTTTTAAAATTTAGGGACTATTTTATAAATTTAAAAAATTCGGTACCAAGTCCGGTACGGTACTCGTAACATTGGTTGAAGAGGAGGTAGGGTTTTATAAAAGAATTGTTGTAGAGTTGAGAGAGAAGGAAGAGTTAAATTGGCTAGCGTATTTTTTAGATTAAATTCCTGAGGAAAGTAATCTAAATACCAAGAGGGTTGTTGGGATTTAGAATATAAGTAAAGTGCTATTACTTTCCCTAGATTGAGAAAGTTTTTACTTTCCTAACTATTAAAAAAAATGAATCAAACGTGATAATATAAATTTAAGGAAAAAGATTACTTTCTTAGGCAAGAATCCATGCCAACCAAACAAGGCCTTAAGGTAATTCCAGTTCATGGACTATTAGTAGGTGACCTTGACATTGGTACCAAGTATCTTTTTGCGCGGAGTAATATTTATTTATTTTTGATGGTTAATTCCCAAAAAAAGCTCAAATTTTAATCAAATTTTCAATTATGGTTCGAACTTTAAAAAGTAGCAAAAAAATACCTAAACTTTCAAAAATTTTCAATTCTAGTCCAAATTTCAAAAAGCAGCAATAAAATGCTTAAATTTTTAATTTTTTTTTAATTTTAGCCTGAAGTTAGAGTTTCCATTAAGTTTGCTGACGTGTTTCAGAAACCTTAACTATTAATACACGTCAACCAAAATTAACATAATAAATGAAGATAAATGAAACGATGTCGTTGTTTAAAAATAACCTAAATTAGATTACGCAGTCTCGATTACCTTACGCTTTGATTTCAGTTTATTCTCTCGACGCCCTCACCCTTCGATTTTCAGATTATGTAGCCCCGACGCCCTTACACTAAGGACATCAAGAGACGAACTAAAAACGAAGAGCTTACTGGTACAGTATGTTGTAATACGAAAGTAGTTTGGGACATCAGAAGAACAAACAGAAAATAAATAGCTGAGGGCATCTGGAGAACAACAGATAACGTCGGGCTACAATTGAAGAAAATTGAAAGTTTGAGCATTTTATTGCTACTTTTTAAAGTTTGGGCTAGAATTGAAAAAAATTGAAAGTTTGAGTATTTTATTGTTACTTTTTAAAGTTCGGGCTATAATTGAAAAATTGATAAAAGTTTGGATTTTTTTAGTAATTAACCATTTTTTGAAAAATGAATAAAGTATTATATAGATAAAACTAATACATCATTACAATGAGTTCAAGGCTGCTCGCCTTAGCTCCCACGGAGAACTAATTACACATAACAAAGCTAAATGAAGCAACCTTAGTATGAAAATCTATAAATTACAAGTCCCATATGTTCTTCATATCCGTAGACAGAAATTCATGCATATGTTTAGCACAAATGCAAGCTTTGATACTATTAATAACTCCGTTCGCCAATTGGTATTTCTTCATCTTCTTATCAATAAATCGTCGACTGTTCCGTTCCTACACACCCAAGGGGGGGGGGGTGAATTATGTTTAAAAAATTAAGAAGCTTTCAAATCAATAAGATCTTGCGTAAACAAAACAAATTTATAAATAGAAGGGTCCTATAAACTTTTGAAAGGATCTTGTTAACACTCAAATAGAAAGAAGCCAATTAATCGAAAGGAGCCTACTAATGCTCAAAATGATAGGAGCCTTTTCTTAATCGATAAGAGCTTGCTAGCGCTAAAAAAAGGAGCCTATTTAATCGATAAGAGCCTGCTAGCTTTTGAAAGAAACCTCTTGCAATATAATAATAGAAGGAGCATGCTAACTTTTGAAAGAAACCTCTTGCAATATAAAAATAGAAGGAGCCTATTAAAAAACTGAAGGAGCCTCTTGAAAACTTATAATGTGGAAATTTAAAAGTAAAGAAGAGGGAGAAAATGACACGGTAGATTTATACTGATTAGGCTTATAACAAAGCTTATGTCCAGTCCCCAAGTATCCAACTTGAGTATTTCACTACAAAAATCAAGTAGTAATTTGACGGGCCTCTTCAAATTCATAAGTGTATATTTCTCAAAGTTCTTCAACCTTCCACACTATTAGTATTTTGCTAGCCTCTACAAGCTCTCAATAAGAAATGTATGAAGAATTTAACAGTTTCTGTTAATAGAGTGATATCACTTTCTAAGGCACAAAGAGTTTAATATAACTTTTAAGAATGTTGATGCTCTAAGATATATTTTGTAAGTTTAGTATCTGTATGTCTCTGTTGCAAAATGCAGTGGTTCTTCCTTAAGTATACATTTTCTTCAATTAATCGTTGCTTAATCTTTGAAATCATCTCTATTGAAATCTTTGATATTTAGACATTAAGAAGAACATTATGTGAAGGCTTTCGGAGCTGATTATTGAAATTAGTATGATTCTTCTAGATGTCGTGGAATCAGTTAAAAAGGTAAGTTTATAAAGAAGGTTCTAGCAAAAAAAACAATTATTCCATGATTTTATTTCCTTTTTAAGAAGTATATCGTTACCTATATAAGGAAATAAGTCCAATTTGAATTTTGAAGTATCATTTATCATCAAAATCGTTAATCATAAACCTTGAGCTAACAATCTCCCCCTTTTTGATGATGACAAACAATAATA
The DNA here is from genome assembly GCA_025629845.1 of Erythroxylum squamatum. NCBI lineage: Eukaryota > Viridiplantae > Streptophyta > Magnoliopsida > Malpighiales > Erythroxylaceae > Erythroxylum > Erythroxylum squamatum. The sequence continues at coordinate 26,757,974 of JAOTBA010000203.1, forward strand.
GATATATTTTCAAAATTTAAATAAAGAATAAAGGATTTCGAAAGATACCTGTAGACTTATTCATAGTTATAATTAGAAGGAGTCTGACTTCTAAAAGAAGGAGTCTATCATTTGTTTGTAATAGATTTAACATTTCAGCAGAATATATCATCAATAGCAAATATATCATCTAAGCAATATTGAAAATATATCATCAAGGCAAAATATATCATTAATTCTATGATTAGAAGGAGCCTGACTTTTAAAAGAAGGAGTCTATTGTTTGTTTATCACAGATTTAACATTTTAGTAGAATATATCATCAAAGCAATATTGCAAATATATCATCAAGGCAAAATATATCATTAATTCTCCCCCTTTGTCATTATAAAAAAATATAGAGGAAGAATAACGAATGCATTAGACAAATATCATAAGTATGAAAGAATAGTCCAGGCAAGAATAACAACATGGTTATTGAAGAGCTTTAGAAATTTTTCTAAGAAAAATTTGCATGTCAAAAAGCCGATTTTGCATGCTATCTATTTGTTCTCACATTTTTACTTGATTGGCTTGAATGTCCTTCAGTTGTTGTTGGAGATTTGTACTATTTTCATCCTGAGGAGAGGTAGGAATTTGTTTGTCTGGAGTAGGATCCAAGTTTTCTGCTACTTTTTCAGATCTTTTGTCTACCCAGATATTGTTTTACAATTTATATTCAAATTGGTAGGGAATGGAAGGATGAAACTTAGCTGGTGTGTACCAATTTTGATTATCAAAGGGTACTCCATAATGGGTGCAAATCTTGTTGAGTAGCATTCCATAAGGCAGACAATTAGTGGTATTCTTGTGATTCCCTTATCTACCATGAATCTTAAGATCATTGCTGGAAGATTCATTATGTTCCATTTTAGTAAATTGTACACTACATAAATGTCCAGTAAACTACACCTTTCAACAGAGCTACTCCTTGGAAAGATTGAGGTAGCTGATAACGATGCAAGGTATCAAGGCAGTAAATCTAATTGCCTGCTCCAGGGTCTCCCATCTTGGGTGTTTTCAGCATGAAGGCATATAAAGTTAACAACTTCTACCAAATCCAGATCATCGAGATCCTATTTATGACAAGGAAAATCAGTTCTCCCTATAGGAGTTATGTCCATTATATCTCCTAAAATTTCTTCAGAAATTAGAATTTCACATTCCTACACCCATAAGACAATGGCTAGCTTTCCATCAATTTTTTCTTTTCCATGTTTGTGTAGAATGTCCTGACTAGCTCATCATATATGGTTTCATCTAATTTCAGAAAATTTTCCTAACCAATGGTGGCAAAGTAAGTAAAGATCGGTATACCTATGTTATCAAACATCATGGGAGGCAAGATTCACCCAGTGATGACCACCTTTCTTTTCTTGTACTATATTTTGTAGCAGACTTCATCTTCCATTGACTGAAAAATTTTTGGTGGTACTGATGTCTTTTCTTCCTTCTGTGCAGCTATCTTTATTTTCTTTGTTTTGTTTTCTTTAGGAATAATCTTTTCATGAAACAACTCATTTCTATCAATGGGGTCCTTTATAGTATCTTCAGTCGCAGACACTTTTCCTTTCTTTATTTCTTCCCTTTTTTTTCTGGATTCTTTTTCCTCTTTCTTTTCATCATCAGGGGTTTCTTTTTGTTTAGAAATTTTCTCGACTTGCTTTGTAAGACTTCCTCTGGTCCGTCGTTGTCTAATCAACTGAGAATGTTCTTCATCTAAATCATGGTTTATAACCCAGTGCATCTTTGATACTTGGGGTTTATAGGAGATAGGTTTAGTAATATGAGCTTCACTATGGCTATCAATGGAAGTTGGGGTTTTCCTTTGTCCTTTTAATTTGGTTCGTGCCATTATAGGTAAAGAGTTTTTGGAAGAATAAACAGAAAGAAGGCAGAAAGTTAGGGTGTAGAGAGGAAGAGAGTTGCGCTTCTGAAACAGAACACGATGAGTAGAAGAAAGAAGTCTGTCCTTGGTATATTAAGCAATTCTTAGATGTTGATTTCGTGTGAGAATAGGCAGTTATACACGCTAAAAGAGGAAGGAATTCGTCTGCATATCTTCTGTCAGTTCTATACAACTGCTTGTCAGAGTCAAGCACGCATTTCTTTAAATGCTGAAGCGACGCCATGAATGACTTCCTTTTTAGGACACATTTAATATGTTCTTTTAAATCAAGAGGAGCCTTCTAAAGTGGAAGGATCTTACTACGAGGAGTTCTTAAAACTAAGAGGAGCCTTCTAAAGTAGAAGGGCCCTGCTAATGTATACATAGAGAAGTAGCGTAGAAAATTCATACAGATGTAATATTAAATAGTCTGTACATACCAAACTCTTTTTTTAACACACAAAATCTATCTTAAGAGAGTGTCTTAGTGAAGATATCAACCACTTGATTTTCACTATTAACATGGAAAAGATCAGTGATTCCTTCTAAAACATGATCTCTAAGAAAATGATGCTTGCTTTCTATATGATTAGTCCCAGAATGATGTACAGGATTTTTCGAAAGATTTATTACACTAGTATTATCACATAATATAGGAATATGATTAAAGTTCAGAGAGAAATCCTGGAGTTGATGCTTCATCCATAAGATTTAAGCACAACAGCTGACAACTACTATATATTTTGCTTCAGTTGTTGAAAGTGTTGCGCAATTTTGTTTCTTGTAAGACCAAGAAACTAGACATTCTCTAAGAAATTGACAGTGACCACTTGTGCCTTTTCGATCAACTTTATCACCTGCATAATTTGCATCAGAATAGCTAAATATGTTAAAAGAAGCAATTTTTGGATACCATAATCCGAATCCATAGTTCCTTGAAGATATCGGAAGATCCTCTTGACTGCTTGGTCGGGTTGTCGAAGCCCTCAAAGTAATTATGATTCTTTAAACTTTTATAGTAGTCATGGAACCATGTTGAATCCTTAGAGAACTAACACTAGTTTCTTAATTTCAAGTAATAAAAGTAAATGTGTGTGTGTGTGTGTGTGTGGGGGGGGGGGGGGGTTATTAAATAACTGATTAACTGAAATTAATACAAATACAAATTAAAATCAACTGAATTTAAAAATGAAAAAGTCAAGATTGCCAAACTTCGATTTAAGGGAAAGATCTCATTTAATTATAACATTGATCACTGGTCTAAAAAGAATATTTCATGATTTAAGCAGTTAGTCTGAAACATATTAGGTATCCGTAATAAGTCTCAAATTTTCCTAAGTTAATTGGTTCAAACCCAGCATGCATACCAAAATTTATCATCCATTGAATGGGTGTGATAGCATTTGATATCAAATAAATTATATCAATAAGCTCCATGAAAAATACTAAACCCTAAATTAAATAATAGAGATAACTACAACTATTCAATTTAGTTTTCTTGTTTTTATCATAAGTTAAAAATGGAAATTCATAAATAACCTATTTACTATTTGTACCAATCCTTCATTACAATTAAGGATCATTTAATTCCTGGATAGCGATAAAATAATCAATATTAAATTAAATTGTCAAATTAATAGGATATTAATTATTCATGAAATATGAGAACTCAAAACAAGAAATACTTGAATTGAAACGTGAATACAAGTTTGGAACACAAAACCTCACAAGGTTATAACTAGAGGCTCGAATTCCCTTGAATCAGAATGATCTAGTTTAACCACACATGGCTTTTGCTCTAATAATAAAAATATAAGAAAGATAAAGAATTGCTAAAAACTTAAGAAGAGAGAACCTGTTTCTATTGTGAGGAACGTCCCTTTTAAGGGGTTTTCTAATATGATCCTAATATAACTCTAACTTGTAAAGATGTCTATCTAAAATGAATTCAAATTTCTACAGGATAAGGATAAGGCGAAGTCTTCCGGTCGAACTCTAACTCTTCAAGTGATCAATTTTATCCACTACAACAATCTTTCTACTTCATCCAAAATTTTGTAATTATCTCCAATAATGTCCCAATTTGATGCAATCTTTACTCTTCATCCCCTAAAACAAAACAAACATTAAGTTTCATATTTAAGCACCAAAATAAATCTAAAACAAAGGAGATAATATCAAATAATATAGCAATATGAGATCTTATCAAATTCCCCCACACCGGACTCATGTTTATCCTCAAGCATACATCAATTTAATACATTAATTATCTTCATAATAACGTCTCATCTTTTTTCATGTTATCTAGAAATTTCCATAAACTAATTCACATTTAAGGTTTAAGATAAAATAACGATCGAGAGAATAAGCACTCATAGGACACATTGTTAAAACATAGCATCTCATCAATTCCATCAAAATCAAATGAACAAGACTTGACACCCTCTCAAGGATTTCACTCTATATACTCAAAGCGTTTATGGTTCATTAAGCTCTCAAATCAAAACATAACAAGTTATTTCCATAAGCTTGCTCAAGAATCATATCTCCACCACTAAACAAAATGACCCTAATGTATAAAGTAAAGGCACTTAATAATGGTTGTATCGTGGCTTAGGTAAGGTATGACAAAGGGAACTTTTTAGCTAAATAAATTGAAGGGAATCATACAAACTTATCCACAAAAGTTTCAACTTAAATCAAAATTTACTTGATTCAAATGACATCTCTTTAATCACTTTTTCTTTGCTTTTCCTCTTTCCCTTTTTCTTTTGTTTTTCTTTTCAACAACAATAATAAAGAAGAGATTTTGTTTTATTTTGTTTTTTTAACTTCTCCTCCATTCTAAAAAAAAAATAAAAACAATGCAACTTGAATCATCTAATTTACTTTCTCGCAATAATTAGTCAAAATCCTGTGCAAATAACCTAATAAAATTCCTTTAATTTAGGGGTTCAAAATTATTAAGGATATCAAAAACAAAAAGGGTAAAATGGGCTTGTAACAAGGTTATTATGCAAGAAAGGAAAGGTTAAGGCTCAAATTGTTTTCTAAGGATAAAAAGTAAGGTAGGCTTATTTAGGTCAAAAATGGTTATCCTAAAAGCCGTCATCTTTATACACCAATTCATAAAAAATGTGGTCTCAACACGTATTCAAAAGCAAGTTCTAGCATAAACAAACTGTATTTGATAACACACAACAAAAGGTTATATATGAGCATATATGTGATGAATACTCTTAGGCTCAAAGCTCATATAGATGTCAAAAATGCATAAAGTCTTGCACACTTTTCATTCAACAAAATCAATAAGATACTTGAAATAATTCATTGAAAATGCTAATCATGCTTGTCTCTCTTATAAGTTAAATTTTAAACCAAAAATGTATCCTAACTTAAGAATTATTAATGAACAACAATAAGAAAATTACGAAGCTATTATGAGGAATAATTAATATATGAATTCTGTATATCATGAGTCCAAACAAAATCACAAAGTTCATCATAATGAAAACACTCGCTCCCCATACCTAAATCATAATGTCCCTAATGTATGCATAAGATACTCACGGCTTAATAAAGATAATCAAAGAAAATAAAGAATAGAGGACTCCTTGAATTGTGAGCATCTAAACGTTATCTGCATACACTTCTTTTTGCTACTGATTTTAGAGTCTGCAGCATAATGGTGGTGTGAAGTAGAATTTACTGGCAATTTTCCCTTTGCTACAGTCTTGGTAGTAGCCTTAGAACGCCCTATTACACTAAACAACACTAAACAAGATAAACAAAAATTACTTGGAAAAAAATTAGCAACAACTTAATAATAATTAAAATTCAGCTAAAAGTAATTAATAAGAATGAAAATAAAGAAGTAAATAAAACCTGTAAAAATAATACGAAAAAAAGAAAATGGTGGGGCATTGGTGGTGGAGGCTTTGTGCATGCTGCGTCGTTTTCTGAGGGAACTGGTGTGTGAGGAAGGTTTGGATTGGATTTTTTTCAAAGAAGAAACAAGCAGGTGGAGTGTGTTGTTGGCTAATCACTAGAGGAGTATGCCGCGTCTTTGCTTGACTTGGGAGTGGCTATTGTGGGTCTGTTAGCTGTTAATGTCCTGCACAGAATAAATAAACTGATCAAGTAGAATTGCGTAGGAGCTGCTCGTGGTTTGGTGCTGCGTGATATGTGCTGTAGTTGTCTTCTTGTTTTTACGTTAATGGGTGTTCTGGCGTGGCTATTGGTGATTCTGATTGTGTGGGTGGAAGGAGGCTGTTTCGGTGTTTCTGCGTGGAGCTGGGAAGATGGATGTGTTGTCCGTGGGTGGTTCGGCTACTGGAGGTGGGAGGTGTTTATGTGCGTGGTTGAAGCTAATGGTTGAAGGAGATGGTTGGTGTGTGGCTGCGTGGGTGTGGTTTGGTTGATTTTGTGGAAGCTGGTGCATCTGTGGACTGGCATAGAGGGCTAGTGAAGTGTTGGGCGTGGACTTCGTGGGTGGGCTACTGTGTGTGTTTGATTGGTGGAGGGCGTGGCTGAAGCGTTTCCGCCTGTGTTGGTGGTGATGTTGCATGGGAGGAGGGCGGTTGCTGGTGGTTTGGCTGGTGAATTGTTCTTTGTTTGTGTCTGCCAAAAGAGGAACACGCAAACATTAGGTTAGGTTTTTTTTAATCAAAATAAATAATGAAAATAAAAATATTATTTAAGTAAATAAATAATTTAAATAATTAAATGAGAGATTAAAAAGTTAAGTTTTTTTATCAAAACACTAAATCACAGAAGGAGAAATCTCGCCTTATAAATCCAGGACACTCATAGGTTATTAATTTACATATCAATTTGGGATATTTTTGGAACATATTGGGCTTGGACCCATGACCGCAGAGGACTTTACACTGTGAAGAGTGGATATCGACAGCGCTTTCAGGTACCACCTTTACCCACCCATTTTCCTGATGATATTTGGAGTTTTATTTGGAAAGCAAACATCCCTGAGAAAGTGAAGCATATGTGTTGGAGAACATCTTTGGCTCTTTTGCCATGTATGGTAAACTTGCAACGCAAATCTGTGGTTGTTCCAAGTGTTTGTCCAGTTTGTGGTACTCATCCCGAAACGGAACACCATATCTTCTTAACTTGTCTTGTGGCTCAGCAAACTTGGGTCTTATCCTTAGTTGGGTGGCGACGAATGAACACATTATCGGACTGGTTTGGATGGGTAAAAACGCTCCCAGAGGATATTCGGAACGAAGCTTTGATGGTGCTTTATGGGCTGTGGTGGAATAGAAATCAAGTGGTTTGGAATAAAGTTTCTTCCTCTCCAAACTTTATCTTACAGCGCAGTAGACAACACCTAAGGGAATGGCAGGCGGCTCATGTTCTTTCTGCAATTACCACTTCACCACCTCCTCGTACTACATGGCTCCCTCCACCAGCGGGGTGTTATAAGTGTAATGTTGATGTTTCCGTCGTAGCTGGGCAGCAACTGTTTGGTATGGGTATGCTTTTGAGGGATTCTAATGGACGATGTATGATGGGGCAGATGAAGACTTTTCCAGGTATGGGCGATCCTGCTTTAGGCGAAGCTTTGACTTTCCGGGAAGCCCTTAGTTGGCTGAAACGCACTCAGGCAAAGTGTGATCTTTTGGAGTCTGATTCTTTACTTCTTATTAATGCTTTACAGTCTACTACTATTGATTTATCTTATTTTGGTGCGATTGTGCAAGATTGCAAACATCTTTTGTCTTTGTTGCCTTCAATGGCTATTCAGTTTGTTCGCCGATCAGCGAACCAAGCGGCTCATTGTATTGCTCATGCTGCTGGTTCTATGCCTGATCTAGGATGGGGGCTTTGCCCACCGTCTTTTTTGTATGACGCTTTGCAGTTTGACATTTCTAATATAGCTTGACTGCATCATTTCAACAAAAAAAAAAAAAATACTAACAAAGCTAGATATATTTAACATACACGTCTTATGTGGGATCCTTAAATATAATATCTAATTTTAAATAAGAGATTTTATGAATTTAATGAAAGTTTAAAACACGACGATCTCCTACTGTTTAAGGCAAATGTTATATTCATTGTGGTCATCCACATAGCATAGCAATATCCAATTTATGGTTATCCCTAATTAGGATGTGAAATTAATTCTGGATTTTTTAACAGACGAAATTTAATATCCCCGACACTACAAAAAGAAAAGGATAATTGCTTTTACGAAAAATATCAATAGTTGTTCAAAGCATTAAGAGGGACAGTTGTGAGTTAACATTAATTTTAGGAACAGTCCAGTTAGTGATGAGTTTGGGTGAAACACCCCACCCCCTCCTCTCTCCCAATTTGGTTTCTCATCATCTCCACGTGTCTGTATCTTTTCTTTAATGAATTTAATAGATAGATACCTAATCATAATTCAACAATTTCTCTGCTCACACTCTAACACACCACACATGTTGCATGTATATATATATATAATACCCTTCACCTGTGTATATGCTATGCATACCATCTTCAGTCCCCACTAGCTGAGATTAGGGTGTGTGTGGTTGTGTCTTTCAAGTTCCAAATTATGATGCAGAAGAATGGTGGCGGTGGTGAAGACCAGATAGTGGTTGACTTAGGTAACATTGACCCCCAAAGACTCTTTTTGGAAGGAGAATACGATGATCATCAGGTACATCACAAACCACCCTTTTACATCAGCTCTCTCTCCCCCTCGCAAATGGAGTCTCTGGCCGCTGTTTGTGACGCCTTCTTACCATCCGTCGACGTCCCCGCCAACACTGCCGTAGACGAATCCGTCGCCACCTTCTACCGGTCATCGGCTTCCATGGCCGGGACTCCTGAACGAGTAGGACTTGGTTCTTCACAGCCCCATGAATTTGATATATACATATAATATATTATCTCTGTGCTGGTCACCATCTAATATATTTTAATGACTTTGCATGACACTGATGCACGCACATCTTTAAATTTCTTTTTGAATTGTTTTCGTCCATTCGTATAAACTGTTACAATAGATCGACATAACAGAGATGACTTCTGGTGACCAACGACAAAAAGATCCTTCTCATGCATGTCCCCATTTCTAAGCAGTTGATGCCGTGACTTTTAATTCCTTTATAAACTAACATGTTCATACGGAAGTATGATGCACTTCTTTAATCCAAGTTACACCGGAATCAAGGAAAGAAGTATACTGTATACCCCAAGTCCCAACCTTATTAATTGAATATATGGGGTGGTCCAAACTCCAAGAACAAATTTTCACGTATATTTGCTATCGCAGTCATTTTCCAAGTTCAAACTTTGTGCATTATTATAATGGATTTATGTACTTTTTTTTATTAATATGGAAATTGATATTAAAAGTGAATACCAAACTCCATAACATGTACAAGCAATGATCAGTTATTATTTAATGGTATTCATAAGAATGAATTGTCTTTATGATATGGATGCAGGTAGGGGGACTGATGAGTGAAAGGCTGAAGCACCCAAAGAAATGGTTGATTATGTTGGTGTTATGGCTTCTATCAACAAGGCTTGGAACATTAATGTTGTGTGGGCCGAATAGTATTACAAGCCATTTTCCATACTTTCAGAGTTTCCCTCAACTTCCTCAGAAGAAGAGAGAAGAGATACTGATTTTTTGGAAATTCAACTTTATCTATCTGCTCAGAATGCTTTTCAAGGCCACGAAACTCCTCTGTGTACTAGTCTACTTCTCCCAGGTAATTAAAATTATCTTATTTATTATTATTAATAATTAAGGGATCCTTAGTTCCTTGTCCTTAAATTAATTTCAAGATCAATTTTGAATTTTTTTAGCTCAAGTTCGGCTGCTGATTCCACCCTTAGTGGCAAGTGGTGATCTTTTATCTCCAGTTGCAACTTTTTATTTTAATTTCTAAATATTAATAAATAGAACCTTATTGGTTACTTGAACATGATTTTCACTAAAATTAGAATAGAATGCATCACGTGAAAATGACCATTAATAAGAAGATGTCTTTGTATCTTATTATAAGAAAGTGAACTAATGATAATGTTTAATTATGTTAAAATATTTTAATAAAAATAAAAAGATGTTTTTATTATATTATGAAATATTTTTAATGATTTTAAGTATATTATTTTTAAGAAGGAAAGCATTGAAAAGATCATTATTATAATGCACGAAAATCATACGTAGTAAAGTTGCATACATTGGATGTAGCCTACCCGCCATAATCACTTTCAGAGGCCTAAGAGATGGATTTTCAGTTAACTAATTAACAAAAGCTTCGGACCTCCAATTTCAGGTCAACGATGAAAACGAGAACCTAACATGGAAAGCGATAGGCTATCCTGGACCTGACCCACAGTTCAAACCACCAATCAACAACCAAAATAAGTCGTCACAACATTCCCCAAATGGGAGATCAATTCATAGACATAATGAGCAGATCAAAGAGGAAGCTAACAAGGAAGAGCTATTCGGACCTCTATATAGAGGACTTGTTAACATGAGTCTTCCAAGAGACATAGTTGCTGACACTTTACGTCTATCTGGATTTCCCGTCTCTGTTCGTCACAGCAAAGGAAATGCGCCTGGTTCAACATCTCCATCATTGGTTATACAATGTGATGCAGTGGTGATTGGTTCTGGATCCGGTGGCAGCGTACTCTCCGGAGTTCTTGCCAAGGCTGGCTACAAAGTACTCGTTTTAGAGAAAGGAAATTACTTTGCTAGAAACAATCTGCCTCTTCTTGAAGGGTTTGCAATGGACCAAATGTATCTATCTTCTGGTTTGTTAGCTACTGATGATATGGGGGTAGTAATACTTGCGGGATCAACAGTAGGTGGAGGCTCTACGGTTAATTGGTCAGCTTCCATTAAGACCCCTCAACATGTTATGAACGAATGGAGTGATCACTACGGTTTAGAGTTATATGGCAGCAAATTGTACAAGGAAGCACTAGATGTTGTTTGTGAGAAAATGGGGGTTCAGTCTGAAATCAACGATGAAGGGTTCAATAATGCGATTTTAAGGAAAGGGTGTCAAGAATTAGGCTACCCTATCAACACTATTCCACGAAACGCGGAGTCCGATCACTATTGTGGTTGGTGCAGTCTTGGTTGCAAAGATGGAAGGAAGAAAGGCGTCGCCGAGACATGGCTGGTTGATTTGGTGAATTCCGGGAATGGCGCAATTCTGCCGGGATGTGAAGCCATAGAAATTTTACGTAAACGAAAGAGCGGTAAACGTAGGGAAATGGCAAGTGGAGTAGCATTTGAATTTGAATACAACGGGATAAAGGACTTATGTGTAGTTGAGTCCAAGGTGACAATTGTTGCTTGTGGTGCCATAAGCACACCCGCACTGTTAAAGGCAAGTGGCCTGAAGAATCCTAACATTGGCAAAAACCTACGCCTCCATCCAGTAACAATGGCTTGGGGCTATTTCCCTGAAGCTCAATGGCCAGAGGAATGGAAGAAAAGCTATGAAGGAGGGATAATGACAGCAATGTCTACAGTTGTTGCAGACTTTGACAAGAGTGGATATGGAGCAGTGATTCAGACACCATCATTGCATCCTGGTATGTTCTCAGCACTTATGCCATGGGTGTCAGGTTCTGACATGAAAAGGAGAATGTCAAGAATTTCCAGGACAGCTCATATATTTGCATTGGCCAGGGATAAAGGATCAGGAACAGTGAGTTCACCATCCTCAATAAGCTACCAAATGAATGTCGACGATGAGAAGAATCTGCAGAGAGGATTAGAGAGGATTTTACGTATACTAACAGCAGCCGGAGCTGAAGAGATTGGTACACATCACCCTAAAGGAAAGATCTTGAATGTGAAGAAAGTAAGCGACCATGAGTTTGAGACGTTTGTGAAAAAAGAGATTTCAAGACCATTGAGAGACTTGTCATCGCAGATATGTTCAGCACATCAAATGGGGAGTTGCAGGATGGGCTTTGATCCTAAAGATTCTGTAGTAAACCAGATGGGTGAGACATGGGAAGCAGAGGGATTGTTTCTGGCAGATACAAGCGTTTTTCCAACAGCTTTAGGTGTGAATCCAATGGTTACAGTTCAGGCAATTGCTTATTGCACTGCGCAATCGGTGTTAGAAGTTCTTAGAAGGAAAAAATGAATTTGTCAAGGAAAATTTGTTCCGAAGAAATTTCTCAAGTTAGTCCACAACTTCGACTTGACAAACTGAGCAAATGTCTGTGGTATGAGAAGCTAAGTTTAACATTTGAGACTAATATACATAAAGCCTTATTATATAACTCAACTCCAATGTACCATCGATCTTATTAAAGGCCAAGCTCTGTGATTTGATGGGCCTTAATTAGTGAGTTCAGATCTTCTGTCCAATATTATGGTGTCTTATTGTGTCCAATAAATCTCAGCCATTTATTTATGTAGGGCCCGCATGAAACCCGCGTGAATCCTGCAAAATAAATGGCTGAGATTTCATGAGACAGAATAAGATAGAGTAAAACTGAGCAGAGGATCTGGGATGTTAATTAGTTGTATAACAGTTGACTTAACCCTAGTCAATACTGTCATAGTATTCACGTAAATGCATAACTAGCTTTTAATATCTTAAAGATTTCAATATTTTCAGAACTGAGACAAAGTAACATTGTTGATACAATTTATTTACAAGTGAAAAAATGATTTATTAATATAAGTCAAATTTAATAACAACAAAAAATTACACATCACTACAAATATTGGTTCATTCAAAACCAAACTATTTTTAGCATATCATACATAATAAAAGTTATATTTTTCAAATACAGAGTACATCTAATTTAGTGATAAATGATAAAATTTAATGTATAGTTCTTCGATTTCGGTAATATGGATCTTAACTTATGATATAACAAATTGATTTTATATGTTAATTTTATATCGTCCTTATATTTAAGGAGACATCTTTTTCATTATATTTCAGAGTGTTAGATCTTTAAAATATAATACAATATGTCATTAAAAATAAATGATTTTCCGATGTCATATTGTGAATCATATGAAAGGATTTGAATCATGAAAAAATTGAAGGTATTCTTGAGGCAAAAAAAGAAATGACTTTAAAAGTGTCAATACTTATCCAATAATTTTTTATTGAAACTAAGAAATTCATAATATTTCTTGTCCTAAAATAGTAAATATGTTATGTTGCACACTAAAAGTCTCATTTATTTTTATGCAATATTTATATCGTTTAAAACTAAATTGTCTCATAATTGGATTTAAGTAGAATCGTTTATATTTAACTTTTAATCTTTAGTTTTAAAACTTGTTCAAATAATATTAAACTTTATGCATTTATATTAAATTCACTGGTCAGAATTCTCGAGACAGGTCTCCATACTCATTAGACCTCTTGCAGAGAGCATACAATGAGCGAGTGCTACAAATTTTTAATATGACTTATTGTAAACCTGTTGCAACACCTAACTACTATGGAGAGAGATTATCTTTGGCACAGTGTCCAAAGAATGATATAGAGAAGGGCTATGAAGAATGAGCCTTATTCTAGCGCAGTTGGTAGCCTGATATATGCTCAGGTGTGAACTAGATCGGACATTGCATTTGCTGTTAGACTATTTGATAGATATAACCCAGGAATCGACCACATGAGGATATATCTTTATGTTAACAGATGGTACAATATTGTAGAAAAGTGTTAAGCAAACATTAGTGACTTCCTCAATTATACGTGCAAAATTTATGGCATGCTATAGAGCTGCTACATAGGCAATTTGCCTGAGAAACTTGATTTCTGAGTTCATTGTGATTGATTTAGTGGCTAGACCCATTTATTTATATTGTGATAATCTTTCTGCTGTGTTATTGAATAACAACAATAATTACATCGTAGGGTCTAAGCATTTAGAGGTCAAATATTTCACCATAAAGGAATTAATACAGAAAAGTGACATTGAGGTGGAGCATCTAAGGACTGAGAATATGCTTGCTGATCCTTTGACTAAAGGACTTCGCCCACATGTTTTTGAGAGATATGTATACAGTATGGGTATATTGAAGTCCTTAAACACTATTAGTTAGGGATCACAATGTTTGCTCCTTGTATATTTGTATGTTTTTCATGTATTATAACAATATGTTTTATCAATACAGATGATCATCATTTTGCTCTTAGTCATACATGTTGTTATATGTTACAATAATACATGTAAAAGTTTTAAGATTTGTATCAATCTTAAGTATTTTAAAGGTCACTGGACATATATATACAGATTGACCTTGAGCCTATATCATTAGGACACATATAGATACATATATAAATCCATTGATTTTGACATGATATAGGGGGTTGTAAGCATTTAATCCTATAAGGGTTCTTTAATGTAGTTTAGCACTTAGTGAGAGAAAACAAATTTCTCTAATGTTGTTTAGTATAAAGTTCATAAAAATTTAGACCTACAAAAAGAAAGATGATACATTTTAGATCATATAGGTATCATCTTTGTTTTTCACACTCCATTTTCTCATTCATGTTAGTAAGGTATTAGATATTTGTGATTGTATTGGATTTGTATCACACATGACACATGCATTTGATATTTTCTAATATCGAAAGCCTTACGGGACATAATAATAGACTTTCATTATCTTTGATTCAAATGATTTTTAAACTTGGTCGACCTATACATTGATTGTTAGACCTTGTTTTATTTGCTTAAATTGTTTAATTGGTTAATTATGTTTCAATTGCTTAATTGGTTCTTTATGC
>JAOTBA010000203.1:26789384-26805250 GCA_025629845.1 Erythroxylum squamatum
AAGACACAAATTACTGTAGAAACACAAGCAAAACATCACAAAAGTCTACCAAAAGAACATAAAACACAAAGAATTAATCGTGACAAAAATGCAAATTATCACTATGCCTAAATGGCACTGCAAAACTCTTTAAAATACTTGCCAAAAAAAGGTTATGTCGATACGACATTTTGAAATAATCTTACCAAATGTAACTCTATTGTATTGATTAAATCTCAAATTCTTATACTTGTTTTTTAAATAAAATGTCATGACTGTCAGTAAACTAGGTTTATTAATCGATTATATGCTTCTTTTTTCAAATTAGCATCCTTCGATGGACTAAATGTCGGCCAATTCCTCAACCAACCCATCTATCTCTTGATCGACTGATTGATGATAGACTAACACTCGACATCTTCACTTCAGACTTGCCCGAAACCATCCCAACTTCACGCTGATGGTTTCCAAGCCCTTAAATCTAGATTTACTTGTTAACAAGAGAAAAAATCAATAAATGAAAAAGAATTAATTACACAAAATAAGTAATCTTCAACAAAAAATTCCAGATTATCACAAGTTTGTATTCGATGAAAAACATTTATTATTTATCACTTTATATAATAGTAATTTCAACATAAGAAATAAAGAATTATAAATGAAATACATTTTTAGATTGAAAGCCAACGAACCCCAGTGCACAACACTCCCTGCTTTGCCAGAATATAAGGAAGGGACACCAATTGTACGCAATTTTTCCTTTACATATTTTACAAAGAGGTCATTTTTGTGACTCAAACCTGTGATTTTCTGGTCGTAAAGGAATAACCTTATTAGTTGATATCCTTATAAATGAGGAAAAGAGCTTGATGTTTGCTCCTTATGGACCTTATTGTCTATTAGTAAGGTGTTTGAATTGGAAAACCAACTGTGATAGAATCACAAGCGCAACGGAAAAATAAATTTTTTCAGTTTCTGATCATATCTTAATAATTAAATAACTTTTAAAAAATACTCGATTCATAAAATATAAAATCGTCCCTGATTTGATATTTCTGATGAAATCCTTTCGATACTTTTTTGTTGTGTCAACCATGAGTTGTTCAAGTGTCCATCCGCTAATAGTATCCATATAGTACTCAAAAGACACTCAACTCTTTGACAGGAATTAGCAGGAGTACTTGACAATTGGACAGGGAATGGACCACTAATACACAATCAACTGGCTAGATCCCTACTAATCCGATTCCCTAAGGATACAAGGCTCTAAGAAATAATCAGAAATAGGAATTGGACCCTACCTCCAGTTGAGGTTAGACTGCTATCACTGCCTCCATTCAGAAGCCAGGGGGAGAGTGATATCTACCTGTGGAAGGGTATCCCTGTTCCAAAGATCACTTCAAAAGATGTCAGAAGAACGAGGGAGAGGTCTGCTAACCTTGTAGGCTGGGATAAAATGATTTGGAACAAGGTACTTAGACCCGATGTCAGCTTTTTGTTATGGCTCATTATGTTGAACAGACTAAGTACCTTGGATAGGTTGAACTTCCTAACCATCTCTAAGATCTATATCCTATGCAAGCAAGAGGATGAATCTAGAGATCATTTATTCTTTGACTGTACTTTCTCAAAAGAATTTTGGGCAAAGATCTCAAATCTAAGTTTCCCTGACAACTCCTCTAGCAGAATTACAAATATTATACTGGATATCCCAAACTTGCAGAAGTCTAAACATGAGAAGGATATTCTGTTATTATCGGTTGCTACATGTGCTCAGGTCATTTGGAATGCGAGGAATAGTAGAAGGTTTAGAGATAAGGCTAATTCTCTAAGTTCTATTATTGACCTCACTACTACAAGCATACGGGAACAACTGATCATCAATTAGTTCAACTGATACTGTAGTAGGAGAATGACAAGTATATGGAGAATATAGCCTACATTCTATACTTCTCTAAAGTTCCACTACCCACCATGCACAATAAGAGGCAAATCAACAAAAGTTCAACAGCTCAACACACGCAGATACCCAATCACAGAACTAAGGAACAATGTAGTATTCAAGAAAGAGTTACCTGGATTCTTCAATTATGAATAAACACCGTTTGCTGGTCTTACGCTCAATGGATATCCTTAAACCCATCGCACATGGATCAGGATAAGGATCTACTGCGCTTGAGCCACAAACACTCCAAGGAAGACCCCCTGTAAAGATCAGAGAAAGATTGCAAGGAAAATGTCCAGAGTGAACAAAAAAATTGAATCAACAGAAGGGATAGAATTACCTGAAACATACTCCCTCAAGGGTAACCCAAGATAGCCTCCTCCTAGCCAGATATCGCTAGATTCGACAAGAAGCAACTCAAAAGTTAGTACCTTAGATTTGTCCGAAGAGATTGATATCAGAAGGAGTAGCTAAGTGTATGAAAACAGGAACAAACTGACCTAATTGGTGCTCTCCAACCTAGACTGACAACGTAAGATCAAGCCTTACAAAGATCCGTCTCACCATCAGGGAAGAAGAAAAGGATTACTGTTCATAGAAAGGATAAACCCCTAATAGAAGACTGAAGGAAGTGGGTACCTATCAAGAATTGCTGTCGTGAGCCGAAAGGTGAGCCTTCGGACTCGCCACCAGAGAGCCTTTAGACAAACCACCGTCGACAGAGCTTCGCCCCTCAATTAGCCATCGCTAGCCCTAATCGGGTAAATGCTCAAAGATTCGAGACAGGAGGAGTTTTTTTTGCTTTATTAATTAGCGTTAGTTAGTGCAACACGAAGTCGTTTTGTCCAATTAGTGTTGTGTAGACCTTGGTTCTCTCGCATGAGAACAGCCAGTGTTATTTGCAATTTATTCAATGCAAATTTTTAATTTCTAAAAAAAAACAGGAGTACTAGCTCCCCAATTCTTATTCCTATTTATAGAAAAAAAATATTAGGGTTTTTAATTTATATTAAAATTAAATATTTCAACTATAATTAAAGTAAAACCTAATTATAATTAATTTAATTTTAATAAAATCAAATATCTCATATTTGATTCTTAAAGTTTCTTAAATTTTATAACTAAGTTCAACTTAATTTAAATTAATTTTTCTCTTTTAAATTGCTCTTTATATGTGACTCATTAGGTTTCAAATATATTGGCAATGATTATAAATTATAATTATAATTCATAATTAGAATTAAATATATTAAAATTTCTTTTAATTTATCTTTACTTTTTCAATTAAACAATTTATAATCATAGATTAAGGTTGACACCTAGCAACATATTATAATTACCCAAATATCAAGAATGTTAAAGTGGTTTGACTTAACATGTACATGCATGATTATGATATATAATTTAATCCTTTCGTCATCTAATATTCCAACTAGAAAAAGTATGGATATAATGTCAACTCTTTTTAATCTAACAATGTTCATTCTTGCTAATTAGTAATTAATTTAAAATTGATATTTGAAAATACCATTTCAAATGTCAATTCACTCTTACTAGAGAGTTTCTTAAACCATTACTAATTAAGAACAGTAGAACATCCTCTCTAATTACTTTAGAGTGACAAATCCTTTATTGACTTACTCAACTATCTCCCTATGATTCATACTGCATCCAAATACTAGCAACTAAGTTATCCTAAATAGAACAATTTATAAGCAACATCAAAACATAGTAATTTTCACACGAGATACCTTAATAATCTTAAGTCTAAGGATCAATTATATAACCATCATAATAAGGAAATTTATGGACACATAAGTAAAATTTCATTTGGGATTCTCATAAGCAGGTCAGTTTAGTAAACTTATTCTCTAATAAGTACTTAGACATTATTGTCAGTATGTTCACACTTTAATATATGAGATCAATTTCTTTCTTTATAAGAAAGAAACATAATATGAGTTAGTTTTACCATTTCATCAATTTCCCGTCTTCATGAAACTATAATTAGGAACACTTTAGGAATAATACATAAATGTAAATTGAATCTCATAACTATGATCTTATCATAATTTCAATTACACAGTAATTATTCTAGGGAGTTTACCTTTAATATTAAAACCTCAAATGTAATTAACAAATACATAAAGATAAAGAATGCCTTAATTAATTAAATAATAATGTTATACATAAAATTGCAACAAATTGATTCGCTATAAAAGGCATAAACTAACAATTTGTCACTTGCATTAAAGCCAATTACCTACGTATCAAATAACATATCCTTCCATATGTCGATCATGTCTCTTCTGAGACAATGATTTAGTGAGAGGATTTGCAAGATTCTCTTCAGTAGGAACTCGTTCTAATGTTATGTCTTTTCGCTTCACTATCTCCCTGATCAAATGAAACTTCTTGAATACATATTTAGACCATTGATGTGACCTTGGTTCCCCTACCTGTGCAATTACATCATTATTATCACAGTACGATACTATAGGCTCAATAATGCTAGGGAACACTCCAAGTCCACTGATGAAAATTTTGATCTAAACCACTTCCTTTGTTGCCTCTGACATTGAAATACACTTTGCCTCGCTCGTAGAAGCTGCAATGGTTGGATGTTTGAAACTCTTCCAACTTACCGCACCACCATTCAGAATGAAGATGTTCCCTAATTGTGATCTAATTCTATTTGGATTGGACTAAAAACTAGCATTTCAATATCCTTGAACTCTCAGTTTAGCTCCTTCATAGACCAAGAAAAGATTTTTAGTTCTTCTTAATTACTTTAAGATGTTTTTCACAACTATCCAATGATTCTCATTTGGATTGGCTTGAGACCTCTTTGCTATACTCAAAGTATAACAGCCATTTAGTCGAATAAATAGCATCACTTATATGATTGATTCAATTGCCGAAGCATATAGAATACATTCTATTTTTATCTCTCTGTTCTTATATCTTAGTACATATACTCTGTGAGGGAGAAATCTTATATAACATGGGTAAGAATCCCCTCTTCGAATTCTCCATACTAAACCTCTTTAGCACTTTATCTATGTACGTGGATTGAGATAACCTAAGAAACCTCTTTGATCTATCTCTATAGATCTTTTTTCCTATAATATAGGCTACTTCTCCCATATCCTTTATGGAGAAGTTCTTAGATGACCAAATCTTTATAGATTGGAGTATTGGTATGTTGTTTCCAATCAACAATATGTCATCCACATATAGTATTAGGAAAACGACTACACTCTTATTAATTTTAATATACACACATGGTTTATCAATATTTTTGATAAAATCAAACTCTTTAATTATCTCATCAAAACGGATGTTCCAAGTACGTGACATTTGCTTAAGTCCATAAATAGACCTTTGCAACTCGCATACTTGATTAGGAAATCTCTTAGATTCAAAACCTTTAAGTTATGTCACATACACATTATTAAGCAAATTTACATCAATAAATGTTGTTCTAACATCCATCTGCCAGATTTCGTAACCATGCTATGCGGCTATAGGCAATAAGATCCTTATATATTTAAGCATAACTACTAGTGAAAATGTTTCATCAAAATCAATTCCTTGTTTTTGTTTGTAACCTTTAGCCACTAACCTTGCTTTGTACATATATATATTACCATCTATGCCAATTTTTCTCTTAAAAACCCACTTGCATCTAATAGGTACAATGCCATTAGGTGCATCCACCAAAGTCCATACTTAGTTAGTGTACATAGATTCTATTTCAGATCTTATGAATTCTTGTCATTTTAAAGAATCAATGTTAGACATTGCTATTTAGAAAGCAGTAGGCTCAGCATCTATGAGCGATACATCGTCCTTCCCCTTTTCAATATGTAGATATAATCTAGTGGAGGGACGACGTATCTTACTAATGCATTGCAAACTATGTATCTTTTGAACCCTCGATTGTACATCATATGTAACAACTTAAGGTTTTTGTTCCATTTGGATGTGAATTTGTGGCTCTTGAACTTCTCTAAGTTCTCTTTCACTCCCACTACTTTCCTTGAGAATAAATTCTCTTTCTAAAAATGTAACATGTCTTGAGACAAACACATTTTACTCAAAGGATGTTAAAATTGATATATGATACTCTCTTTCAAATACCCCACAAATTTGCATTTATCTTATTTAGCTTGAAGCTTATCAGATATTGCAAACTTCACATAAGCATCACATCCCCAAATCTTTGAGTGTGGCAACCTTGTCTACATCTCATATGGTGTTTGGTCAACTGATTTGGATGAAACTCTATTCAAAAAGTAAGTAGCAGTTGCAAAGGCATATCCCTAAAAGAAGACAGGAAGGATTGCATGACTCATTATGGAACATACCATATCTAATAGAGCATGATTTCTCCTCTTAGATACCCTATCGTTTTGGGAAGTTCTAGAAGGATTCTATTGTGAGAGAATTCCATTATCTTTTAAGTAACCAAGAAAGTCATGGTCCAAATTTTCACCAAATTAACGTTTAACTCATGATCCACGACAAAACCTAATTGGTCTAATTTTTCAATATAACCAATCATTTTCAGTACATATAGGTTAACTGAAAATCCTTCTGTCATCTTGCATTGAAATAATACTTCGGATAACTAATACCTCTTTTCCCTGCTTTGTGCACCAAATAACTCCTTGAAATGCAAAAATTATAGCAGGAGCATCCATATTCTCATGTTACTTTTGAAGCTCCAGAGGCATACTAGTTAATATCACGCATGTAGATTATTCAATGTCACCAATATAACGCTGATATCTCTCCCAAACATCATTAGTTACATTTGAACTAGGCTTTGGTAGAACAACAGTATCAAGAATGTACAGTTTCTTTTATTTCCTGAGAACAATTCTCAAGTTGGTTTGGTAACCAATCTAAAAAATTGGGTCTACTTAGCTTGTTAACATCCATGATGCTCCTCAACGTTGTATTGGTGCTTATCTTCTTTTGATAATTGAAAAACATAAAAGAGTAACTATTAGTTTATACCATGAAATCAAATAAAATAAGGACTTCAATAATTATTTAATTACTCTCACTTTTTTATTCAAAATAATAGCCATCACTATTAAATCAAAAAATTATCAAAAAGTTTCCTAATGAGCTAGGATCTCATTCAAAAAGAGTTAATCTTGAATCTCCTCAACAAACCAATTAAATTTAAATAAGGTAGATAATAACTTATTAATTACATCTTATGTGATTTAGGTTAGGTGACAATTCCTTTCCAAAATTATCATATATATTATTCCTAACCTACATCTGAATTCATATAATCATGAGTTTGCTCATCCAAATCATACAAATTTGGTCAAGTAGGGTCTATTAATTTAAGATAAAACATATTTGAATTAAAAGGGACTTGAGTTTGCTCAACAAATCTTAAAATGAACAAAACTTTGATTTTATTCTTAAATAATGAAAGACAACTATCATATTCTTAACGTAAACTTAAAATTTAATTGAGAGATTTGAAAATTAAAATTTTTTTGATCTCATCAAAATAACACAATTTCATTATATTAATAATTTGTAACACAATCTCATTATAAAAGAAATCCTGTAAAACTTTTCCTAAATTCTAATTATTGATTTAATTCAACTTGTTGAAAAACTAAACTAAATTTCAAAATATTCCTTATAATGATTATCTTTAAAAAATAATTTTCAAACATCTAGAAAAATACTGTTTCAATTTTATTAGGAAAATAAACCAATTTAATCTCAATTAAATTAATTCAATCAATTCAATTAAAATTAAAGCTTAAAATATATAAAAATCAAATAAAAAATGTCGAGACTGTGCATGCACCTAAGTCAACCTCTTAGCGATGACTTAGGTATGTATCAGACTCAGAGGTGTTTGCTCAGTTTCGTAGGTAGGAAGACGTCTTGGACCAGTAAGCTCAGGCCTACAATTGAAGACTATTTCTAACTTTTGGACGTATTCCTCTGTGCAGAGGATCTGAAGGGTCTAACATTCTATTGGCCTTCTTTGAGGACAGATGTTTAGGAAAATCTTTAGTAACTGTCTAGAATATAAAATAATAGCTTGACAATCAACTATTTTAAAATTAAAGTTTTATATTTTATTTGACGATCAAAACACAAATTAAATTTTATTTTATATAATACAATTTTTTTATTTCCCACTTTATATATAAATAGTGTTTTCAAATCAATTATAAAATATATTTTGAATGAATTTCTTTATAAATTACCAAAAAACAAATTTCTTTATAAATTTTATAAATTATTAAGCCTATGATATTTTAAGTTATCTTTTCAACCTTAAGTCATCATGATGTTACAAGGACATGCAATTATGATATGAATCCTAGGTAATTAGTTACTGCACATGAGAAAATTAGTTCAAGAAGTGCATATAAACAAACATAAAACAAATGCACAAGCTTTATTTTCGACCATACTTTTGAAGCAAATGTCAGCTAAATGTGTATGATAGCAATTTAAGACACTGAGAAGTTACAATATAGGCGTGGGACCAACAACTAGAATATCTACTGAGAAAGATGACCACACGACTTTTCTGCAGAGAGATACTTAAGAAGCAACTGAGAAAGATGACCACGCGACTTTTCTGCAGAGAGATACTTACGAAGCAAGTTAAATATTTTGTTGAATGGAACCTAACAGCTCACAGTTTTGGACTGGAAACTCTCGTCGGTTTCAATGAAGTCGGCCTGTTATATTCAAACATGTTTTCAGCTTGTTCAATTAGAAGGAATTAGAGATTAGATTGTGAATTAGTGATTTCAAAGTAAGTACATCACTTGTATAAATCTTCATGCAGGACCAAAATTAGCTAAACCATTTCATGGCTTTGGTTACAATAGCTCTGTCCTTGATAGGACTAGCTTTGATCTTTCAAGCATGGGTTGGAAAGAGCAATAGCAAGGTTAAGAAACTACCCCCTGGTCCAAAAGGGTTGCCAATTATCGGTTGCCTTCACTTGCTGGGAAAGTACCCTCAGCGAGCTTTGCACGACCTAGCCAAAAAACACGGTCCGCTCATGCACATGAGGTTAGGTTTTGTCCCAACCATTGTGGTGTCGTCTCCTAAGGTGGCGGAGTTGTTCCTCAAGACACATGATCTTGTGTTTGCTAGCAGACCACCAGTTGAGGGTGCAAAGTACATAGGTTACGAGCAAACAACAACGGCCTTTTCTCCTTATGGACCTTATTGGCGAAATATGCGCAAGCTTTGCACTCTTGAGCTGCTTAGCAGCCTTAAAGTCAATTCCTTTAAATCCTTTAGAAAGGAAGAGATAGACCTATTGACTGATTGCATTAAACAGGCTTCTTCTGAACGAGTTGCTGTTAATCTTAGTGAAAAGGTCTCGTCTCTTGGCGCTGATATCAGTTGCAGAATGGTTTTTGGAAAGAAGTATACAGACAAGGAGTTCGGTGATCGAGGTTTTACAGCTGTGATTCACGACAGCATGCAAGTAACAGCAGTTCCGAACTTGGCTGATTACATTCCGCAGATTGCTCCGTTTGATCTTCAGGGTCTGAGAAAGCGAATGAAGGCTATTGGCAAGGCGTTTGATGTTTTCTTCGAGAAGATAATCGATGACCGTATAGAACACAAGGATGAGAACAGAACCAAGGACTTTGTTGATATCTTGTTGGGTTTCGTAGGATCCCAAGAAACTGAGTACAGTATTTCTCGGGACAACATGAAAGCCGTAATGATGGTAAGTTGATCTTGTCCACTCCTTTGATTAAGATTTCCCATCAGTTAATTTCTTGCAGTATAGTAGGTAGCCATTGCAGTATACTATTATACAAAGATAAAAATTTCACAATTAACTTCTACTTAATTGGAATATTAATCACATCATTATAACAATATAGGTTAACTCATATATAATAATTATTCCCGCTAAGAAAAATTGTGTAAGGAAGAGTCTATAATGCACACTTCGAAAGGATTCCTGAGTATCTATTAGATTGAAGTTTTTGCTCATAATTTCAAAATTGATCAACACACGCCATCGTGATGAATTACAAGTAATTTCTAAAAGCAATATTAAAATGTTATCTTTTTTAATTAAGGTTAATTGAAAAAATTTAAATTTATTCTTATAATATTAATGTCAACTTCAAAAAATATCATGTCACGTCAAATTTTTCTTTTTATCATGTGCTACTACATAAGATAGTGGTGTCACATAGGATATTTATGTTTTAATAAAAAAAACTATGTTATAAAACCCTAAAATTGTTTAGGCCGCCTTCTCCTATTGCTAGTTTTCATTAGGTTCATTAACTGTGCAATACCCTTCGTGTCTCCCAATAACACTAAGTTCCCCAGTAAGCACTTCGAAGGGGAGGAAAAATCAAATCTTAAATATACCTCCCGCTTTAACCTACGTCAACAGGTGGGGCCTACTTCACTTGGGACACTTGCCTCTAAATTCCATTCCCACATTATTTTTTTGGGATTTGAACTTGGGATGTTGGGGAGGAAAAATCAAATCTTAAATATACCTCCCCGCTTTAACCTACGTCAACAGGTGGGGCCTACTTCACTTAGGACATTTGCCTCTAAATTCCATTCCCACATTATTTTTCTAGGATTCGAACTTAGGATGTTAGATAAACTCAGGCTGTTACCTAGTAGCTCTGATACTATTGAGCCCCCCGTAACTATTTACAAGGAGAGGTGAAACCAAATCTTAAATATATGACTAATGCTAGTGACACCTATTAGGGTGCTGTGCTTATCGAAGAAATCAATAGCAATCGAAATTGTTATGGACATACAAGTGCTTAATTTAGTTCTTTTGAATACCACTATCATATCAGTTATAAGGAGATTCTCGTTGTCAAAAGAGGTATTGAAAAGTTTGTGTTCCATCTCACTTTTTATGATTTTTTTCATTGAAATGGATAACACCTCCTTTCCAAAAATCCTTGATTAGTCCAAGAAAAAGATTTCTAACAGTCAATTACTTCACTGGCAAGAATAGTTTTCCCGCTATAAATTCTCATTTTGCCACATTAAAGGTTACTATAATACACTTGCTAACTATCTCTCTCGACCTACTAAACCTCTCTTGTTTGTCTCCTCTTCTTTGAAGCTTCCTATTTCTTTGTATTAGTTAATGGAGTTTCCTAAATTTGCAAAATACAAAAAACAGTTTCCTCCTTTGTTTTCTCAAACTCCAACCACTGTTGCAGACCTTTTTCCACTTCTTCATCAAAGTTTGTTTTATCTGCATCTGACCCTTCTCAAGTTTGACATTTTACCAGCTCCCGGTTACTTTGATGTCATTACCCCTTACAAACTCATGTATCATATTTATGATACTATCCATGAGTCTACCTTATGGCATCTCTGGGCTTTGTCTGCCCTTTATGCTTGTTCTATTTCTTTTTCACCCCTTCATGTTTATCGACATCTGTCTGATCCAACCAATGTTGGTTCACTCTTATGGACTTTTTTGGAATGGTTCCAACCATTAGACAAATGGCGCATTGATATGTCCTAACTTTTAACTCATCATCGCCTATGAGACTCTTCTGTGGATAATCTCAAAGCTTACGCTATGTACCTTATCCACCGCCCTTATTGTATGAGTGACTCTGGACAATTGTGTACATGCAACCATCTTTAGTTTTGGCACGCTTCTACATAGTGGCCTACAGAAAGTACATTCTTAACAGTAGAATTACATTCTTTCTTACACCAATTAAATCAATTTCAGAGTTTGGTCCCTTCTACCATTTGTACATCTCTTGGACCTTATTATTGAGATAATTCTCTTCTGAATTGTATCATAACTCCAGCCATGAATTAGTGGACTTCAATACATGATCACGTTCTTCACATACGAGCTGGTGACATTCCTTGTCCTACGTGATCGCAGAACTATGAGTTCTAGTCACCCATCTAGCCCAACATAAGAATCCAACTATGTTTCTGGCCCATGGCCTCCCAATTGGGCTATGAATGATATCCACCAACTCATTGAACAGATTGACAAAGAAATGGACCTGACAGATGAACATGCTGACCTCACTTTAACACTTTAAAGTGCGACTCGTCTTTTTAGCAGTTTGCTTTTGCTTTTGAGTCTTTTGATGAAAGAGAATCTTTCTAACTCACAAGCCACTATTCAAGATTCCATTTTATCATCATAGAAAGTAGTTTACTTTTTCAAAGTAGCTTTATTAAAGGTGTTATAATTGTACTTTAAAGTTACTTTCTTTTTTAAAGATGTAATAAGTGTGTCTCTTAGAGAGATTTACTTTTGTACCCTTGCTTTGCCTACAAAAGCAAGGCTCCTTGTCAGTTGTAAGCAGAGGCTAGAGTCAAGTAAGATTGTAAACATAGTTTGAAGTTTAATGAAGTTTGTTTTGAGTGTTTCTTTCTAAGTTTCTTCCTCTCCTGAAAACTTTGAGTCTTGAGTAATGTTACTATCTGTCACATGTATACTCTACACTCGTCTCTTTTGAGGATCTTGTGTATCAAAAAGTCTAAGACAATCTAGAATTGCTTGTTAAACAATTTCGCTGTAAGATTAGAGTTTAACGGAGAAAGAGTGAAGGCACTATTGCGACTATTGTTACATAGTAGGAAGAAAGGTTTATGAAGAGAGTAAGATTTCTAAGAGGAAAGATGAGAGTTGTGTGCCTGTAGAGAGAGAAGAGGGCTTTGTTATCTCGTTCATCATACTTGAAACTTACCAATAGTCACAAAAGATCCCAAATTGTTCCACAATAGTCTACTGGACTGCTCAGTACTTCCAATCCAACTTTGGTTAATCGATGGTCTTATCTAAAGAGTTGTTTTAGTCAGTTTGATTGTCATATTTCCCTGTGTGCCCTTCGGGATCTCCGGTGTGATAAAAACACCTTTACTTCCTTCACTTTCTTCAATATTATTAACTAACAGATCTTCTAGCCTATTAACTCAGACATCACCTCTCACTTTGGCCAATATACCATCTTTTGATTTCCCTGCTTTCTTGGTAGACCTAATGCTTAGTTGTCCAGGAATGGTTCTCCGTGTGGATCTCAAGATTCACTACTTTGATGTATGATTCAATTGTGTATGTTATTACGATTGTTGTTTGCTCCTCAGGTCAAGGCTACCTTGTGAGTGCTAGTCTAAGAATTTCAGGTACTATGGTACCATTGAATCCAAAGCTTATGAATCCGTTGAGTCCTAAAACCGAATCTTTAGTAGAAATGAGTGTAAGAGAGATTCGGCGATTACTCATTAGTGATACAAGTCCTACAAGTCCTCCTTTATTGATGCGTTGGCTTCTGCTTTAAAACATAATGAAGACAATCAGATTTTACTTGTCGCACAAAACAGAGGCCTATATAATGGGTTGAATAATGTTGATTCCATTGCAGCAAGCATTTTAACGATGTGTTTGGTTTCATTGCATGAGAGAAGTAAAAACGCATTGAAAACCAGCTGGGAGAAGAAGAAAGCTTGTTAGTTTTTTTCAATATTTTAACATTTTTTTTATTGAATGACAAATATTTTACGTAAACCACTGTTTTACGTGACAGTCGCGTGAAAAAGAAAAATCTAACTTGATATGCACCAATAGAAAATTTAAGGTTGAATTATTTTTATAAAAAATTGAAATTTTGAATTATTTTTTAAAATTTAAACTAGTATTTTAATATTGACTAAAGTTAAAACTTTTTTTGCAACGAACCCTTTTAAGTATATACTGTTCAAAACTTCAGTTTCTTTATATAAATTTTATAGTATTATTATTTTAAAAGTACCTGTTAGCCTGTAGTATTTTATATAATTGAGTTATATCTACCTTAGTCTCTCATGTTGATTTAATAATAATTTCAAAAAGTTTGCGATTACCAAAAACTACATTGCTTCTCTTTCATAACCATATAACTAGGGGACATAAACTAGTTCATAGTCTTTAAAGTGTCTTCGGTGATTCAAGACTTTCTACTTTTCCTTTCTTGAGATAGCATCCTGACTCGGACTTTGATCCATCTAATTATGGTTTCCTCATTCGGATTTCATTGGAGGACATGTTTGAAGCGTCAGCGGAAACCTCAACGACAGCAGTTGAGTGGGCACTATCAGAGGTCATGAAGAACCCTCAAATAATGAAGAAACTTCGAAAAGAATTGGACGAAAAGATAACGCTGAACAGAATGGTAGAAGAATCGGACCTGGAAGGCTCGAACTACTTAGACATGGTTATCAAAGAAACTTTGAGGCTCCACCCAGTTGTACCATTGTTGCTTCCTCACATGTCAACTGAAGATATCACCATCGAAGGCTTTCATATACCCAAAAACTCTCGCGTGTTCATCAACACTTGGGCAATTGGGAGAGATCCAACAGTTTGGTCAGATGCAGAAACGTTCTTTCCGGAGAGGTTTGTGGGGAGTAACATAGACTTCCGAGGAAAGAACTTTGAGTTACTTCCATTTGGTTCTGGTCGTAGAAGCTGTCCTGGAATGCAAATGGGCATGACCACCGTGCGTCTAATCCTGGCATGGTTGGTTCATAGTTTTGATTGGGAACTTCCTGACGGTATGTTGCCGAGTGAGTTGGATATGACTGAGGTGTTCAGCTTGGTGACACGAAGAGCAACACCTTTACTCGCCACCCCCGCTTATCGCCTCACAGTTTGATACCTTTGAAACTTTAAATGCAATCCATTGCAGTGTAATGGCAGTTTGAAACTTTTCAATAAGGTAAGACCAGTTCATGGTCTATTAGTGGGAGACCATGACAATGATACCAACTACCAAGTCTCTATTCGCGTGGAGTATTATTGTGTGGGACATAACCGATGTTTAAAGTTTTGGAGGATGAAGAATGTTAATTAACACATTATAGTAGTCCATACTTTCATTAGATATTTATTTTTACTTTGTTCGCATAGTCCAAATCACGATCAATAAAACCAAACCTGAGATAAATAAATCTATCAATACGATATAGTTATTCCATATCAAATTTTATTTGTTTAATAGTTATTACTATATGAAGCCCTCCGAAAGCGGGGTGTTATGAATGTAACGTTGATGTCTCTGTCGTAGCTGGGCAGCAGCAATATGGTATAAGTATGATTTTGAGGATTCAAATGGAAGAGGTATGATGGGGAAGATGATGACAATTCCAGGTAAGGGAGATCCTGCTTTGGGCGAAGCATTGACTTTCCGAGAAGCTCTTAGTTGGCTGAAACGAACTCAGGCGAAGAGTCTGATTCTTTACTTCTAATAAATGCTTTACAGCCTGCTACTATTGACTACTCTTATTTTGGTGCAATTGTACAAGATTGCAAATATCTTTTGTCTTTGTTGCCAGTAATGGCTATTCAGTATGTTCGAAAATCAGCAAACCAATCGGCTCATAATATTGCCCGTGCTATTGGTTCTATGCCTGATTTAGAACGGGGGATATGCCCACCATCTTTTTTTTATGATGCTTTGCATTTTGACACTATTAATATAGCTTAAATGCATCATTTCCATTCAAAAAAATCTAATTTATTAGAGTAGATCAAAAATTTGAGATTCAATTTTAATCTTTTTAATTTGTAGTTATATTTTGTCTTGTTATCTAAAGTCACTTTACAACATTAAGATCCAATCTTAAAATACTATTAAGTGGGGCGTGCTTGTCAATATATGCCTCTTTATAAGATTACATTATAAAATGTTTAATTCGTCCTGATTATACGTGATTGTTTTCGACTTGATGGCTACATTCATTTTTTTATATATATATATTTGAAGGGAAGAAAGCAGGGCCTAAACAGAGGGCCGAGGGGGGAACACCCTACACATATCCTCTAAGAGGAAAGTAAGACATCCCGAAGGGGGAACTTGTAAAAAGGTAAAGCCGAAGGCGAATGACGCCGCATAAAAAGCTA
>JAOTBA010000203.1:26819362-26830387 GCA_025629845.1 Erythroxylum squamatum
TACTTACCCACGATATTCTTCACCTTCAATCTAACAATTTCAAATTATCAACTTCAAAAATTCCATTCCAAAACAATCAAATTTCCAAACATTCAAAATTTCCATTCCAACATTTTTCAAACCAATCCTCATTCCAATTTCCAAAACAATTCTAAAACAAAACAATCAATAATTTAATATTCACTAATTAGAAATTAATCCATGCCAAAATCCAAATCCTCAACTTCGGTATTCAAAAATCCTCCACATCCACAAGTCAACTTCGGCCACTTCAAAAATCAAAACTCCACATTTCAACTTCGGCCTATCCTCTACAAGTCCACCACCCACCGACATCACAAATTCAATCAATTTCCAAATTCCAATCCATAACACAAAACAACATCTATTTACCATCAAAATCAAGATTTAACAGTTAACGCTTAACAGTTAACACACACCCAAAAAATCTTGTTAAATGTCGGATCGGTGTCTAGATCGGTGGCCGGTGGGGCGTCGGAGCTGTCGGTAGCCGGTGAGGCGGCACGTCTTCGGGTGGAGGTGGAGGAGAAGACGACGAGGAGGAGGAGGAGAAGAGCAACGCAGAGCAGAGGAGGACCGGTGGCGACAACGGAGAGGAGAAGAGGAGGAGGAGCAGCCGAGGAGGACCGGTGGCGACTGGCGATGCGGCGGGGCAGACGGCGACAGGCAGCGACAGCGACAGACGGCGATGAAGAGAGACAAAATCTGAGAGGGAGAGTCGGCAGAGGTGAGTGAGAGAGAGAGATAGTTGGGGGGGAGGGGTTGGGATTTTTTAGGGTTAAATTTTGAAATTTTGCAAAATGGTCCCTGACCAACTTTTTTTTTGCGGAATTGTCCGAAAAGTACCAGAATTTTTAGTTCCGGCCAGTACCGGCCGAAATTTTTGACCGGTAAGATTTTTCCCGTTCCGGTACCGGATTCTAGCCGGAACGTAACGTTCCGGCTGGTACCGTCCGGTACGGAATGGTATTCTGATCATTGCTCAAAACCTTGGAACTTAGGGACAATCGAAGATGACGATCCACGACGTTGGGTCGGGTCGATTTTGGATCGGGTCAATTCGGTTTGGGCGGGGTCAAATAGGATCAGGACAGGATCGGGTCGGATTATATGGGCTGGTAAGAGATTTTTTGTCGGCTGCGGAGTTCTGACCCAACTTGTGGGGGAAAGTTTGACGAGAAGATAAAAAGCTAGTTGCAGTGTTTCAATTAGTATAAAAGAGTGGGCCACGGGTCGGGATGTAAAAAATCAAATTGGATCGAGTCGGGTCGAATGGGTCCTTCTCTCTAACAAACTCCGAAGAAGGAATCAAAATTCTTTCCTTCTGCTTCTTGGCCACGCTCAATTCAGACGAGTACATTGTCGGCGGTTACGCCTTGGGAATCACAAAGAGGATCACATACAGTTCCTTCTGTACCAAGTGAGGATCGCTTCTTCTCTACTCACGTAATCATTCTATTTAAAGTCTAGTAAGATATCTCTCTTATTATTTATGTCATGCGAAAAGATTAATCAATTTATAGACTAATGCCGAGTGGATTTGGTAGATGATTCACTATTATTTTAAGAAACGACCCTTTCATCAGCATCTGCCCCTTTGGTGTTTAGAATAAAAATGTGTATTTTTATTTTCTACTTTTGCAGTTATCCGAGAAGAAAGTAAACTCTCTGGAAATCCATTGTGATCGCAGTCGCAGTCATATTCACAGTCATGGAACATGATAGTCATGAGTTTAAACCAAGGCCAAGTGGTTCTTTTGGTGGGGATACCAGTGGAAGACATTCTGTGAATTTTTCACGACGTTTGTCCTTCCAAAGTGATGATGAAAAGGAAAGTGAAATTGTTTCGGAGGCGGGTGATATTGGCGATAGGGCTTTATGCAGTAGCCTTCATAGTGATGGTAGCAACAATAGACTTTCTTTTGATAATTCAGTGGAGAGCGGGGCTTTTTTTGCTTCACCGACGTCAAACAATTTGTCTCATGCAAATAGGTTCAGAGCTAATGCTTCAGCAGCAGCTTTGCATCCTTTATCCACTGAAGCAATGGTCGACTCTAAGGAAAATGTCCAAGTGAGCTTTAGACTATCTGTTTTTAACGTTGTCTTTTTTGATAACGTGGGAATTCTTTTACTTTTTATTTTTTATTTTTATCTATTCATTGCATGGGTAAACCTTATTTGTTTCTTACTTCTATGGTCAGGAGAGGGAAAAAGCTCTGACTTTGCCACCATTTGTAGATTATGTCACATGTCTTGTTTATCTGGCTGTTTTTGGAATTCTTGGGGTAATTTTCGTCATCGTTTTATATACACCGATTCTTAAATGTTATACCCATAAATTTTTACTGGATTCTTGGCTCGCCTTCTTTGATTTTGTAAGTACATTATCTGGATACTGTTTTCCCCCTTTAACCTTGATAATACTTTTATGGTAGCGTCTTGTAAGTGTCTAAATTGTTATTGACAACGATGACCTCTGAAAAATTTAGTCATCACATAATATTTTCACAAATACGTTAAGAACTTGTAAGGACCAGTGCTTGTAGTTCTTGGTGACTTGATGATGACCTGTTGACGTCAATAGTATGGAACTTCAGTCGAAACGAGCTCATGAAATTACTTGACGTTTTAGCCAAATTAAAGAATCTGTCTTGCTTCGTGTTATAGGTTCGGAGAACTCCTTTACCCTCATTTACCATAATCCTTCAGGTGCTTGGAAGACGATGTTTGGTTTCTTCTACTGTTCTGCATAAACTAATGTTTGAAACGTCATGGTGGTGCAGGTTCTGACAAGGTACTTGCTACAAAAACTTTTTGGCCCTGGGATTGCCCGTGTTACAAGTGATCACTCCCCATTATACCGTGATCTTCCTTCTAACATGGTATCTATGTCTCTCTCTTTTCTACAAAAATATTTATAAGCGCAGCCCTTGTTCTTTCACACAAGTTTACTCTCTTGAAATGTATATTAGCAAGCAATATTATCACATGAGTTTGCCACGCATATTTCTGCTGTTCAACCACCTTCGTGCTAGATTGTAAAGGGTGAAGCAACTTATTTTGTGCTGAAGGTATGCATGAATTAAGTCTATTAAGAATGCAACTAGTGGAGCTTTTCACATGATTTTCATATGGTTAGTGCTTTCATTCTAGTTTCTTTATGTATTACAAGGCTTTGATTTGGCCGAGCCATAAGTTATGTACCCTCAATTGTTAGATTCCAATTTTTTTAATGCTTCGAATTAATTTAAGAGTTTGGCTTTTCATTCTATGTAATTTAAAGACTGTGTAAGCAACTTGTCCCTCCATAATTCAAGACCGCTGCGACCTTGGGCGCTGGAGGGGACTAAGATGCTAAAATATATTCTGAGAGTGTTAGATGAAACTGGACTTATCTTACCATCAACTACTCTTGATTCTTAAAAGAAACAAATATATTCTCTTTTGTTCCTTGATAAAAAATTTGTTGTTTGTTTTCCTTGATGAATTGCTTTTGCCTATTCTATTAGGTCGGATCTTTTTTAATGGGATGGTGGGGTATCGTTTTCAAAGGAGATATATCCTATGTGTCTACTCATCTGGCCATTGGGTTAACGACGGGCTATTTGGGAAGTCTCACAACATTCAGTGGTTGGAATCAGAAAATGCTTGATCTCAGTGTTAATGGTCAGTGGGTACTTTCTGTGGTTGGAATTTTGATAGGTAACGTGGCACTTTGCATGATATGTTTGTAGTAAGGGGCAAGAGCTGTTTATCAGTAGGTGTCATTCATCTGTCCAATTTCTATTTCATTTTAGCAGGATTGTTCTTGGCAGCCTACTCCCTCAAATTTGGCGTTGAAACTGCCAAGTGTTTCAGGTTACTTCTCGAAAAGCTAAATATAAGTGGAAACTGCAACACCTGGAGGGTGGACAGCTGGAAGCGTCATTTATTAGTTATGGTGGTGCTGTTGCTGATACTGGCTCTGTTATTGAGTGTGAGTGGCACACAGCTTAAAGAGGACTATAACACTAATGCCAGTGGCGCCCAGCTATGGGTCGCGTGCATAGTTGCAGCTCCAGGGGTTTGGATTAGGTGGTTCTTAGCACGACTCAACGGACGTGGGCTGGGAAAGACAGGACATTTCAAATGGTTACCATTTGGTACTCTAGCTGCCAACGTCTCTGCGGCTTCCATCATGGCAGCAATCTCTACTTTGAGAAAAGCAGTAAGTTCTTTTCTTTCTTTCCCAAGAAATTTTAACCCTTAACTGCCTACTAAATTCCGGGTTATATGAGTGCATTTACGAATCATTGAGGAGGTGATGAATATGCAGGTGCATACTAAGTCTTGGAACATCATTTCATCCGGCATACAGTTTGGATTTTTGGGTTGTTTAAGCACAGTTTCAACATTCATGGCTGAAAACTACGCAATGGAGGAAAGTACAAGAAGTTGGAGGGCCTATGCGTATGCCCTGACAACCATTATCCCCAGGGACGGAGCCAGACTCAACTTTAAGGGGGGGCCGAGATTTTTAAAGGTAGGGATTTTTTTTAAGGGGGGGCCACTTATATTTGTAATTTTAAAAATTTTAATTATATAAGTAATTTTTAAAAAAAATATATTTGAAAGGCCCTATACATGGCTCCGTCCCTGATTATCCCCTCATTTGTTCTGGGGACCCTAATCTACTCTGTGCCTGTTTGGATAAGGGGATACAAGTAGGTTTCCTTCCGATACAATTTCTGTTAGTTTGAAATGATGCACATGTGAATACTAAAACCCCATTTCTGGTACTCTGCCTTCGACATGAGCAAAAATTGGACCATTCCAATTGTCTGCCCTTGACTAGAGTAAGGTACTTGCAGTTCTTTTGGCGCACACTCCCATCATGTCGAATGAAACATGTGTAGGATGAGATTACGGAGAAGAACGAATTCCTTATGTTGTTACATCATTATGTTATAGATCAAGATATGTCCTTATTTCTGAAGGAGTGGGCCATAAACTTTGGTTATAAGGAATGTACTGGAAGTTAACATGGAAAATCTCATAAGTGGTGGTGGAATTGGAAATTCAAGGTATTCTTAATGTTGTTCTAAGCCTACTGGCTGAAATAAATGAAAATATTCAAAGAACAAAGCTTACTTATCTCCAGCATTCTTTAGATTACCGTCTGTCTAACATCCTGATAACGATCTTCTAACATGCTTGCAAGGCTTGAAACATCTGAAAATTTGTGAAGCTACTCTGATTAGTCCTTCACCTAACCGTCACCTAATCATCAACAACGGTGGTCCTAGTTTTGGAAAAGATACAACTTATTATGTTTGTTGCTCTTATCTTTTTATGAACATCTAAGCAGAATGGCTTAAAGGATAAAGTAATCTTTAGTGAAAAGTGAATAGCAATTTGCAAAAGATCAGGAAGGAGGTGAAGCTAAAATCATCATATATATGTGGGAAGAACTTGTTCCAAGATTTCGATGTGCAAATGCGACAAGGGCGCATGCCAATGGAGAAGGAATTTCTGGCTGAGCAGGAGACGTCTAGGATTCACGAATTTCTATCGTGTCTAGATATTCGTTCCAATATTCTCAGCGTAGACCCTCTCATGAGCTGTGTGTATTCTATGATAATTCAGGAGACACAACACAAACAAGTGGTCCTGGCATGAGAAGACTGAAGAGAGATCAGAATCTATTGCTTTGTTGTTTAAGCCACGACTCGAGTGAAGAATAATGTTGGGAGTGAGGAAGTGATATGTTTGAACTCCAAAAAGACAAGACATGAGGTGAAGGATTGCTATCAAATCATTGCATATCCGAAGTGGTGGACTTCAGGAAGAGAAGGCAGGAATGCTACTGACAAGAGGCTGTGGAAATGTGGCCGAGGTCGGGAAATTGCAGCTATAACAAACGCTACACAAGCAAGTTCTAGAGGTACCTCGACGCAAGGAGAAATTGTCCTGACTGGTACTGACCGAAAGGGATTTTCTTCTCTTTCGAGTGAAGATTGGGCAACGCTTATTTCAATGATACAATAGTTGGTTGTTAGATACCAGCGCGTCTTAACTCATGACCAGAAACAAAGCTCTTCTCATGAATTTGAGTGACATAGCAGTGACTTCAATCAGGTTGACTAATGGGCAATCGGCAGAAGCTGTCCAAGAGGGAATGGGTAATTTTGGACATGGATTGGTTTTGAATCATGTTTTGTTTGTCCCATAACTATAATCTTATCTCAATTGCTCGTTTGATCGAAGCTTCGAGTTGTATAGTCACATTTACTAATATGCTGTGTGATATAGGACGGCACTTCAAGGATGCTAATTGATGTGGGTAAGCAATGGGATGAGTTCTATCTCTATCGAGAAGCTCCTCTCTTCCTCCACTCTTCCTCCATTCTATTACGAAGAGTACTTAGGACAAATTCAGTTACATTTCTATGTTTCAATTGAACGTTTTTTTTAATTATTCTCAAAAAAGAAGATTCTTTCTTTTACCAAACATACGCGGATGCAATTATGGTCTTATAATTTTCTTATAGCTTATAATAAAAACAAGAAATCTTTTTCGATCAATCCATTTACCCCTCATTTTTCGAGTTCAGAGAGATATTTTTTTCAAGTTTGAATTTGTTCATGCTCTTATACTTCATTTTCTTTTTTAT
Organism: Erythroxylum squamatum; assembly: GCA_025629845.1. Taxonomy (NCBI): domain Eukaryota; kingdom Viridiplantae; phylum Streptophyta; class Magnoliopsida; order Malpighiales; family Erythroxylaceae; genus Erythroxylum; species Erythroxylum squamatum. The sequence continues at coordinate 26,826,037 of JAOTBA010000203.1, forward strand.
TTATTCATTTTATTATTATTATTATTATTATTATTATTGTTATTATTATATCCACTTTTTCTTAGTCTCTTCTGTCATTATTTAAGTCCCATAAGTTTGGTTTAATCTTGTCCAATCGAACCCCTTTTATCATTAAACGAAGGTTACAAAACAATCATATTGATTTTTCGATTTAAAAAAAGTACTATATGAAATCTTCAATTTTTTCCTTTTTCACTATCCCTATCCCATTGATTGAATGTTTGAATCAATAGAGAAGCTCTTCTTCCATATTTGTATCAATCAATATTATTATATTTCAATTTCTTCTCGACACTACCTAAGGAAAATCTCTAATTGGATCCCAAAATGACAACTTAGTGCGAGGTTATCCGTGCAGCTATGCACTTTTCAAATAGAAATTTAATTTTGAAAGATTATGGCTTTTGTGCTTGGGTGGGTCTTTGAGATCCTTTCAATGACCTATGTTGTGTTAAGAAATATCTATATAATACATGATAGCAAAAGAACTAGGGAAAATATTTAAAAAAAGACATTTGTTTTTATTAGTATTAGTTAGTGATCCTAACTCAATTAGTCCTTTCTTCCCTGATGAATTGTTAGTACTAATCTTACATTTTTTTCTTTTTGGACCAAGCATAAACGAGCTTAGTGAGAAGAGGATTGTATCATTAGAGAAGCAAGGAGGTCAATCTCATTCAAATATACAACATGGATTCTAACAATGTAATGTAGTTTGACTCTTATGGCGATCCGAATGAATCATCCTTTTCAAGGAGTTCAATCTTTGCCTGCTAGGCAAGAGGATAACATGTTACAAACTTTTGTCTTGATATAATAGGCATGTATTTTATTTCTATTAATATGAAATTCGTAATTCATAAATGAAGTAGTTAATGAATGAATAGTTAATGGTGATTTATCATCAGCTTTTTTTTTATTTTTATAGTGGCGAATCTTGTATATTTTCCTAAAGAAACGAATTCGTTCATTTTTGGTGTCTTAAAGGGGTGTGAAAACACATAAGAACTTTTGAATATAAATGGAAAGGAGATGCAAATCCAGTTCCTTAAGAAATGGTAAGATCTTTGGTGAAAGAAAAAGGGGTAAGTATCATCTTGATTTGGTTTTAATTTCTCAAATTTCTTTCTTTTAAGAATAGTGAGTCATATTCTTCTCCTATATCAAATAGCACATGTTGAGTCAAATCTTCTTCATGCAAAATTTACTTTATTTAGATCAGGAAAACCATAAGCTTTTATGAAACCATATGTTATGGCTCAAATTTGTAGTCAATCCCATCTTCGATAAAAGCAGTTGACAATTAAATCCAATTTTTCCATTATTTTTGTATCTATAATATTGTAAAAGGAAGGCCTGATTCTAAGTTGTTCAAGAATAGTGGAGTTGAGTTTGTCGATATTTTTCCTTAGGATTAGTCAATTCTATTTCTCGATGGTGTAAAGTGTCATCTTGATGTGGTGGAAGTCATCAGTATAAGTCTGATTATCCCTAAACCCAGTATGGCATTTTCTATTTTGACTTGCTCCACCACCGTTGTGATCAAATGAGAATGGATAAATGGCTTGTGGGATTAATGCGAGGCGGTATAGATGGCTATATTTCTTGATGCAAACTTTAATCGAATGTGAAGCCCATGGATACAAGTTATGCCTTAAAATGAAAGATAATTCCAAATATGCTTTGTCTACGAACAAGGAAGCTATAAGGAATGCACCCAATAATCTCATGGAGAGTTCAATCCTGGCCTAGGATGAACGATGGAGACATGATTAGCATATGCAAGTCGAACGAGAAGTGGTATTTCCAGTGGTAGAAATGTGAGTAACACGTAAGAACCTGCCAATAGGAAGGGAACAACAACTAGAAACGAGTGCTAATACCCCGTAAGCTGAGGATCTAAATGGGGAATCTACTTGAGGAGGGGCTCGCGTCTAATTAGCTAGTTAGTGAGGCAATAGCTTACTAAGGTGATGTTCAGTTGTTGGTTTGAAAGGATGATTGACCACACTAGGACTAAAACACGACCTAGACTCCTATGAGAGGTAGTAGTGGGGGAATTTTCTACAATGAGATATGATATGAATAGATTTTGCTATATTTTTATATGTTATTTCATTTGAATTCATTCATATTTTTGTGTACTAATTGCTCATTTTGTGTTCTTATTAATTTTGCACGTAGATTTAATGATGGAATACAAATACAAGATTAAAGTATGAAGTTTGGAAGCCATTAGGAGCTAGGAAGGTTGTCCATAATGCAGCCAACAAAGTGAAAAAGAAATGACTTAGAGAAGCATCAAAGAGGCTGTCCAAAACGATAGCCAAATGTGTTTAATAGAGAGCCAAAAAAAAAACCTGTCCAAAATGGCAGCCCTTGGAGCCTTCCATACACACCAAACGACGGCATCTTTGGAGGTCCTCCTTGCTTTAAAACGCAGCTCAATTGGCCTTTAAAAATTCAGCAATATGACATCACCTTCAACATTTTGGGAAGATAAGAAATGCTGCAAAAATGCAGCGTTGTGGGAGAGAGGGTTTAGTGTGGTTTTAGGGACAAAAAAAAAACAAGAAAAGCAGCAGCCTCTATACCTACACCGCCTCCACTCACACACGCTGCAACTTTCATCCATTCACCATCCACTCGCAACACATACAGCCCTCCACCAACACATCCCTCACTTCCACGCACAAGAAACAACGCAGCCTCACTCTCTAAAAAGGCAGACCCACTTCCACTTCCACACATGCAACCTTTATTGACCAGCACACCCACGCACGCAGTCACCAAGCTACCTCCAGTCTTTCACGCCTGCAACCAACACCAACAACGCATCAGGCCTCCACTCATTCTCCAACAACGCAGGTCCCTCCAGGACGCACAACAACGCCTCACTCCATTACACTCACAAGTAACAACCCTCACTTCTACACATCCAGCACTTACGCATCAGCCTTCATTCACTTTACCATGCAGCATCCATTCATCGTTAAAGAAACAACCACGCAAAGGAGATTGGAGAGCAAGTTGTTCTGCAGCAGATTGGGAGCTTTGTTCTTCAATTATATTTGATCCCTTCATGAATTTATCTAGGGTTTATGCTTGTGGATTGCTTGGAATGATGATTTGTGGCTAGAACTTTAATTTCTCTTACGGATTTGATATTTTGTTGATGCTTTAATATTAAATTTTGCTGAATCCATGACTCAATATTCATATACTTGTTGATTTTTCATTAGTTTTATTTGTTCTTCCTTTGGATTATTGAAAATTGGCTTGGTATAAATTAACCTTTGGAAAAAGAGGATTTTTTCTAGATGATTGAAGGAAATTTCGGCTATGATTTTCTTGTGAGTTGAGAGACCCAAGAAACTTAAGAGGTGAAAATTGAAGGTTTGAGTGTGGAACCTAAGAAAAGGAAAAACTTAAGTAAGGGATTACTAAGTGATGTTTAGAGTGGATATGTTGGATCCGGTTTCCAGAATCCAACTCAACATAAACAAATCGTACCTTTTACTCCGATCATCAACAATTCTTGCTCTGATACCATAAATGTTGGGACCCGATCTTAGAACCGGACCCAACCGGAAAACGAACGAAAAAGCAGAAAGCGAACGGAAAGACTAAAGCCCAAAGCGGAATTCGAAAAGCAAAAGTCCAAAACGGGTGGCGATCAAGCGAAAAACGGAAACGAAAAACGAAAGCGGAAGCAAACGAAAGCATTGGGATCATAATGCGACAAATCGAAATAACCAAGCGAAACGAAAGGCGAAACACAATTCAACCGAATCAAAGCAAACGCATGGTTCAATCAAATCATATTGCTGAAACAAAACAATAATGGATCCGACTCAAATCCGAAGCGGAAACATAAGGCGAAAGAATCGAAAGCAAATCGAATTCAAATTGAACTTAAACAAATTTTCGACATCCGTGAACAAAAATTTTAGAAAAGCGTCACGTTGGAAACCTTAAGACTAAACCAATCCGAATCGGTGTAAACTTTTTTTTTCTTTCTTCAATCATAACTCATAGTGACTTCAATATCCAATTGAAATCATTCACACTCGAACTCAAATTATTTGCTTCTTCATATTCATTCATATCATCATAATACTTCAATATCCAACACAATCACATCTCAATTCTATACACAAATCCATAACTCATCTACATCATGAAATAAATACTTACAAAATATTAATGGCATTTCCAAGCCATAATACGATACCAATATCCAAAATCCGAATATACAAAAATACACAACTCCCAAAATTCTCAACATCAATCTAACTTAAAACAATACAAATGTACCCATACAAACAAA
>JAOTBA010000203.1:26885947-26900914 GCA_025629845.1 Erythroxylum squamatum
GAACCAAGGACTTTGTTGATATCTTGTTGAGCTTCGTTGGATCCCAAGAAACCGAGTATCATGTTGGACGCGACAACATTAAAGCCATAATGTTGGTAAGTCGATCTTGTCGTAAAATTAAGCTATACATATATACCTAATATCTTGCAATATCAGTAAGTGGTCATGGACTGATTCATCTGAATTTATTGTCTGCCATTGATTGACTTGTCAATTGTCCTATAAATTCATTTCCTGCTCTGCAACTAAGATGGAGGGTTAAAAAACACCTTTACAAGTTTCTAATAGTTAGGTTATGATTGATGAAATTTCTCAAAGTGTAGTTTTATATCATATTTTTTTAAAAAAAAGGAAGTTTAGGAGTTTATAGTTAATAATTTTGTATTTTTAGTTGACTATTTTACCCTTGCTTCTGTTTTCGTCTTCTGGAAATTTCCCTCCTTTCATCTTCACTGGTGAACGCTTCCCGGTACCTCTGCCCACCACTCGGCTGAGGTTCTCCACCCATGGAGGGCCTGTCCAAGGCCTAGTATGGGACTTCGGGCTGTGGTAACGCGTCGAGTCTCTCCTTGGAAGACTTCTTGGTTCTCTCACGGGAGACCAACGGAGCGTCCGGAAAAGGGGCGAGATCTCTCACGCGAGACAGGCAACAACGTGCTCCCGCAACACAGACAGCGACTCCTCCACTAAAAATCAGTGCTTGGCACAGCAAACTCAACTTCCAACAGAATCGTATTCAGCTGAAGCATTACTCGGAAGTCATGAAGGATGGTGTCATTTGTCCACCCATCGAGCTTCTACAAGCGGGTGCCAAGGCATGGTCTACGGCATTGGTGGGGTTATTTTGGAGCAAATGACCTGCATTCCCAGTGATCTATGCTTGGGCGACTGCCAGGTGGGGGAAGAAGGGATTGGAGAAAACCTTGCTTATGGACAATGGTACCATTCTTTTTAAATTTGCGATTGATAGTGATCTGACTGAGATCATTGAATTGGGTCCATGGCATATTGGAGGCCAACCCATGTTTCTTAGGAAATGGCAACCGGGTATCGAATTTGATCGTGAATGCATTGAAGCTTTTCCCATGTGCTACAATTTCATAATTTGTTGTTAGAGCTATGGACAGTGGAGCGTTTGAGTTATTTAGCTAGCTCTTTGGGTAAACCTCTGTTAATAGATGCTCAAACACCCAACGTGGAGCGTATCGGGTATGCCAAGATTTGTGTTGAGATTAAGAGGAACTCTGATTTCGTTGAAAGTTTGACAGTGATGAAGTTAGGGGACATAGGTGAGTTGGTACCTTCAGAAGTTAAGGTTTCTTACCCATGGAAACCTAACCCTTCACTCAAGAAGTGGAAATCAACCGAAAGAGCATTTAACACTGGCTGGTAAGAGGAGATACTGGGACTAGAAGTTCATAGAGGGGATATGGAGGTTGCAGAAAATGTTCCCCCACTACCTAGAACAAATGAGTTGATCCTTGAGTCCACTGAGGTGCAAGCAGAAGCAGCTCCTGGAGTTGTTGTTGGAAGACCTCCGTCTACTAGAGAAAACACTTCGCAACGTCTGTTAGCAATTCACCTTCTATTCAGCCTATACAAACTAAGCCCATTAAAACCTAGACTCCTAGGAACAAATTGGGAAAGGGAAGAGTGTTTGTTAGAAGGTAGTTATGGAGAGAGAATAAGAGGGATATAGCTATATATTGAAGATAAAGAGGGTTACATCTTTGTAATCATTGTTAGGTTGGTTTGGCCTGGATTAGCCAGGAGGGGGAGCTTGCTCCAACTTGTTATCACCTATTATACCATCAATAATACAGTCTTTATTGAGATTCCTAACAATTGATGCTTTCATTGAGAGACTAAAGAAGAGAGATTGCACGCAAACACGAATGTAAGCTAGATTGTCTGCAATGGAAGTGTCTCTTAGGAGACAAGAATCATCTATCTCTGCCCAATAAGCAATGGTTAAGTCACACAACACCACACTAAAAGACCTTAGGACACAGTTGAACATGTTGATGGCTAGCGTCGAGACACTAGCAAAGTCCCAAAGCCTACTACAGACAAAATTGAGAGAAGGATTTCAAACTCTTAAGGCCAAAAACCCAGAGAAGCAGAGTATGGGAGAGGAAGGAGAAGGCTCACCAGTGCTAACCCATCTTGTGTCTTCTTCTTCTGGGGGCAAAAACCGGTAAATGGGTCTGAACCTTGCAGACAAGAGAGACGCACTATTTCAGTGGCTATAGAGCGTGCATGGGGGAGTACAGAAACGCAGTACGAAGGGTTGATCTTCCGTCGTTCCACGATGAAGACCCATTCCTATCGGTCATGCGAGCTTAATCTTATTTCGTGATTCATGAGATTCCTTTTGAACTTAGATTATCGATGGTTCAGATATGCATGGAGGGAATCACGTTGTACTGGTTCAAGTCCATACATGAGTTGGATCCTTACATGACATGGTACCGCTTCAAGCGCTCCTTGTTTGACCAATACGGGGGGAAAGGATGAAAGTAACCCAATAGAGCAACTTAAATCGATAGTTCAACGTGGGTCAATGGATGGGTATATCGACAAGTTTGAGCGGGTGACTTCACAAATCACCCATTTTCCCAAAAAGTGGTTTATAAGCTGTTTTCTAAGAGGACTTCGTGAAGAAATAAGGAATCGAGTCAGGACTAATGACCCATCGACCTGAACCTGGTTAATTTTTGTCGCTCACAAGGATGAAAGGGTGCTGATCGGAGAAGGAATAATCCGACCCAACGAATCAAAATACAAGCCTGGGATTTCCATTTCTGGGAATGGATCTCAGCTGGGCATTTCCAATGTCCAGCGATCGAGTCAAACGAGCAACACATCTGCAAACGTTAAGGGGGAGGGAAAGGAGTTGTCAAACAGGCCCCGAAACATGATGGTTGATGGTAATCGACAAAGTGGTCTAAAGTGGAAGGGAACTAGGAATTTATCTTATGAACAACTAATGGAGAGAAGAGCTAAAGGGTTGTGTTTCAAGTGTGGCCAAACCTTTGGTCCACTTCATCAATGCCTAGATAAAGAATACAAGTTAATTTTTTAGGAAGGAGATGCAGAAGAAGAAATAGTAAATAATCCTGTTGTAGTGAAGGCATGTAAGCATCAGGAGGATTGGGAGTTGGTTTGCAATTTGGTTAAGTACAAAGAGATAGGAAGAGATAAATCCTCACCGTCAAGATCCATGGTTATGATGGGTAAGCTTAACAAAATGCCTATTTTAATTATGGTAGATAGTGGAGCTAGTCATAATTTCGTGTCGAGTAAATTTGTTAAGGCCATAGGAATCCCTGTTACTCCTACTCAAACCTTTGGAGTGAGATTTGGTGGTGGGCATTGATCTTTCTCACAAGGTGTTTGTAAAGAAATTAAGCTAGAAGTGAATGGAGTAAAATTTAGTGTGGATGCTTATGTTTTCAATATTAGGGGACCTGATTTAATATTAGGCATTGCATGGTTGGAGACACTAGGGTGGTTAAGTTAGATTGGAAGAGGATATTTATGTCTTTTGACCACATGGGGACAGAAGTAACCCTGCAAGGAATTAATATGCAAGGCTCAATTCCATATGCTCTACAACAGATGTTTAAACGTGAGGAAGTGGAGATTAAAGGGTTGCTCTGGTCCATAAGAATTAAAGAAATTGTAATCGAAGGGATGGGGTCATTAGGTTGAGAACAGCAATAAGAATTTCAGTCTGTTTTAACCAGATTTGATTCAGTGTTCCAATTGATAAAAGAGTTACCTCCCAAAAGAACCAGTGATTATGTGAGTGTTCTGAAAAAAGGGGCAGAACCAGTAAGTGACCGTCCCTATAGGCATATGCATCACCACAAGAATGAGATCGAAAGGCAGGTCAAGGAGTTGGTGGGAGCAGGGGTTATCAGACCTAGTATCAGTCCCTTTTCAAGCCCCATGATTCTTGTTAAAAAGAAAGACAGATCATGGCGCATGTGCGTCAACTATAGAGCTTTGAATAAACTTACGATGCCCTACAAGTTTCCTATTCCAGTAATAGATGAGTTGATGAAGGAGTTACATGGGGCCAAGTATTTTTCTGAAGTAGATTTAAAATCGAGTTTTCATCATATCAGAGTTAGAGAGGAGGATGTCTATAAAACTGGGTTTCATGCTCATAAAGGGCATTATGAATACCTAGTAATGCCTTTCGGACTTATGAATGTGCCTGCTACATTTCAATCTACTATGAATTCTATTTTCAAACCTCTGCTGCGCAAATTTGTTTTAGTCTTCTTTAACGACATCCTAATCTATACTTCATATTGGAATTAGCATCTGTAACATTTGGCCTGAGTGTTAAAGCTATTAGTGGACAATCACTTGTATGCGAACAAGAAGAAATGCTTATTTGGCCAGAAGCCCGTGGAATGCTTTGGTCATGTACTTTCAGGTCAAGGAATAGCTATGGATCTACTGAAAATTAAAAGTATTGTGGAATGGCCTGTACCTAAGAATATGAAGGGAGTAAGAGGATTTCTTGGGCTTACAAGGTATTATAGAAATTTGTAAATGATTATGGCAGAATCGCGAAACCACTTACTGAATTGACTAAGAAAAATGGGTTCATTTAGGGAACGGAAGCTCAAGTGGCTTTTGAGGAACTCAAAAAGAGAATGATCACATCACCTATTCTAGCTTTACCGAATTTCTCCAAGGAATTTTCAGTTGAGTGTGATGGCTCTGGGAAGGGATTAGGTGTTGTCCTAATGCAAGAAGATCGCCCCTTAGCCTACTTCAGCAAGGCATTAGCTAAATCGACTTATTCCAAGTCTATAGATGAAAAAGAAATGATGGCGATAGTGCCAGCTATTCAACATTGGAAACATTTTTTAATGAGGAGGCATTTCAATGTCTATACTGATTATATGAGCCTTAAGCATTTACTAAACCAGAGAATTCCATCAATAGACTAGCAACGTTGGTAGGCTAAGTTGTTGGGTCTGGATTTTGAAGTAATCTATAAGTTAGGAAAACAAAATGGGGCTGTAGATGCCCTATCCAAAGTGGAAGAAGATGAGTTGTTATTTACGGCAGTTTCAGCTCCATTTTGGGTTAATATGGAAGTGATTCGGAAGGAGATTCAGGAGGATGCAGAATATAGTAAACTCATGGTGACTTTACAACAGAATCCAAAATCTAAGCCAAAATATCAATTGAAAAAAAACTTACTATTCTATAAGAAGGGTTAGTCCTCTCTCCTACTTTAACATTAATTCCCCATTTATTGCAAGAGTGTCATTCTTCTCCTCTAGAGGGACATTGTGGTTTTCTAAAGACCTACAAAAGATTGGCTAGTGGTTTATTTTGGTTAGGAATGAAGTCATCAATACAGAAATTTGTACGGGAGTGTGCCATATGTCAAAGGAAAAAATATTTGGCTATGTCTCCAACTGGTCTTTTATAGCCTTTGCCCATTCCTAAGCTGGTATGGGATGAAGTTTCCATGGACTTCATTACAAGGCTTCCTAGATCCCAAGGCTATGAAGTTATAATGGTGATAGTATATCGTTGTAGAAATATGCTCATTTTCTACTTCTAAAACACCCATTCTCAGCTAAAACAGTGGCTGAAGTGTTTATACTAGATGTGGTGAAGTTACATGGTATTCCTGCCTCCCTATTGAGTGATAGAGACCCTCTCTTCATAAGTAATTTTTGGAAGAAATTATTCAGGTTACAAGAGACAGTATTGAAGATGAGTTCCTCCTATTATCCCCAAACGAATGACCAGACAAAAGTGGTTAATAGGTGCCTGGAAACCTACCTTCGTTGTTTCACCTCCGAACCACCTAAACACTGGTCTCATTGGTTATCTTGGGCAAAGTTGGTATAACACTAATTTTCTTGTTTCAATTAGAAGGACTCCTTTTGAAGTTGTTTATAGTCGCCTACCACCATCTATACCGCACTTCCTACAAGGAGAGACTCAATTGGAATTAGTGGCATTGGCCTTGGTTGATAAAGATGAGGCTTTATGCCAACTTAAGCATAATTTACTTCGTACCCAGTCATCAATAAAGAAATCTGCAAATGCTTATAGGAGGGAGGTACGATACCAGGAAGGAGACTATATTACGCTCAGGCCACATAGACAGCTCACCATGGCAAGACACATATGTCCTAAGCTATCTGCAAAGTATTATGGCCCTTTTAAGGTCATTAAAAAGGTAGGGCAAGTTGCTTACAAATTATAGCTTCCACCTGCACCTAAGGTACATTCAATTTTCCATGTTTCTCAGCTAAAAAGGGCAATGGGTGATCACCCTATTGAGTAAGATCTTCCTCAAGGGTTAGAGGTGGACGTTTTTTAAAAGGTTGAGCTAGAGGCAATCCTAGCTTCATGCTTCAGCAAGTCCAAAGGCAGAAAGATTCAGCAATGGCTAATCCATTAGAAGGTTAAGCCGGTAGGGGAAGCTACCTATGAAGATACATACTTCATTAAGGGGCAATTCCCTTCTATTCCTTTTGAGGACAAGGTGCCCATTAAGGAGGAGGGAATTGTTAGCAATTCACCTTCTATTCAGCCCATACAAACTAAGCCCATTAAAACCTATACTTGTAAGAACAAATTGGGAAAGGGAGGAGTGTCAGCTGCCATGTAGGCAAGTTTGTTAAAAGGTAGTTATGGAGAGAGAATGAGAGGGGATATAGTTGTCTATTAAGGATAGAGAGGGGTACATTTTTGTAATCATTGTTAGGTTGGTTTGGCCTGCATCAACTAGAAGGGGGAGCTTGCTCCAGCTTGTTATCACCTATTATACTATCAATAATATAGTCTATATTGAGGTTCCTAACAACAACAGTTAGAAAGCAGTCCAGCCAATCCCACTTGCATCCTTAAGCTACCACTAGCTGAGACAATGTTGGATAATATTCAGAATTTAGAGGCGTTGCAATCTGAGGATGCAATCCATACACTAGAATTATCACAGATAGACATCAACGGGAGTGAAAAGACAATGGCTACACCCTCCAAGTCCAATTGAATTCTTAACTTTACAAATAACACAGCAGAAGACACTTCCCACCAACAACTAGATGGATGTACAGACAATGCCAGAAACTTATCAGAGCCTTCATCAACTAAGATAATATTGAATGAGGCACAACATATGGTGATACACCAAAATGCTGATGCAATTCCACATAAACAACCCAATATCACTGGGATTGAGGATCAACAGATACACCCTCAAAGTCTAGTAGACGCTCAGCCAGGATAAGAGCAAAACTGAAGGGTATTACCTTAGATGACTATGTTAGTATGGAATATTAAATGACCCTCTAAAACAGTCCATGGTAAAGGAGTTAGTGCTTCATAAAAGACTTATTTTAGTATGTCTCCTTGAAACAAATAAAATAAAAGCCTCTCATACCTAATTAGCACTACAATTTTGGGTGCTAAATGGAAGTACATTAATAACCACTATCATCATTACAATGGCCGCATTGTTTGTCTTTATAATTCAGATTGCATTGAGGTGAAAGCAACCAGTCACAATGATAAGTTTATGCACTGTATTGTAAACTCCATGGTAATTCTTCTGCCTTTGAAGTTACTCTTATTTATGCCTCAAATTTTGCATTTCAGTGGGATAAATTATGGAAGGATATGCAAATACTTCAAAATGGAATGTCCAAATTATGGATAGCCAATGGGGATTTCAATTGTTTTTTAAATTTAAGTGAAGTTGAAGGTGGCAATAGATACACATTGGGCATTAGCAGAGAGTTAAACCAATTCTTTCATCAGGTGGACTTAATGGATCTAGGAGCAATAGGGAGGGTATTTACTTGGACTAATAAGTAGCAGGGAGAGATGTTGATTCGAAAAAAGCTAGACAGAGCAATTGTGAATCCAATATGGAGGAGTGAATTCCTATAATCATTAGTATGTTTTGGAGATAATATCCTATCAGACCATTCCTATACGCTCATCCAAAACATGGCTGAACTGTTAAGAGTGGGAGTTCCATTCAAATTCTTCAATGGAGTTACACAGATGGTAGGATTTATGGAGCTTGTCAATAGTTGTTGGAGTCATGAAGTGTAGGGATATAAGACCTTCCAATTAATGCAAAAACTCAAAATAATTAAACAACTTATTAAAGTTTTTGTAAGACAAAAGAATCAAGATCTGGATGTTAGCAAAAGGAAACTAGCCGAAGCACAGGACACTCATTAAAATCATCTTATAAATAATGAACTAAGGGCTATTGAAAACTGATGGTTGAAGGAATACCAAGAACAACTAGCATACCATAATTCGGTCCTCAAGCAGAAGGCTAGATTGAATTCGCTCAAAGATGGGGATTCCAACACCTAATTTTTTCATGCTTCTCTACTGTTAAGAAGAAATGTGAATACCATAACAAGATTACAAGACATCAGTGGCAATCTGATCACAGGTCAGCAAGAGTTACTTAACTTAATCAGGAGATATTTTCAACAGTTGATGGGGACAAAAGACACCTCTCCATAAGGTTTTAATATCAAAGATATGTTTGGTATTTCTTTAAATCAAGCCCTTAATGACAAAATAACCATTCCTTTTACTTCATATGAAGTGAAGGAAGTGCTTTTCAGCCTTCATCCATCAAAGGCTACAGGTTCTGATGGATTCACGACCCTCTTTTTTCAAACCACTTAGACATCTTTTTACAGAGGTTGTACCAAAGTTTTTCTCATCTACAACATTGCTCAAGGAGGTAAATCATTCATTTATATGTCTTATTCCTAAGAAGAAACATCCATCATCCATAACTGAATACAGACCCATATCCTATTACACTACTGTTTATAAAGTGATTGTCAAATTGTTTGTTCTAAAGCTAAAACTAGTTCTATCAGAAGTTATTCACATGGCACAAGGGGCATTCCTACCTGGGAGGAGTATTGGAGACAATAAACTCCTTTTACAGGTGTTTTTAGGGGAATACCACTCAGGGAAGCCTACAAAAATTGCCTTATGAAAATTTGATTTTTTCAAGGGATATGATACTATCAGTTGGAGGTAATTGCAAGAATGCCTGGAAGTTATAGGCTTACCACCCAAGTTCAGAGATTGGCATGCATTCAAACATCCTCTTTCAGTGTAATGGTAAATGACATTCCATCATTACCTTTCATGCTCACCAGACGTATTAGGCAAGGAGAGACGTATTAGGCAAGGGGATCCTTTTTTCCCTTACCTATTTGCTTTAAAAAGGAAGGAATATCTCAATTGATCTCCAAAATTCTTGAAAGTAATGATAGCTTCCAGTTCCACCATAAATGTAAAGAGATTAAGTTAACATATTTGATCTATGCAGATGATCTGATGCTCCTTAGTAGTGCAGACACTCATTCCATCATAATTTCGATAAATATCTTACATATATTTGCAGAATGGTCTAGCTTACAGCTGAATATGGAGAAGCGCAATGTGTACATCTCTTTAGATGTTTGTAACCAAGAGGAGATCAACAGTATTGTTGGCTTTAAAGTGCACACTCCTTTCAAATATTTAGGAGTACCAATTACATCTACTAAGCCTAAATTCTTTGATTTCATTTCCTTAATTGAGAAGATTAAAAAAAGGATCAATGCTTGGCAGAATCATTTTCTCTCAATGGCAGCTAGATTGATTCTCATCACATCAGTATTGAATAGCTTGCACATTTATTAGTCTGCACATGTTGTATTGCCTAAGAGGGTTATCAAGGAAATTGATAGACTTATAAAAGCTTTCCTGTGGTCCAAAAAAAAATAGAAAATGGTAAGAATGCCAAAGTAAAATGGAGCGATATTACCTTATCAAAGAAGAAAGATGGACTCGCTATTATCTCAATTTCACAAATGCAAAAGGTTCTTTATGTAAAAGAATATGGTGACTCTTCACTTGTAAAAAAGCATTTTGCATCAAGTGGGTGAATGAACACCATCTTAAAGAGTGAAATTTCTAGCAACTTGGAAATTCTAAAGAGTTTTCCTGGACTTTTAGCTATATTCTTGAATTGAGAAGCTTGGTCTACCCTTACATTAAGCATCAGCTAGGGGATGGTGAAAACATTTGGTTCTAGTATGATAATTGGACGTCTTATAGTCCACTTATCCAGAGAATAACAATAGCAAAACTTAGAAATCGTATCCCACTCAATGTGAGGGTCTCTTCACTCATCCACAATGGAGATTGAGGTCGCAATTTTAGAGGATTCTCCTTAATAATTGGTTAGTTGCCTCCTCTTCCTGATGAAATAGGAGAGGATAACATTCTGTGGATGCCCAACCCAAGAGGTGCATTTCTTAGTAGCTCTTGTATAAGATATTTGCATATGATGTTGAACTGGTTCCGTGGTATGATATTCTGTGGAGGTAGTCATTAAACCTGAAAGCTTCAATCTTCTTTCAGCCGGTAATTAAAAACATACTCAAAACTAAGGATAGATGGTTTGGGAGTTATGATCTCATTTGTGTTCTTTATAAACATACAGCAGAAAGTCGAAATCATTTATTTTTGAATGTAGTTACACCAAGCCAATGTGGAGCAAGATAATAAATATGCAACAACTACCCAGTTATACTTTCGATTGGAGGGACGCACTTAACATGATCATTTTCAGGACCAAACCAGGTGAAACGAATATAACTCTTATTAAAATAACTTTTACTACCACCATTTACTCCACATGGAAGGAGAGGAAACTAAGGAAGGCAAATATCAAATAGCTAAGCACATTGTTAACTGGGTTCGAGCAGCTTTCATACCTCACAACAAACATAACTCACTCAGTAATGTGATGACAAACACAACTCACCTAGTTTTTTTAGCACTTTATTGTAACCTCAACATATGTTGAATGCAAACTAATAATGCGACTCATTGTAATGTTGTTATAGCTTTTGCTATGATTAATATAAATTTTTTTCATTTTTTGAAAAAACCAATATGATTCAAATTCTTTCTACATTGATTAATGAAAATTCTAAAACTATAGTTTTTCAACATAAAAGAAGCATGTTTAGAAGTTCATAATTCATATTTTGGTATTTATAGTTATGTACACATTAAAATAATATGATTAAAATTCGGCCGACACATTAAACTTAATTCATATACTTCCTTATCCAATATTTTAAGTTTGTTAAGATTTTTATTTATAAGGTAAAGATTCTCTGGAGAGTTCCTATCAATCTAACGAAGACAAAGTAGGGAAATGAAGAATCATAGGATTTCTAATTTGCATTTTTTTAGGAGATTCCTATGGAAAGATTTACTTTATAACAAAACCTTTCATGTTTATTCTTTTTCTTTTTTATTTTATTCAAATTTCACGTGACAAAGATAAGGTTCCATACTATTAGACTTTTCCAGCTGTAGTCAGTGGGATTCTCAATAGGTATTATTATTGTTATTGTTTTTTCTATTTTATTCACTTGATTTCCTCTTTATGTCACTTGATAGTATATCATAGACTTTCCTAAACCCCGTGGTCAACGAGACTCTCACTGAGTAATATTATTGTTGTTGTTTTTTCTTTATTTTATTCACTTGATAGTATATCATAGACTGCTATAACAAATTAATATACTTCACATAGATTCTTAAGAAGATTAAGGGTTATAAGGTAATGCTACTAAAAATATTCGTAGATTTTATTCGCATGTGCTCTGATAATATTTTTATTAATAACTCGATTTTAATTTCTACGTAACTCACCTCTACCTGCCTTACAATTTCAGTTTTTGGATGTGGTAGATAATAGAGTTTCATTACCATTGTGAACAATAAAAAAGGCACATTATTTCATAAAGCTTTTGTGATTATCTTTTTTTAATTATCAAACAGTATGTTTACTTCTCTTGATAATGCGACTAGGGGAGACAAAGTTGTTCATGGTCCTATGCATGGTCACTTCGAATTATTGCTTGTTCATCCGAATTTCCATGTAGGACATGCTTGTAGCTTCAATGGACAGTTCAACAACAGTAGTCGAGTGGGCACTATCAGAGCTCATGAAGAATTCTCAGATAATGAAGAAACTTCAAAAAGAATTGGACGAAAAAGTCCCCATGAACAGAATGGTAGAAGAATCAGACGTAGAAGGCTTGAACTACATAGAAATGGTTGTCAAAGAAACCTTCAGGCTCCACCCAATTGCGCCATTGTTGGTTCCTCACATGTCAACTGAAGATATCACCATCGAAGGCTTTCACATACCCAAAAACTCTCGCGTGTTCATCAACACTTGGGCCATTGGGAGAGATCCAACAGTGTGGTCAGATGCAGAAACGTTCTTTCCAGAGAGGTTTGTGGGGAGTAACATAGACTTCAGAGGAAAAGACTTTGAATTACTTCCATTTGGTTCTGGTCGCAGAAGCTGTCCTGGAATGCTAATGGGCATGACCACCGTGCGTCTACTCCTTGCAAGGTTGGTCCATAGTTTTGATTGGGAACTCCCGGTCGGTACGTTGCCAAGTGAGCTCGATATGACTGAGGTGTTCAGCTTGGTAACACCAAGAGCAACACCTTTACTCGCCATCCCCACTCTTCGGCTCACAGTTTGATAACTTGAACCTTGAAATGCAATTCATTGCAGTGTGATCATTAATCTGCAATTGAAACTTTTTAATAAGGTAATTGCATTTCATGGTCCATTGGAGGATGACCAATTGGCAATGGCAATGAGTCTCTTTTCTCATGAAATTTTATTATGTGGGACATAGCCATTGTTTACCCAATAATAGTTTTGTATCAATTTCTCGACACAAGTTATAGATGGTCATGGATTAATTTTGTCAGTTACTTGGCTATGTTTATTTAAGAAATTACATATAACTGGAATTGATTCGACTTATATAGTTTCATTATATTGCAAATTTTAACATTGTAAACATTGTTGAAGTTATATTACTTCTTGTTAAATTTTATAAGATTGGCCTAAATAAACTGAGCATGTACAAGGCCTATACCACATGAAAAGAATATATGGCCTTGAGCATGCATATAAGCTTAGACTGTCTAGTAAGTTGCTCCTCCTATCACCAATTGGTTTTAGGTGTAACCTCATTTGGGTTTGTATGTACTTAGTTTATTTAGGACCATCTCATTTATATTTTGTCCCATATGGAAAGAATATATGGCCTTGAGCATGTATATAAGCTTAGTAAGTTACTCTTCCTATCACTAATTAGGTTTAAGATAGAATTTCATTTGGGCTTGTATGTGCTGAGTTTATTTAGGGTCAATCTTATAAAATTTAACATGGTATCAGAGCAAGTTTGTTCTGAACTATTAATTTGTCAATTGTTTGTCTAAATGTCCAATCCCAGCGATCCAATCCGGTTATCCTTATATTTATTTGAAGTAACAACTAGATGTCAAGCCAGTTGCACTTGAGTGAGAATATTAGAATATCTTATATTGCCTAAACATAAAAATGTTAAAGTGCTTATAAGTGGTAAAAGTCAACTATTCAAATTACAAGTTTTAGTCATTTTGGTAATGTTAACTCAAGCTCAATTCTTGTTAATAGACTCTACTCTCTACCCATATTAAAAATTATAATACTTGTCAATGTTCAATTTTAGAGAAAATAGTTGCATATGTTCCGCTTAATAAAATTGCATATGAAGTTTAAAAATGCTTCAACAAAATTGGTAATCTAAAACACAAAAATGAATACTTTTTCATATTAATTTCTAGTTATCTATGAGCTAACTTTCAAGAGAGAAAAATTACTAATAATGAGATTGCTTCGACTACTGTGTTAATTGCAATGAGATAAAAACCAAAATGAACCGACTGATTCGATCAGGTTAAAAATTAACCGGTTTGGTTTTTGGTTCGGTTTAAGGGTAAAAATCGGCTGGTTTATTATTTAACCGGTCTGTTTTGTTTGAACTGTGAAAATCGGAAATAAGGATATCTTCTCCAACCGACTCAACGTTGAATAGACTTCTTAAAACCCATGAACCCAATTTTGATTCTTTCTTAAACTCAGAATAAAACAACGAATATGACTTAAAAGCTTTGTCGACAACTTGATCATTCAGTTCAGAGCTGCATAAAACCTACTCAAAACAAGCTCAGAACTCGTAGCACTACCACCTTTAACAAAAATTTCAATAACATAATCGAAGTAGACAATAATCATCGTGTCAAATAAGAATTGTGCTTCAAGAAAATTTACATAGAAAAAGGAAAGAAGAGAGAGAAAGTGTGAAATAGAGAGAGAGAGAGAGAGGGAGGGAGAAGAGAGATGGGGAGACAATGAATGTGGATCATTGTAGTGTGGATGTGAGGTTGTTGAATCTTAGCACTCTCCCCACCAAATCCAGGATTCTGTAGAGTACCGATTAAAGGACTAAATAGGAGTTTTTGTTTCTCTAAATCTTTTTTAGAAAATTCGGAGGAAAGATAACATTTTTAAGGACAAATGAGGAATCTCAGATGAGGAAGATAATCATAGCTATAAAGTTAAAAAAAAAAGTGAAAAAAGAAAAGGTTAGAAAAAAAAGAGATGTTAAGCATGTTAGATACAGAAGTTCACTAATTAGCCTCCACTGAAAGGCCACTTCCACTTGCCACGTAGGTAAGAGAAACATCAAACTGAAATAGAATGATTTTCCTTTGTTTTCCTTGTAACGGGTGACGATTCTTACAAAGCAAACTAAACAACATTTGGTTTCGAAAACATGTGAGAAAGAAGATGAAAGAGGACAAGGACTTATGAAACATTAATAGGTGCTTGTCTTTACATGCCTTTTTGTTCGATTGCATGTACACCTCGAAGTTCAAGTTTAGTTTGGGTATTAGTTTAGAAAGTTTATATCTGTTGTTTAGTCCAATTCATATAGATATTTAGGTCATATTTGCATTTATTTTGCATATTCATTCATTCATTTTAATAGAATTTTTAGGTTAATT
>JAOTBA010000203.1:26909959-26920106 GCA_025629845.1 Erythroxylum squamatum
TGATTGAAGTTGGCATAAGATTACATGATGTATCAAAGTTTTAAGAATTATTAACATATCAATAATTCAAATAGATTATTTATCAAAAAATAATAATTCAAATATATTCAGGTTGATCTTATTTTAAAAGTATAAATGATTGGTTTTGGCAGGGTTAAGAACAATATTTTAAAAAATGAACTAGAAGTTAAATTAGTAAGACAAAAAATTTAAAGTTTAAAAGGTTCAACCGATATTAAACTGTCATAAAATTGTTAAAGATTGAATAAAATTGAAAATTTTGAAATAAGATTAAATGAGGCTATCTTTAATTTAAAGTTTATTTTTAAAAAAAGTTGTTAAATAAAAATTAATTAGTTTATTTTAGTTTATAAAAGTCGATTATATTCAACTGATTAATTAATAAACTAATTGATTTTTAACAACAAAAATTATTAAAATAAATCGAACCGAAAAGTTAAAAACCAAACTGAAAAATTGATTAGCTCAAAATTTTCATGACTGAACCACTCAAATTGATTTGATTTTTTTAATCTTATGTTAAGAATGAAAAGAAATGTAAAGGATAAACTCCCATTAATTTGGTATTTTTTTTGTGTGTCTTTACATAAAGGATAACAACCCTATTTATGGAAGAAAATACTTACTAAATCAATCCTAAGATGTGGAATTTAAACTTCTCATAAATTACAAAAGAATAAGATGAAATCTGAAAAACTGAAGGGGGTTAATTATTTCGCAAACTTTCTGTAAACTTCTTTGGCATCAACAAAATAAAAAACAAGCAAAACCAAAATGATAAAAATACCAAAAATTTGGTAACGCAGTTCGACACATTTTGCCTACGTCTACGGGGCCCTTACTCAGCTTAATAACTTTCACTAAAGTACAATAGATTTACCCAAGGCTTTACTGAGCCGACACCACTCAACCCTTGACATTATCTCTCAACCTCACTTCTCGTGAAAGAATTTCACACCTAATAGTACGACCGCCTCGTATTAATCTCGACAAAGGATTTTTCTCAATACTTTTTTGAAACAAGAACAGTAACTAAATCACTCAAGTGATTAAACGAAAACTCAACACTCAAGAAAATAATAAATAAAAATAGCTCAAGTATTTAAACAACTGAAAATTGAACAACGAAATACTTGAGACAAAAGAAAGACTTCCCTATAGTTTTTATCTTCTTGAAATAACCCAACTGAAACTCTCCACCATAGCTTACTCTTTCTTCACAGAAAAACAATTCGCGGTGTTCCTTCAATTAATAGCTAATACCCACTTCACCAAAGATGATCTTCACTGTATCAATAAATCAAAATGCATGGCCCATACAAAAAGGACGTTAATCACTGTGTTGAAAAATGACATTGAGTCTCCACCAAATTGTCTCACGCTCGCACACACCATTCACCGTCAGACCAAAAAACAAGATCATTGTATTCCCAGTTTTCACATATGCGCAGCCAGCAATCTATTTTACAAACATACACGTGACTTCCTCTCCACTGCAACACCCACGCACACTACCCCCACCGTGTGTCAAACGTGAGATGCAAATATTCAGCTCAAATCAACAGCTTCTGCGCAACAATCATCAACACGTAACCTACACAACTTCAATAACTCCCACGCTATCTTCAGTTGCTTCACAACCTCAACTTAGTTTCTTCATCTTGCGTGTTTTTAATTGATTTCAACGCCAACTAGGAGATAAGAAGATGTTCACCCTATTTTGATAGATTTTAAAAGATTCCACCGTAACTCCTATTCACCATGCCTTCCAACCAGACAATCACCACCAAGCAATTGATGCACACTCTCATCCACGTTTCCCAAATAAGCAATTAATGCACACTTATGGACAATTAATGCATACTCCAACGTTGTCTAATCTCACATAAACTCTATACCTTATGATCACATAAAAACAGTAAGATTGATTGCAGGAGTAGATAAGAGATGTGCTCAATCTCCTCAAACAATAAGAGTCCCACTTCAAATACACAACAACCTTATCTTAATTTGAATTTTAAGATTTGCAATATCTTGAAGATCTAATAATCAAAAATGCCAAAATTAAATAATAAGATATATAATAAATATCTTAACAAACTATTTTATGAACAAACTTTGTTTGAAGAAATTCCAAATGCAAAGAGGTTAAAAAAAAAAAGAAACTCACTATACAGAAGAAAGGAGAGTCTTCAACACTGGTCAAGATATTTCAGTCAATAGAAGCTGGAGCATGATACAAAATGCACTACAAGAAACGAAAGGTGATTGTTGGACGTATTTTGCCTCCTCTCCTATTTGATGATATTGATATTCTCATCTCTTCTTATTTTCTTGATATTGGTTGGCACAATTTTTTGAATTTGGATGAGACAATATGTGAAAAGATGAAATAGATGGAAAGTTGGCAATTGTCTCTTAGGTACATGAGTGTGAGATTTTGATCACTGAGGAAATCTTAATAAACCTAGTGAATATAACTCCCATAGGCAGAACTGACTTTCCCTGTCATAAATGGGATATTACTGATCTTGATCTGGGAGAATTTGTGAATTTTATTTACCTACACACCAAGAATACTCATGAAGGGAGACCCTGGTATAGACATTTGGACTTACTGTCGGGATGTCTTACTTTGATATCTGCTAATTCAACTTTTCCAAGGAATAGTTCTATGAAAAGATGCAGTCTCCTAGACATATATGTTGTGTATAATCTACTGAAGGGAAATCGGATGAACCTCCCATTAATGATCCTGCACTTTATGGTAGATAAGGGGAGTCATAAGAATACCACTAGTGATATGCCTTACGGGATGCTACAGCCCAAGATTTTTGCTCATTTCATTCATCTATTTCCTAACAATTTAGATATAAGCTTAAAGATAATGTGTGGGTAGAGAAGAAAACAAAAAGAATAGTAGACGTCTTGGGCCCTACTCCACAGAAATCAATCCTTTATCATACTTTAGAATACAAATGATCTGATCCTTCAACAATTGAGAGACATTCGATACAATCAAGATCAAATACGTGAATAGATGACAAGGATGGAAGACTAATTCAATGACATGCAACTCCTTCTTTGCACTATTCAGGACTCCCGAATATTTTACATGATTAACATACCCTGGTTATATTTTTTGAATTTTTAATACTTGTGATACACTGACAATTTTTATTAATGCTTATTTTACTCTTACATATTTGTTCATTTTTTCCTGCTTTATGATTGTTTCTCTCTTTTTGATAATGACAAAGGGGGAGAGTAGGGGGAGTGTACTTAGGACTCGTCGGGATACTTGGCTTATGAGTAGGGATACTTTGTTTATGCTGTTATTTCTGATGATATTTCTGAAATCTTTGTCGTTGAAATTCTCTATAGGATAGGTTCCTACTACTTAATGGTAGTAAGACGCCCCTTCTAAATCACGGTTATTAGTAAGGACTTTAAAATTACAGATATCTTTCGAAATCCCTTTCAATCATTTTGAATTTTTAAATATTTATGTTTATTATTTGTCATCATCAAAAGGGGGAGATTGTTAGCTCAAGGTTGGTTATTAATGATTTTAATGATAATTATATAATATTTCAAAATTAAAAATTGATTTATTTCTCTTTATTCAAATAGGTAATGATATAATTGTTAAAAGGATATAAAATCCAGTTATCTGTGATAGGATTAATGTTTCCTTTCTTGCAGGAACTTTCTTAATGAACTTACCTGATTTATTAGAAATTATTTTACAATATCCGAAAGGATCTTGCTAATCACATAATTCGACAATCAGCTCTGAGATATTGTCAATTTTTTTTAAACGTCTTAATATTGGAAAATTCTAGCAAAGATGATATCGAAGATTCTTTAGATTCAAAGTCAACTCAGAATATAAGTTAAGCAACGACTAGTTAAAGAAAATGTCTATTTAAGAAAGAACCACTGCATTTGCAAAAAAGACAGATTTTTGAAATACATCAGCAGCATCAATATTCTAGAAAGTTATCTTTATCATACTCTTTGTGCCTTAGAAAGTGAAAAATACTATATTGAGAGAGATTGTTATTCCTTGAAGCTTACATTGATCAAATCCTATATTTATTTTTGTTGAGAGCTTGTAGAGGCTTGTCAAACACTATGAGAGTAGAAGGTTGAAGAATCTTGAAAAATATATACTTGTGAGCTTGGAGAGAGTTGTCAAAATTTATTACTTGGAGTTTTATAGTGAAATACTCAAGTTAGATACTTGGAGACTGGACGTAGGCTTCGTTATAAGCCGAACCAGTATAAATCGATTGTGTCATTCTTTCTTTCTTCTTAACTTTTAAATTTTCGCATTATAATATTGTGTTTTTAATTTGTAAGAGGCTCCTTCAGTTTTATAATTGAATAGACTCCTTCTATTTTAATATTGCAAGAGGTTTCTTTCATTTTGAACGTTAACTAGTTCCTTTCGTTTTAAATGTTAACAGACTCCTTTAGTTTTTAAACTTTAACAGGTTTTTTTTTTATAGACTTATTTCGATTGAAATTTAGCAGGCTCTTATCGTTTGCAAGAATTAATAGTAACTTGAAAATTTTTGAGTCACACACAATATATCCCCCTCTTACGTGGGTTTGCTCTATCAAGTTATACACTTTTGATTTGGTCAAGTCTAAGGAATACTTAAAAGAGATATGTGTTTAGAACATAGATACAAAGAACAAATAAACAATGCGACATCATTTTCGACATTGGTGTAAATTAGCAAGCTTTCGCAATAAATAATGGTGTGTTACAATCACTCCAAAAATTGTCATCTTCTTATCTAGAACTAAAATGTTAGAACTAAAATTGTCATTTTCATTTTTTATGGACAGATTCTCTCCAGAATTCTCCTAACCTAACATTTTTGTTAATGCTCCTTACTCTCATAACATTAAAAAAAAAAATGGAGAACCATGGGATCTCCATTTTGCATATTTATTAGGTCTCTAATGATAAGGTTGGTCATTTACATTTCAATAGAACTCTTTAGAATAATTATTAATACTTCTTATTTGTAAGAAAGACATTATTTTCAAAGAAAAAATATATTTATTAGAATTTGTGTCATAATAAGATTGCTCGTTAAAAAGATATAATTCTTTTAGTAGCTCGTTAATCTAACATTTTACATGTTCATCAAAATTGTCGATTTATAAAGTAGAGATTTTCTATGGAATTTTTCACATCCTAACAAAGTAAATTAATTAAATAAAAAAATTAAAAATCCTATTTTAGATTTTTATTAAGAGTTTCGTTTTGAATAATTATATTGTATGATAAAAGCATTTATAAATTTTTATTTATTTTATTCACTTAATTTTCTCTTTGTATCATACTGCTGTAACGTTTTAACATACTTATAAAACACAAAATATCTGTAAAAAAAAAAAAATTGGCATGTACTCTGATAGTATTTTTATACGTAACTTAACTTTACATAACTCGGCTCTATTTACCTTGATTTTCCTGTTGATTTGAAAATAATAAGTTGATTTTTTCGTATGATACTTAGTAGAGTTAGTAGTGTTGTTATGGAATGATGTAGCTAGAGAGAACTCTGAGATTGTGCAAAGAACTGTTCTACTTTATTGAATGCAAAATGTCTGTCTTATATACAGATACAAACGGCTCTTTTACGAGATAACTCAAAACTTAACTTTCTAACCTCCTAATCTTCCTAAGATCAAACTCGAATCCTAACTAGCTAAAAACTTAACCGTTAAACAGCAACTAAATCTCAACCAATCAGACTGGGTCAGCACCTGCATGCAGCTCCCATGCACCACGTCTTCCTTCACTTTGGATCATATTTCCAGGAAGTGGATGTGTTAGTATCATAATTTCCTTCTCTTTTCAAAGAAGCAACCAATTCTTACATCCTTTTAATGAGCATAACCATATAATATCATTAGGGGAGCTTAAGTTGTTCATAGTCTTATGCATGGTCGCTTTCAGGACTTTGATCCAATTATCGTTTCTCAACTGAATTCTTGGCAAGACATGCTTTCAGCTTCAATGGACACTTCAACGACAGTAGTCGAGTGGGCACTATCGGAGCTCTTGAAGAACCCTGAGATAATGAAGAAAGGTCTAAACGAGTTGGACCAAAAGGTACCCCTGAACAGAATGGTAGAAGAATCAGACCTCGAAGGGTTGGACTACTTAGACATGGTTATCAAAGAAACTTTCAGGCTCCACCCAGTTGCACCATTGTTGCTTCCTCGCATGTCAATTGAAGGTAACAACATATAAGGCTTTCACATGCCCGAAAACTCTAGCGTCCTCATCAACATGTGGGCCATTGGGAGAGATCCGACAGTCTAGTCTGATGCAGAAACGTTCACTCCAGACAGGTTTCTTGGGAGTAACATAGACTTCCGAGGAAAGGACTTTGAGTTACTTCCATTTGGTTCGGGTCGCAGAAGCTGTCCTGGACTGCAGATGGGCATGACCACCGTGCGTCTGATCCTGGCAAGGTTGGTCCATAGCTTTGATTGGAAACTTCCTGATGGTGTGTTGCCTAGTGAGTTGAACATGACGGAGGTGTTCAGCTCGATAACACCTAAAGCATCTCCTTTACACGCTATCCCCACTGCCACTTATCCTCTCACCATTTGATTTCTCGTTCGTTTAAATGCAATGCATGTTGCTACTTACACGTTCAAGTATATGTTTAAGCGAACATTTCAACTCAGTACGTTTTATTTTTTTTATAGTCATTAAGCTCCATACAAATATGATGTAGATTGATGAATGAATTGTTTATCTAATTTTATAATATTTGTTAGGATATTTACTATCGCCTATTATTTTAATTTTGACATTTTTGATTATTGGATATTCAGATAATAACAGAAAATATAAATTAAGAAGTCTTACTTGAATTGGCTTCTTAGATAGAGTTGTTATGCAAATAGATCTCTATCTTGGATGGAGATTTACGTGGATTACGTTTCTTATGGAGATTGTGTGGGCATAGAAGTGCATTGGGCGTGTATGTGAAGACCTCCCTGTGTAGTGGGAAACAATTGTTTATTGTATCTTTGATGAATTAGGTGTGTGGTCCATGCGTATGTAGCAGAAAACATCTCTAGGTATTATTTCCATATGTGGGCAGCTGGGTTTACCGGGTAATTGATTGTGAGTGTGTGAAGTTTTTGTACGTGAGCTAATAGTTCTTTATGAGTGCGACATCTTGAATTGCTCAAGGCTTGGTGTTGAGTTTTCACTGCATGGCTCACAATTAAGTTGATTTGTCCATTGTGTGCGTCTTCTACCGAAGGCGTATTTGCTTGATTAGTTGTGCGTGATGCCTTCCCCTGCTGCCGTGAGTTGATGTTAGAGTTTGCAAAATTTAGTCCATAGTTTGCTGCAAAAACTTTTAGATTTATTTAAGTGGAGTTGAACATTTCGAGAAGTTATTTTTTTTAATCTCAAGTGTTTTCTGTTCAATTGTTCTTAGTTAGTCAATCACTTGAGCTATTTATTTATTGTTCTTTTATTAAAAAGAGTGTTGAGAAAATCTTCTATTGAAGTTAACACAAATTGGTCATGTTATTAGGTGTGAAATTCTTTCACGGATAGTAAGGACAAGAGATAGTGTTAAGGGTTAAGTAGTATCGGTTCAGTAAAGCCTTGTATAAAAATATTGTCGTTAGTAAAAGAATTAAGCTGAGTAAGGGCTTCGCAAATGTAGGCAAGGTGTGCTAAACTGTGTTATCAAATTTCAGTGTTGATCTGTTTAATTTAGTATTTATTTTTTTGCTTTCGTTTGCGTTGAAAAAATTTACATTTGCTGATACAGTTACTTTATATCTAATAACCGACAGATATAATTACAAGTAATTGCGGTAGAACCTTCCAAGTAATTGCGATCAAATTGAAGTTTTTGCGAAACTACTACACTCCTTCGATTTTCTTCAATATTAATTAGAATTATAAATTATATTAATTAAATATTAAAATCTGAATCATTATAAAAATAATTTATCAATGATCTATAATAAACATTTAATACTAATATATATATATACACACGCTCCTGATCCTGAACGTGAACGAGAGGGGAAAAAAAAAAACAAAGTAGTGGATAAGGTTAAAAATCATCGTTTCAAGGATCGTGTGGACTTCGTTAGGTCTCGTTGGTTGGGTCAATCTCACTAGAGAAAAGTCTTTCGTGAAAAAAAAAACATAAGTTGTGTCTTATGAAAAACCAAGGTTGAAGTTGCGCAAAATTCTTGTTTTATCATTGCTGTTTCATACTGAAATTGACGGTTGCTTATCAAAGAGTAATTGGATTAGTAACTACGATTTTCCAGAATCTATTTACAAGTAGAAAAATTTAGTGCACAACAAAAAAATCAATACAAGAAATTTGTTAACGCAGTTCGGTACATACGATTTACATCTGTGAGGTCCTTACCTAAATTACTAAACTTTCACTGTAGTACAATAGGCTTACATAAGGCTATTACAAAGCCGACACCACTCATTCCTTAACGCTATCCACTCGTACCAACACTCTTGAAAGTTATCTCACGCTTAATAATATGGTCATCTCATGCTAACCTTAATAGAAGATTTTGAAATAACGAATGAAAACAAAGATTAAAATATCTCAAGTGATTAAATCAAGAAAAATATAAACAAAAAAACACTTGAGTTAAACGCCCCTTACATTTACAGCCCTAAACAAAAATCTGTTGTGAACTTTGTAGTTGGTCTCCAAAAACCTACGAGCATAGTAGCCACAAAATCGTTAATTTTTATCACACCATAGAATGCACATTAATATGCTACAAGTCCTTCCTCCTTTAGAATTCAATTTCTTTTAGGATTCCTTCCTTCCACAAAAATATTAACTTCCAAAATTCTACATATTCCAAGATAGTAAAATCCTATATCAAGTAAACTTCTTTATCACAAAAGATATTCCAAATAAATTAGCATACAACTAATGCCAAAAATAGAATATAATATCTTAACAAAATATCTTAACGATCTACCTTTTTTGGCATTATTTATCACATCAAAAATTCCTCCTGAAATAAACAATCAACAAAAAATTCAAAATCAAGGTCAACATCAAGTCAACAATCATTTGTCACTAACAAAGCTACAAATAGCAACTGAATAAACAAGTTTCTATCTTCCCCTGGGACAAAGCAATGCCAAAAGAGGCTGAGAATAACAAGATGAAGTAGAACAAAGAATTCGTTGTTTGAGCTATTGAAGTGCATTCATACCCGCGTGAACAATACCCTTAATACTATTGATCTCAATGAATAAGGAGGCATGAGTATCGACAACAGGTGCAACAGGCTATGTGAAAGACTCAGATGAGGAGTACGGCAAATCAATCACTCGAGCTTGCTTGTTGACATTAAGGATTCGAGGAGAGATATTCAAAAAGGACACAGGCTCAATTACAACATAATTAACTTGAGAGACATTGTGTGCATGCAAAACCTAAGTAATCAAACAAGAAAAACCTAATAATGTTTCCGATTTACGAACATCCGCAAGCATAGCTCCCACTACAAGAAAAATGTTATTTTGCGACGGAAAAATACCGACGATCTTAAAACCGTTGCAAATACCAACCGAAAAAGCATATCGGTCGCCAAAGTTGGTTGTGGAATAAAACGTTTGCGACGGAAGCATATTCGGTCGGTGAAAGTTGGTCTAGAAATTTACCGACGGAAGTTTCGATCGGTAAAGGAGTCGGAGATAACGCCGGATACGTGCCCTTCATTTAAACGAAAACGACGCCGTTTTGGTTTAAACCAAAACGACGTCGTTTTAATTTTTATATAACCTCCCTCTTTTCTCCTTCCTCCCTCTCCACCGCAATCTGCCATTTTCTTTCTCTCCTTCGTTGATCTCCTCCTCGTGGATCTCCTTCAGCCGACGCTTCCAAGACGCCGCCGGTCGCCGGTCCTCCCTCGCCGGTGCTGCTCGCCACCGTCGCTCGTGGTCATTGTCTCCGAGAGGTAAGTCCGTTGCGATTCCCTCCCTTCATTTTCGGTTTTGATTTTGAAATTTGTTATTGTATTTATTCTTCAAATTATATGTTGAATGTTGAATGGGTTTAGCTTG
>JAOTBA010000203.1:26933975-26947099 GCA_025629845.1 Erythroxylum squamatum
ATTAAATATATAATCTTGAATTAAATTATTCATAAATTTTTATTAATAATTAAATAATATATATTTAAATGATAGTATATCAAATTATGAAAAAATAGAAACAGGAAATAAAAACCACTTTTTATGGTTTTCATAATTTTTATAAACCGGAAGAAACCAAAACAAAAAACAGAAACAAAAAAACTCAAACAAACAAATTTTGTTACTGAATTTAAAAACAAAAACAAAAGTGAAAATAAACATCCCCTTAAATTTGGAGTATAAGAATTATGAGCTTACAAATTTGTAATTAATTATGGGTATTCGGCATCCATTAAGGTCAGTTCATAATGTATTCCGCCTAACTGATAAGGGCGGCTTAGTGTAATAACGACAGGTAACCAACGAACCAAGTCCAATTATTCTAAGGCGACATCAGGTCATTGCCACGTGATCAACTCAACAAATTAGCTCTACTAACTTCTTACATGCAGTAACAGGTTGGGCTAAGCTCAGAAACTTCTGCTAGGAAGTGGGTCCAACCTGATCTAGATGTCGGAGTTTCTGAGCTAGGACGTGGGTCCAACCTGATCTAGATGTCGTTTTTCGCAAAGTGAGCGATGATATTGTGAGCCCAAATTCTTTGTCCAATATTATGGTGTCTTATTGTGTCTAATAAATCTCAGCCATTTGTTTATGTGGGGTCTGTGTGGATCCCGCGTAGGTCCCGTAAAATAAATGGCTGAAATTCTATAAGACAGAGTAAAATTGGACAAAAGATCTGGGATGTGATATTGCGGCCTTTGCTGAGACGCGGGTTCGACCTTCACCTGATTTAAATGTCATTTTTTGTAAAATAAAATCATTTTTTAATAGTTGCTGTGTTTTAGGTCAAGTCGAGCTCGAAAACTTGAGTTTGAGTCCGATTCAAGACTTAATCATTTAAAAAAATTAGGCTTGAGGTTCAGTCAAACTAGGCCTAGTACGGTAATTTCGAGTCAGGCTTAATCCGAGCTAATTGTCATCCATATATAAAAATATATATATTAAATTTATGTTTTTTTATAAAAGATAAATTGACCAATTAGTATTTTAATGCATATTAAATAAATATTCAAATTTAAATAATAATTCATAAATTAAGTATTTTTAGTGTTTTATTTAATAAATTAATATATCAAAATTAAATAATAAATACTTATAAATTTTGGTATTTTATATTTCTTATCAATCTTTTTTTAACAACACTAAGTAAATCTAATTTATCTTTGACTCGAGTAGGTGACTTTTAAACTAGTAAATGCATTTAAACTTTTGCTTTTTGAATTGAATCACTCTTTGAAAACAATTCTTAATTCTTAAAATTTGTCAGAAATTTTGTTGTATAATATTAGATTACCAAAGAAAATTGTATTACTTTTATCTTTGACTACCATTTTGTATTAATTAACTTTTAAATTTTATTTAGTTTATATTTACAAGTATTGATTAAAATTTAGCATTTTTTTGGGTTTAATTTACAAAACAATAGTTGCCTTTTTTGAGAAAATAGAGAAACATGATGTTCAATTTAAGAAAAAAAAGAAGTTCAAATAAGTTACAGTCAATTTATTAAATTAGATTATTTAAATACAATTTTAAGATTGGCTAATAATTTCATTTTGGAAAATTACACTGTAACATGTTTAATTTTGATAATTATTATAATATAGGGACTTTTTGACAACTAAATTAAAATTTGGTGTGATTCTCTTTAACAAAGAAATAAGCATTGATGATATTAATTTCTTAAAAACAACAAAAGAAGATAGACATATCATCTTCATCACATCTAGTTCGAAGTTTTGCGATAAAACGGGCTCTAAAGAGGTCTGATAGTACGCACTCTTTTATTGTCACATGATAGACATAATATAATTAAAAAATGAAATTTTGTTTTTGAAAAGCAGTTGGACGTTGGAACATCATGGATTGTACGGTCTGGTAAGAAGGGGAGCAGATCTTCTGTGCCATTTAGCCTGTCTGTTCCACAAATCATTCCAACCATCCAAACAAATGGATGGTTGGGATGATTTATGGAACAGAGGGCACAGGGTAAGTGGCACAAGTGATCTGAAGCCGGTAAGAAGGAGCCTAAGACCAACTGCTTTTTGCAGCTTAAGCAGCACCGGCACCTAACGGTCTCCTGAACGTCTGGTGGTTGAAAGTCCAAGAGCAGCACAACACGCTTTCAGTATCTGAAAACCATTGAATCAGGTACGTATGACTTTTCATCTAAAGCATACTTTTTTAAAAAAATCATTAAATCACTTGTGAGCCTTTTTTTCCTACCTTCTCTTCAAATCTTCAAACTCCATAATAGTACAGGAATGCTCCTCTTCTGCGAATATCGCCTTGCCCTTCACTTGAAAGTCGTTTCTTCTGCTGTTCTCAATGGGGTTTCCAAAGATTTTCTCTTTTTTCTCATCCAACCACAGAAAACAAGCTAACAACCACCTTCCTTCTCACAGTCCCATCAGGGAAAGCCTTGTTAGCAACCCTGATCTCCCTAACAATGATGGGTTCCCAAAGTCTCTGTTTCAGTATCTTCGTGGGCTTATGTCTCGAAGTAAGTTTCTCTTTGTTTAATTAATCGTTTTTGGAACAGGAAGTTTGGTTTGCTGAGATGTGTTCCGGTTATTTTCGTTTAATGTGCAGAGAAAACTGATGGGGGGATGAGAACAGAGGAAGAAGAGAAGGTGTATTCTTGGTTATATGCATTGGCGCAATCTGATAAAGATTTGGTTTTTGAGTATGTTCGATCCACAGAAAGAGGTTTGTTTGCTTCTGTTTGAGGTGTTCAGATGAAAGTTTGACTATTTGTTTCTTTTCTGTAATACTGATTGAAGACCAGATAATTAGCAAGCTACTCTGAAGTCAGGCAGGTTGATTCTAGGAAATCAAAATACATATTCAAGTTCTGTTCTGTTTAATGATGTTGAATATAGATTATTGGTCATTTCTTTTCAACTTTTTACATGAACAGAGTGAAGTTTGCTTATTCAATGCTTAATATAGGTTTGAGCTTCACTGAAGCTGAGAGGAGATTGAAAGAAAATGGACCAAATGTTCCATTGGAGTATACTTTTCCAAGCTGGTGGCAACTCCTGTGGAATGCATTTTTTCATCCATTTAATATCATTCTCACAGTGCTTTCAGTACTCTCATTCATAGCCAGTGATAATCCAAACGGATGTATCATGCTCGCACTGGTTCTTATCAGTGTCTCTCTCAGATTCTTTCAGGTACTTTTATTTGTTGTTACCTGATACACAATGGAGGCTTCTTATTACAGTCAAAACATGGGCCATAATCTCTATGCAACTTCCAGGAATACGGCAGTTCAAAAGCTGCTATGAAGCTCTCTGAGTTTTTAAAGTGTCCTGTTAAAGTTCAGAGATGTGCAGGTAGAGTTGTCCAGACAGAGTTAATAGTTCAAGTTGACCAAAAAGATGTTGTTCCAGGTGACATTGTCATTTTTGAACCTGGAGACCTTTTTCCAGGCGATGTGAGACTATTATCTACACAACACCTGGTTGTGAGGTTAGGAACTCTACAACTTCCCTGCAATCTCTAATAATGGTTTTTTGACTTCTTGAGTTGATTGCAAACACTTCATAATATCCTCTTGAGCAGTCAGTCATCATTAACTGGCGAGTCCTGGGCAACTGAGAAAACTGCTGATGTCAAAGAAGGAAGAAGCACTCCATTGCTGGAGTTGAAGAATATTTGCTTCATGGTATGCTATGTGATATTAGAGAATTTGTATTGGCAAACACATTGCACAAACCCCCTTTCAAAGATGCTGCTTTCATGAATGCTCAGCCAAAGAGTGTTCTGATATAATCTTTTCTTCTGCTTGGTACTGAGAATTATATCATGTCTGACGCATTTATCAGGGAACAAATGTGGTATCAGGTAGTGGGACTGGCCTTGTTGTTTCAACTGGAGCCAAGACTTACATGAGCACCATGTTTTCCAGTTTAGGGAAGCACAAACCACCAGATGGATTTGAGAGTGGCATCAGAAGAATATCATATGTTCTTATTGCTGTTATGCTATTAGTAGTCACAGTCATGATTCTTGCAGACTATCTTGGATCTCGCAATTTGAGTGAAAGCATTCTTTTTGGACTCTCAGTAGCCAGTGCACTTACTCCCAATATGCTTCCCCTCATTGTCAATACAAGTCTTGCAAAAGGAGCAGTTGCCATGGCTAAAGACAGATGTATAATCAAAAGCTTAGCTGCCATACGATATATGGGATCCATGTGAGTTCTAAATTGAGTCAAAACACACGTCCACAATACTTTTGGCCAATACATTATACCATGATGAGTAAATTACTTGCCTTTTTCTCCTTTTCTGGTTCAACTTAGGGACATCCTTTGCATCGACAAAACTGGCACATTGACAATGAATCGTGCAATTGTGGTTGATCATCTTGACAGTACAGGTTCAAAAAGAGAAAACGTCTTGCACTTTGCATTTCTCAACTCCTACTTCAAGACTGATCAAAAGTATCCTCTTGATGATGCAATTTTGGCATACGTGTATACTAATGGTTACAGATTTCAGCCATCCAAGTGGAAAAAAGTAAATGAACTACCTTTTGATTTCATTCGAAGAAGAGTGTCTGTGATCTTGAAAACTGAATCAAATGCAGTAGGCAGAATTACCCCAATCTTCGATCAGTTTATGGTTACAAAAGGGGCATTGGAAGAAGTAATGAAAGTTTGCTCCTTCATTGATCATGCTGATAAGGGTACAGTTACAGCTTTTTCTCCAGAAGACTATCAGAGGATTCTCAACATGGGGGAGGAGTTAAGCAACCAAGGATTAAGGATCATCGGAGTAGCCATAAAAAGGCTAGCATTGGTGAGTCCGGATCTCTATTCAGCTTGCTTATTCCTATCTTGTTCATCTTTAGGATTGATAAGTGCTTCATTTTCATTACCCTTCAATCTGATTAATCCCTTCAAAGGTCATAGATGATCCTAGGTTTTATCATAAACCTCATAAGACTCACATGATAACAGATAAATCGGTTTACTAAGCAGCTACTGCATCCTATTATCTCAACAAGTTTCCTAGTTGCTGCAATCTATAAATGTAAATCCTCGAGCAAGTTACATGCAATACGAATTTCATGGTAGGTTCCTTGTCTGAATCATTTACAAA
Organism: Erythroxylum squamatum; assembly: GCA_025629845.1. Lineage (NCBI taxonomy): Eukaryota > Viridiplantae > Streptophyta > Magnoliopsida > Malpighiales > Erythroxylaceae > Erythroxylum > Erythroxylum squamatum. Next base: position 26,939,174 of record JAOTBA010000203.1, read on the forward strand.
TACTCAACTAGAGATAGCAAGCTGAAAATGCACTGCAGTCTGCACAGTGCCAAGATACTCCACAAGCACAGTAATAGCATTTCCCACATCATCTTCAATCTTCAATTATATTACATACAAGAGAATAACTTTATAGATGCTTTATGTTCCTAGTTCCAACTATGCACGAGCATGTCTATAAATTTGCAGGACTTGATTTAGCAACATCTTGAGAGCAGTTGCATACTGCATTCAGTTGAGTTCAGTTGAATGACTGGCTATCGGTAACAAATATTAGAGCCTCTTGAATGATCACTTTTTTGTCTTATCATTAATTTTCCAGAAAATAACTAACCCAGAGGAGGTTGATGATTCCTTCGAATCCAACATGGTTTTCCTTGGTGTAATAGCATTCTTTGACCCACCAAAGGACTCAGCAAAGCAAGCTCTGTGGAGGCTTGCTGAGAAGGGGGTAAAAGCAAAGGTATTAACAGGTGATTCTCTGTCTCTAGCAATTAGGATTTGTAAAGAACTTGGCATCAGAACCGCTCATGTAACAACAGGACCAGATCTTGAGAAACTCAGTCAGGAAGCCTTCCATGAGACTGTTAAAAGAGCAACAGTACTTGCTCGGCTCACTCCAATGCAAAAACAGCGAGTAGTGCAATCTTTGCAGACAATTGGTGAACATGTAGTTGGGTTCCTTGGTGATGGAGTAAATGACTCACTCGCAATAGATGCTGCCAATGTAGGCATCTCAGTTGACTCGGGAGCATCAGTTGCAAAAGACCTTGCTGATATCATCTTACTTGAGAAAGATCTCAATGTCCTTGTTGCCGGGGTTGAACACGGTCGCCTCACTTTCGGGAACACCATGAAATATATCAAAATGTCAGTTGTTGGCAATATAGGGAGTGTTCTTTCCCTCCTGATAGCACTACTGGTGCTACAAATTGAGCCATTGTCTCCAAGGCAGCTCCTTACACAAACATTCTTATGCAGTGTGGGACAGATTGCAATTCCTTGGGACAAGATGGAAGATGACTCCATGAAAATCCCACATAAATGGTCTGAAAAATCTCTACCAATGTTCATATTATGGAATAGTCCAGTGTGCACTCTTACTGATGTAGCCAACCTTGCCTTCCTTGCCCTATACTACAGGGCTTATACCTCAATGGATGTCAAATTCTTCCACACTGCTTTGTTCATTGAAGGGCTTTCAATGCAGACCTTAATTTTCCACTTGATCCGGACAGCGAAAACCCCTTTCATCCAGGACATTGCATCATGGCCAGTAATTTGTTCAACCATACTCATCTGTGGCATTGGAATTGCAATTCCATACACAATCGTAGGAGAATGGATGGGATTTGTCAAACTCCCATTTTCATACTTTGGTTTTTTGGTTGTGCTTTTTCTTGGATACTTCACGGTTGGTCAAGTAGTTAAGAGAGTTTATATTTTGACCTTCGAAAGGTGGCTTTAGACAACAGTATCAAATTATTCAGTTAGGAGAGAATAACATGATTCTTTTCCACTGTACGTCATTGAAAATGAGTACAAAAGATATAACTGCTTTTTCTTGGATACTTCACGGTTGGCCAAGTAGTTAAGAGAGTTTACATTTTGATCTTCGAAAGGTGGCTTTAGACAACAGTATCAAATTATTCAGTTAGGAGAGAATAACATGATTCTTTTCCACTCTACATTATTGAAAATGAGTACAAAAGATATAACTTGTGTTTATTTAGGATCATCCACATTTTGGATGTGACTTTTCCCCGAAAATAATACCATCTCTAGAATTTGCAGAACTCATGAATGCAATTTCAGCTGGCAAAGGAACTTCTCAGAAATGTGAAAGGAGAGAAAAGCAAAATAGAAAAATAACCGCTAGTGGTTCTTTCTCAGGCATTCATATTGTCTTTGCTGCAAATCTACGATCCATTAAAATTTAGGATGCAGAAAGAATAAGACAAAAACCAAGGTCACAAACATTTTATTGCTGAAAATTTGCTTGGTAGGGCAGTTACCTGCACAGATACAGTATGTTGTCAGAGGAGTTTAAATTGTTGCACATAGTTGGCAACAGAATGAAAAAATTTATTTTGGCAAGCCCGAATTTGCAACCTTTTTGTCAGTGTCCGTGTGTGTATGAGGGCAGAAGTGCAGATACCTTGGTTACAATTTCAAAAAGTTATAAGAAGAAAGAGGAAAGAACTTAAACTATTACCGAATTGGAGATAATTATTCCTGATATTCCATTCAAAATCCCAGTGCTTCCTGTCATTTTTTATTGTCCAGTAAGCCCAGCCAAAGGAGGCTCCATTATAGACCTCAAGTTGTGCCCTTCCAAAGCTCTGATAATCTGTCTGAGATCCATCCGTTACATTCCATTCGTTTACCCATTCACCTGGAACCAACATAATAATTGTAAACAACCTACAGAGAATATGGTTCGAATCAAAAGTAAACATCAAAACTTGGCCTTCAGCAGGTCCCAAAAATCTTCTTTGCTAATTTCTAACAACGCTTCATTCATAGCTGATTCTTAATATCAGATTTTCACCTACCAATAAAAACCAATGGACCGTTTATGCCGTTAAGAGCCTGTATTTGAGCTTGCCTACTGTTATATATGAATTGAATATTGTCAACAGTGCTCAGATTAACAAAGAAGGAGTCAAAAAGGTTGTAGTAATGTAAATCTACTACAACGTTATTGGAGCCTATATTAGCCTGATAAAGCTCCAGTGGATCAGCATTGCCAATTCTTTGGCAGACAATGACATAAACCGATGCTGAATATTTTCGAACAATGTCATAGCTCTTTTTGTAGTATGGAACTAGAACTTCAAGCGGAACTGAAGCAGCAGAGGGTTCATTTAAAAGCTCAATTCCCAGCAAGGCAGGATGCTTAGCATACCTGAAAGTGAAATAAGTCAAGGGTGTAAAACTACAATGAGAAGTGGTCAGGACTTGGTATTAACATAACAACACACATGGTAAGTAAGAGGACTTGTGAAGGAGAACAATGCTCTGATTTTGATTCAGTGAGAGTCTAGTAGTAGGGAACTACATCAGAGTTTAAGAAAATACAACACATAAAAGTCAACGTGAAGAAAAGAGAGTGCCTCCAATAAATAGATGATCTGACTAGCTCTCCAACAACTAGTGATAAAGCCATCTATAAATCAACTAAGTTGGTAATTCAAATGTCTGATTTAACAATAGGAGGTTCTTTACATGGTACCGTGAATTCTTTGCGAGACCACTGGCACTAGATCAATTGCTACAACCAAAACTGGACCTAATTGAACAACAATTGTATTATTACCAAGAAAATAGTTGTTCAGAACATACCTTGAAGCTAGAAACTCTATAACGTCCAGTGTCTGTGAAATAAAATCTGGAATTGGCCAGCCTATTGTACCATCTCTGCTCGCACTATGTTCCACTCCATTTTGCGAGCCTGGAGCCGCATGGAGGTCAATTATGCACTTTATGTCATAGGCTCTGCAATACATGTTTTAACTTTATTAAACAGAACCTGATTCTAAGTGTTGAAGTTCTGAGAGAAAGAGTAAGCAAAACCTACTGTGCCCATGAGAATGCATTATCTAGAGCCTCCAGAGATCCCCCAACAAATGGGGCTGGAGGATTAGGATCAAAAGCAATCCACCAACCAATGGGAATCCTCACTGTATTTATGCCATGTCTGTACAGAAATTTGAAGTCCTCAATGGTAATAAAACTGTTTCTGTGCTTCTGCAGTTCCAAAGGCAAAAAAAGTCAAACAACCAAAAAGCTATACACATCATGATGTTATCTCTTAGTCTCACTTAACAAATGCTGGACGATTCCAAAATCCAAATTTTAATTGAAATGCTTCTATAGGTCTAGCTTTTACAGGCAAAATGATTACTGTTAACCAAAGAAGATTGAACAACTTTTCATCAGAAACAATAAAACAACACAGGTAAATAGCAATCACTGACTTGCCTTAAGAATCTCCTTGGCTCGGTTATGTCCATAGCCATTTGAAAGCTGGTAATCTCCATGCAAATCATTTGTCACAATCGTCATTTCAAATGTGGCTGCGTTATCATCCCATCCTGGTTTTCCTGGATAATCTGCTGTGAGCTGGTTGTCTATTGTAGCCTAAACATTAAAGCATATGATATCATGCAATACAATTCAAACTTGAAAGCAATTAAAATAATCAACAATAGCGGGTGCCACATTTGATAGTTCTTTGTGTTGTGTTACTAGAGGATATTACAGCTATTTAGGTGCTGGGCACTGAGCAGGGTACTGTGGGGGGTTGAACGTCCAAAGCAGATATGTCCATTGTTCTGGATGGCTAAAAGATTGAACCCCCGAGGCCAATAGGGCTCTATACCAGAGTCCAGAAAAAAAGGTATGCCAAAATTTGTGATTTTCATTTTAATATTCGAAGAAGTATCCTACCTGCAAATAGGCCCCATTAGAAAGTTTTACGTGAACTTTATTGTTGTCATTCCTGTCTATATAAAATATTTCTCCTGCAGAAGATGAATTTGCTGTTGCAGAGATAGAACAACCCTCACCACCACAAGTTAGAAACTGTCCTTGAAGGGTCCGGAACTGGAACTCAGATGCAGAAACTCTCCACAACTGCAGGCACAAAAAACCAATTTTGTAACTTGAACCCTCAATATCACAAGGTACTATCTCTCAAACCCTTCAAAAATTGTATACGTAAAATTGAAAGCTATAATGGTAATGGATAGAAAATGTCAGGAAGTTGAAAGAAACCTCAACCTTTTAGTTCCTTGAACATCTAAAGTTCAAGCATCAACAAAGCTACCACATTATAATGCCAAGAAATGGACACTAACTCAATTTGCAGATCACAAAAAAAAGAAGAAAAAAAACTTATAGACCAAAGGAGAACATAATCATACCCTTTACTAACACCACACTCGAGTAAAGAAACTTCACCAAATTTGTACTTGATATTTACCACACTTCAACTAATTAAACTACCACAAACCTAATTAAGCCTTAAGGAACTTTTACAAGCTATGAATATTCTTCCTTCCCAAAGTAGAGACATCAAAGAAATCATGCATTGGAATAAGTAAAGGAGGCAGAAACAAGTTGGTTTCCTTATCTCTAAGGAGCAGGAATATGTTGTTAAGTATCCAACCCTGAAGGTTTCCCATGAAGAAGCTGCATCTCTGTTGACTGTAACCTCCATGCCACCTCCATTTTCTGCGCAAACATACTTCTGCAGTGGCACTGATTTAAGCTGAACCTCTGTTCCATCCTACATGTCAACATTTGTTAATGGATTAAGAACCATGGAAAAAAAGAAAAGAAACGAGGAAGACCAAGAAAGGAAACAACATGAAGAGAAGCTCACAAGCATATCTCCATTGGGCATGTCGTCAAAGAGTGAAGGCTTAATCCAACCTTCTATAACCAGCCAACCACCCAAGTTCACTCCTCTAACTTTGGAATTTCCTCTTACTCCTTCCACTTTTTACCAATTAGTAGACCACCAAAACAATCACCAAATTCAGTTTCTATTCACCTCATATAGCATTTTTCGACTTAGAAAGAAATCGAGGAAAATACAAGAATAATCTCAACCTGCATAAGCGCTGGAGAAGAAAATGCAACAAGGTATGATGAATACAAATACCCATTTACTGGAAACAAGTTCCATGAAGAATGCTGGACCATTCAGCGTCAGAAAAGCCGAAATACGGAAATACAGAAACCATCTGCAGTAGGAGTGAAAAAACCACCCAAATAGAGAACAAATAAGTCATCCAAAACCGTCTCAAGCAACCCACTTGACGGAACCTTAGTAATCCCTTCCTTGTCACACAATTATACCATATTCAACCTTTTAAACAAGCATAATATACATTTGTAAGATTGTTTTTTTTTTTATAATTGCCAGCTATCACATTAATTAATAGACAACCTTTTCAAGCTCCATAATTGGTAATAAGTGAGAGGACAAAAGAAAACCATATGCAATAATAGACGAAGGAAGGAACAAAAGTTTCCAAAGTAAAAAGGAGCAAAAAGAATGAAGAATGAAAGTTCTCACATGGTGTTGTATAGAAAAGGAAGATACAAGTTAATGTTTACTTGGTTTGAAGAATTTAAATGGGTCCGTACAGATTTGGCTGGATGATTAGAGAAGGTAAACAAGGTAAAAATCCAAAAAGGGCTTTGCTTTAAAGGGACAATTCATGAAAATGAAAAGGGTAAAAGAAGATTTTGGTGGGAACGCCTTATCTACGTAACGAACATAACAAAAGCTGCTCTGGAGTTGTGTTCTGTTTTTTCAAACTTTGCAACAGTAGCTTCACTCGGAGTAAATTTTTCCCCTCTTCAACGAGTCCCACAAGTCGTCTTGATTCAATTTTAAAGTTTCGTAAAATGGGAATCTCGCAAAGAAACCAATCAGCCTAAAATTCACGGCAAGATTAAGACTTTTGATCTAGTAACTGCTAATTGGCTCTTGTATCAAGGAACCCATTACCAGTTTCTGAAAACTCCCCCGTAAAAATTTTTAATTTCCTCATCCCCAGTTCAGTGAGCATGAATATGGTCGTAAATTGTAAAGTTGAAAGCTTTTATACTTATTCAGCTCTAAATTGTCCAGGTGAACAGCAGCTTTGTTCATCATCACATTCGGGTTCTAATATCATAATAGTCCCGTTATGTAAAACAATCCAATGAATTCGTTTTAATAATCTAGTAAGAGCCGACTTTTGGGACACAACTAGAATCTTTTTTTTTTTTTGTTGGGTTCGAAATGGAAATGCATTAATTGGAAATAACTAGATTCTAGTTGGGACACAACTAGAATCTTTTATCGGACCGACTTTCATGACATCTCAGGTAATGGGATGGGACTCGATTGGATTGCTTCTACAGTTCTTGAAAGCGTCATGCTTATGGTACCACTCAAAGATCCATTTCTTTCAAATTAAGTTCTTTTGAACTTTGATTGTTAACCTGTCGAATTCTAGGTTGTTACAGGAGTGATTTCGGTGGAGACCATACCAATACTGACTGCTCAGAGACAAACTCTTTTTATTGGTGCACCATGCCCTTGAAGAACTAGATATGGAAGATTAACTGGAGTTCACCTGGTTATTTATCTCGGGATCTGTCAAGTTCCCTAGACAGCTTCTAAAGAATTCGTACTTGGTTATACACTGAAGTTTCACTTACAAATCTGGTAGCGAAAGGATTAAGAAGTAGATCAAACTTCCATTTCTCTTAAGTAATGTAAGTGAAATTAGCATATACAAGCCAATCTAGTAAATTTAATTGTATACAACATATCTTTCAAAAACGCAAGGAACAGAGATCAGGAAGATAGGAAGTTATAAGATAGAAAGTTATGTTCAGATTTGTAATAGGATTTATAGGTGGTATTCATTCAAGCTCTTGCTGCAGATAAGTACACATAAGCTGCAGCAATTTGAGCGTATGTGTTTCTTAACATTCTGAAGAAACTAGTGTGCATGCGTGTGTTACAATTTATAAGAGCAATCTATTAGACATTGAACACTTCTATCTACGAGAAATGTTCCTATTGTAAGAGTGGAATTCAGAATCGAATAAAGCTGAAGACTTTGTATCTACTTGCTTCTGCTACTCAAAATGTTGGAATTTGAGTTGTTCTCATTCTGCAATTATTGGTTACATTTCTGGCTCTGTTGCCTCTCTACTGCCAACAAAATCACTCAACATCTGAGAATGACTCCTCAAAACATTGTGAGAAGAACCCATCTTTAAGTTTTCGACAACTGATTCATCCACATGTGGCAAAGCAACAACATTATCATCTCCGCTTCTCACTTCACTAGTCCCATCTTCCACTGCTCGATTACTGATTAATCCACCATGATTCACAGAAGTCTCAATCTG
>JAOTBA010000203.1:26958776-26971668 GCA_025629845.1 Erythroxylum squamatum
CGATCCTACGCGGAAACCATCACAGGAGGTTACCCATCAATGGACCCAAACGGCAACGCACCGTTCGGCCAGAATCTAGCTGAACCACATCTATTTTAGAGGAATAGACATATAACTTTTAAAATTAATATTATTAACATCTAAATCTTAATTGAGTTAAAATTATTAAAGTGTTATCTTATAATTATGATTAATGGTCTTTGCAGTTCTCAAGTTATTCAAGGTCTTTCCAGACCGCTATAGTGTTAGTAAACATATAAAATCAATTAAATTGGTCTCATATAATGGTTTAAGTTATTATAGTGAAACGGTCACTCAATATAATATCAAAGCTTTTGTGATCAAGTGGTCGTGAGTTCAAATCCTACTACCTATTCAGCACAAGATAGAGTGAGCTTGTGCAAATTTCAAGCCCAAAAGACTTTCACTTAAGGGAGTGTGTTAATAAATACATAAAACCAATTAAGTTAACCTCACACAACAGCTTAACGGTCCCTTAACATATAGCAGGGTCTAGTAATTTAGGTTTTTACTTAACTACAATTGTACAAACTCCATGATTTGGTTGGGTATATGCCTATCTATAAACTGCAAAGAAGAGAGAATTGTCCAAAAGCAACAAAGAATGTTCCACTTTTGTTAATGAGGTCAGGAAATCCAGACAAAAGATTTCACTGAAAAAGAGAAGGAACCAATAGATAGATTTTCTATAAATATTGTTTCATCTACACGGAAAAAGATAACACTTTGTAAAAATTACTAATTTTATATATAATTTCAATTTACATAAATATAATTATATATAAACTTTAATTGGTATAATTATATTCAAATAATCTCTTATAAATTTTAATCTAAAATAGACATAATTTTAATAAGTTTTAGAATTATTTCAAAATTTAAGTCTCATCTTTTAAAATATTCCAATATTATATATATGATATAAGATATACATATATATAGGGTGAAAAATAGAAACTTCCCTCTAATTGAAGAAAAATCTAAATTTCTAATTTTTTTTTTGTAAATTTTAACCTTTTATCTTAAACTTTGGTTAAATAATAACAAAGAAATACAATTGATATGAACATCACATATGAACCAATCAAATATTTTTTACAAGATAGTTCGACTCATTTCTTAAAACTGAATTGAACTAAATAAACTAATTTCGATTTAATAGCTTATTGTAATTATTAATTTACATTGAGTTTAATTAATTTGGATTAAATTTAAGAATTAAGTCGAGTTATTATATTAGTAATACTTAATTAGTTCACTTATGATGTTCGTGTTGTATATGTTTTATCGTTATCGTTTAACCAAGGTTTAAAACAAAATTCTTCTGATTAAAGATTATAAGAAATGTATATCTAAATTTTTTAAAATCAAATCAAGAGATTTATGACATTTAACCATAAGAACACGTTTCTTTAGTTAGCCTAAATATTTTTTTGTAATGACTTGTTTGATTTATTTGTTTAATTATTATATTTGGTTTTTGTATTTATTTACTTATATCTTTTATTTTTTTTCTTTACCTAATTCTATATTTATTATAGTATTATTTTATTACTTATTTTTATATGTTTCTTTATTACTAGACTTTTTCAAATTTTACGTATTAACAAAATTTTTATGGGTTGTTATTGTTATTATTGTAAATTCTTTAAACAATAACACCTGGTTTTCTTTTACAATGTAAAGTAAGAAATGCAGCTGGAAATGTTTGGTGGTCATTATCACCGTTGCTTTAGGGACATTAGCTTTTCTCGAAAGAGGACAGGCAAAAAAAAGGGTGATTGTAGTTCTTCTTTGCGGAAAATAAGGTTCCAAATCTGAATAAATTAATGCCTTACTATTATCATAAAAAAAACACATTTTATATTAATGATTAAAAAGTTTAATAGGTTTGGCTGGTTTAATCATCAAAATCTTAAACCGTCTAATTTGTTGACTCGATTTTTAATTTTTCGGTTCGATTTATTTTAGTAACCTTTTTTGTTAAAAGTTGATCAATTTATTAATTAATCGATCAATTTTTATAAATTAATAATTTTTTATAAACTAAAGTTATTTTATTTAAAATGAAACTTCCAATTATTTTATAGGCAGAGGTAATCTTTTTTAATTATATTTTAATTTCTTTAATTTTATTTAATCATTAATCGATTTTATGACTACTTAATACCAGTCGAACCTTTTAAATCTTAAATATCTTGTTTTACAAGTTTATTTTTCAGTTCGGTTTTTAAAACATTGATATATATATATATATATATATTGTGTCATTTTTTTATAGATATCCTAAATTCAAAAGCTTGTAAATTGATTTATGACAAAAAATATATTTTATATGATTTTATTTAAATTATATTATTGAGGAATTATTACATATTTTTAAGCTTTTTAATATAAATTTAAATAATAGCAGCAAGTTAATTGGTTGATATGAAAAGTCTTAGTGACTATCTTAGTTATAATTTATGATATATAATATTTTAAAATTTTAGGATATTATATGCCCTAAAAAATGGCAGGACAGAGACGACGACTATTTTACCTTTGTTACGACGTAGTTCACCGACCAGAGCACCACAGTGTTCTGACAGGTTATACGATACGCTGACGCCAAAACGAAGCTCTGCAACGGCTCACATGGAGCCGAGCCGTACCAAAATCTAACAGCTCGTTCAACGTTCTATCACTATCTTTATATATATGTATGTTAACAAAAACAAAAAGCAAAATATCTCCCACTAAAAAAACGGTCCGAAACCTGAAGAAATTTGTCATTTCAACTGAATTTTGGGTACATTTCATTTGCCAAAAACACTCGCTCCCAAGGTTGGTTTGTATGTACCTAACCCAAGTCAGATTCTAACCCCTCTATCTGACCCCAGTTGGTTTATTTAAAGACACTGGAAATGGTGAGTGACCAGCCGGGTTTTGATCTGGTTTACTCTTTCTCTTCTTCCCTCCCTCTCTCACACTGCGCCAAAACTTAGTAGATGAACAGTCGTAGGCTAATGTGTATAGGGTGTAGAAAATTCAAGTTTGTTTACGTCAGTGAATTGGTTTAGTAATGATAGTAAGAGGGTGAGAGTGAGAGGGAGGAGTTTCTTCTTGTTTGGGTTCTTCTGTTGTGTGATGGGGTTTTGTATGTGATCACAAAAAAGAAAGGTTTTTGCTTGTTGGGTTTCAATTTGTTTCTGTGTTTTGGTTCTGGGATTGGTTGTTTTGGGGTTGTTTCCTGTTAGATGGGTTCAGAGGGAGAAGAGTTGTTGAGGAACGAGAAAGATGAGAGAGCTCAGAGAGAACAGTGGTTGTACACTTGTGTTATACAGTATCAATACTGTACTAGTAGCTGGTCTTGCTCCATAAATGAGAATTGTATAAGCAGCAATTAAAAAAAAGAACCCAATCTTCTTCTTAAAGAGATCTCATTAACAACAAACTAAACACACACAATCCTGAGAGGATTTTAAGGAAACAAAAGGCCTGACCTAGTTACAAAGATCTGGTCTTTTGAAGTTGTTCTTCGTTACAGTCATGAAGAAGCTTGGCAGCTCAGATTCTCTTGGTGCTTTGATGTCCATGTGTCCAACTACAGGTGCTTAACTGACACAAACCATCAGCTTCCTTTTTTTAAACTCAGACAAAGCTATCATGTGATGTTCTTAAATGTTTTTTTAGGTTTGCTTTTCATTTTTATGATCAACCCCAACTTGGAAGTTCTTAAATGTCTCGACTTTTCTTGTGCTCGATCGACTAATTACGGTACCTTTTCTTTTTTTCTTTTTACTTTTCTGTTGTATACAGACGAGACCAGTCCGAGAAACAGCAACCATGTTTATAGCCGAGACTTTCAGTCCATGTTGGATGGTTTAGACGAACAAGGTTGTATCGAAGAATCAGGCCACCTCGCAGAGAAGAAACGAAGACTGAGTGTAGATCAAGTCAAGGCCTTGGAGAAAAATTTCGAGGTTGAGAACAAGCTTGAACCGGAGAGAAAAATAAAGCTTGCCCAAGAACTTGGGTTGCAACCAAGACAGGTCGCAGTTTGGTTCCAGAATCGCCGAGCTCGGTGGAAGACCAAGCAATTAGAGAGAGATTATGGTCATCTCAAAGCAAATTACGAAGCTCTTAAAGTCAATTATGATGCTTTACAACATGATAATGAAGCTCTTCTCAAAGAGGTATTATTGTTATTCAAACTCTTCTGATCATTGATCCATGTTCTTGAACTGAACTATTATTGTGTTCTAATCAGTTTTAAGTTTTGTTTTGTTTAAGATAAGAGAACTGAAAGCAAAGCTTAACGAAGAGAATACAGAGAGTACTGTCTCTGTTAAAGAGGAGTTAATCCTTCAGGAATCGGAGGACAAAGTTACTGAACAGCCTCTACTAATCGACTCCGTTACAGTTGCAGAGACAAAGGACATGAACTACGAGAACTTCAACACAATAAAAGGGAGCAGCAATGAAGCAGAAATCACGCCTCTTTTCCCAGATTTCAAAGATGGGTCGTCAGATAGCGACTCAAGTGCGATCTTGAACGAAGATAACAGTCCAAATCCGGCGACCTCATCATCTGGGGTTCTCCAAAACCACACGCAGCAGCAACTGATAATGTCTCCACCCTTATCTCCATCGCTCAACTTCAACTGCTCAACTTCTTCTTCTTCACCATCCTCATTGAACTGCTTTCAATTCTCGAAACCAAGTTACCACCCTTCGTTAGTGAAGCTGGAAGAGCATAATTTCTTTAGCGGTGAAGAGGCCTGCCGTTTCTTTTGTGACGAACAAGCTCCTACGCTTCAATGGTACTCCCCCGATCAATGGAACTAGCTAAGTTACTCTGAAGATATCACGATGATGATGATGGTGCATAAAACAAAAAAAAGGCTTTAATAAAAACGGTATATGAAAAAGAGAGGGCTCCAAGAACTTTGTAAAAGGGGAAGAAGTGGGAAGTACGTGTATTGAGTATCTCTATGTAATTAAAAGCTTGTTTTGGTCTCCATTTGTGTAAAAGGTTAGAATTGGAGAAAAGGGTTGGTGGCGGTGGTGGTGGTCCATTGATAGGTCCGTCGAAGATCGACATAAGAAGACTCAGAGAAACAAGAAAGAAACGTAGTGGTGGTTGACGAGAATGGTAAGTGATGGAGAAGGAAGCTGAAGCTAAAATCAGAAGGTTTCGGTTTCGGTTTCAGTTTCGGAGAGCCGTGGAGATTGCAGAGAGTGAAAGAGCTAGTGTAATTTTACGTGGGGGTTGCTGTGAAAGATCGATGAATGACGCAAATTGGTCTCTCTTGAATCGTGCGGATATGATTGGAGGAATCGATTTCCTGAGGAAATAATCACCCATCATCAGCTTCATCTCTGCTTTCTAGTTTCAATCCATCCTCTCTCTATCCTTTCTCTTCTTTTGATAAACACTGTAAAAACAATCGCCAACTTTCTTCTCTCTGTTAAAGCAGTAATAATAATAATAAGGAATAATAAATTAGAAATTACTAAATATTTTTAAACTTTTGGTTTATTTTTTTTTTATGTTAGCATTTTACTGATGTTGTTGAAGAAGAGAGTTATATTTTTTCAATTAACTCTTTTTTCTCTTTTAAACGGAAGAATTTGCAGCAGTTATCCTTTGAATTGATACGGGGTAAATTTTCTGATTGATGTAATAAGTTTACAAATCGTGTTAACCGGATACTTCACAATAGATAAGTCCTGTACAATAGCCTCGATCGAGAAAACGTAGGTAAGAGGAATCGAACACAGAACCTTTTAATCCTATGTTTTTTCATTCTACTAACTCGACCACTCCCAAGGGACACTTAACTCATTTGAATGTGTATTTTGTAGTTATATTAGTGAAATATTTTAATTTTAAAATTTTAACTACTACATTATTAAATGAGTAATATGCATGAAAAGAGAAGATATTTTTTCACTACAAAAATTAATAAAATATTATTAATTAATGACTAAAAAAACTCTCAACTAAGTCGATTCAATCGTAAAAATCTTAAATCGGTTAACTTGTCGATTCAATTTTTAATTTTACGATTCAAAAAATAAATCACTTAATTTTTATTTAACAATCTTTTTTAATTAAACTTCAAATTAAAGACAATATCTTTCAATCATATTTTAAATTTTAATTTTATTCGATCTTTAGTTTGTTACGACTAACAGTAATTAAATCTTTTAAACCTTAAACTTTTTGTCTTATTTGTTTAAATTTTGATCCAATTTTTTAAATATTGCTATTAATTTTAAATATACATTCAAAAGGATCAACAACAATTGCATTATCTCAATGTATAGATAAGTTCCTAAAAATCAAACCAACCGTGTCGAGACATTAAGATGATCTGTGGAATATCAGCAAGAAAAAGGAAACAATGAAAATCCCAAAAGACCGTTCAAAGTTGTATTCTTTTTTCATTTTCTTATTATCATTGTGCTTGTCACGTTCTTCAATAAATGAAAGGTCCGGCGACATCTGACGGTGAAAATTGTACGATTAGATAAATGTATATTGTTATACTCATTGTATTTTTAATAAAGGAGAAAATGATATAAAAATTAACAATAAGAATTTATTTAAACTTTTTATAATATATTAAATTATATATTACTTAAAATGTTCAAATGGTATTAAATTATTATAGAATGGTTAAACATTAAATAAAATTAAAAATTATGAAAAAAATTAAAAAAATTATCTTACTTATTGAAAATTTTAAATTTAATTAAAAAAGACTGTTAAATTTTTATTTTAGTTTATAAAAAATAAATTGTTTATAAAAATTGACATATTAATTAATAAACTGATTAACTTTTAACGACAAAATTATTAAACTAATCAAATCAAAAAAATTAAAAACCGAACTGAAAGATTAATCTTTTTAAAAATTTTACCGTTAAATCGGTCGATTTTTAAAACATCGGTTTATATAAATATCATAGGAAACGTTAAATTATTAATTTATAGAAATTTTAAAAGGTGGGTTTATAGTTTACATGATTTTAAAACCACTAATTGCTTTTATTTACGACAAAAGAGACCCAAGTTTGTATAGATGCTATGAATGGTATAGTGTATACTCTCCAGCCTAAAGTGAAAATGTCCAAATGAGCGAACTTTCCACTTACCAAGGAGCATACCAACAAATGGTGATTGAAGAAAATGTTAAACAAAAGTTGCAGAATGAAAACAAAAATGCTTTGCAAGCAAAAGAAGAAAAATATTTTGCTCAGCCGTAGTCTTCTTGTCCTTAACCATGACTACTAAATTGGATATTTTCCATGTTCACTATATTAAACTCTAAAAATTACGTATTATTAGACCTCTCCAAATTTTACGCTTCAACGAGATTTTTGCTTAATGATGTTGTTATTGTTGTAATTTTTAGGGTTTAAAGTCTAATTTGATTTAAATTTTGTGAGATTCCACATCGGTTGGAGAGGGGAACGAAGTACGCCTTATAAGGGTGCAGATATCTCTCCCTTACAGACGCGTTTTTCATGGCCTAATGCACCGAATCTCATCAGAACTTCAAGGTTAAATTTGCCTGAGGGAGAGTAGTTATAGGATGGGTGACCTCCTGAAAAGGCCTCAGAAAAAATAAAACCGTGAGGGCTACTACAACAATAACTACATCATTAAGTAGAAATCTTGTTGAAGTGCAAAATTTGAAGAGGTATAATAATTCTAATTTAAATTAATTATACTTGAAATTAAATTCAAATCTAAAAATAATGTTAGTATTTTAATAAAAAATTTAAAATAATATTATTTTGGATTGTCCAAAACTAAAAATCGCATAACTTTAATTAGATTAAGGTTAGGTCGGACTCTAAGCAGTGTCCTAAAAGGTCAAATTTGCGTTAATTTACCAAGCATTTGATTAAAGTTTTAGAAGGAAAAATTTAGGATAAGAGATAGAATCCTACAAAATTTAAAAGACCTTATATCAAAATTCTATCGTATTATTTCAATAAAAATATTTATTAAGATAAAATTAGAATAATTATATAAATTCTATCAAGTACTTAATATAAATTCTATTAAGTAATTAATAATCATTTACATAATATTTAAAATATTTTGACATAAATTTATTAAAATATATTTAATTAATAAACCCTTTAATCAAAAAAATAATTTAAGAAATAAGTAAAAACTAAATATGAGATTCAATTACTTTGCCCTAAAAATTTAAAATTAATTTTTAAGATATGAATGATACTTCACGGTAAGTGATAATATTGAATTTATGTAATAGATCAATGTTATAAAATTTAAGTTACCCACAATAATTTGTTGGATAAAAATTTATATTAATTAATTAATTGAATAATTTTTAATAATAAAATTATTAAATTAATTAAATTAAAAAAATTAAAAACGGAAATGAAAAGAGATAGATTCTTAAAGAGGACGGTCCTTTGATTAAAATCCAAAAGAAAACGGACATATCTGTCGGGAGATGCAGCTTTTTGGTGCACCTTCAAACCTTAACATAAACAATAACAACAAAAAGTAAACCTATTGTCATACTTAATCATTATATTGAATTTATTATTAATTGTCAAATTTTGATAATCTTTTAGGATGGTCTTAATCATGGTCTGCCTTAGTGCATAAAATGTAGGATGACTATGTTCTACACTCGCCTCTTTTGAGGATCTTGTATATCAGAAAGTTTATGACAGTTTGAAAAAACTATTGCTTCTAAATATATCCGCTGTCTTGAGTCAGAAGCATTAATAGAGAATGAAGAGTAAGAGTTTGTGAGTGAAGTAGGGTTCCTAAGAGGTGTGAGCAGTAAGTCCTGTGTAAATTTATTACTTTAAATTTTAATTTAAATATAAGAAATTGAGAACTATTCTTTAAGTGCTTAATTTTTTTAAGTATTTAAATTGCAATTTTGATATTTTTAATTTAAATTAATTAATTTAATAAGTAATTGCATATTTTAATATATACTAGATTTTAATAAAATCAAAATTAAAATACATAATTTAATAAATCTAAATTATTTAACCTATATTTAAATTTTATAGAGTGAAAATGTTAAGCAATAAAATAATATAATCATTTTTTAATTTATAAGAATATTTGAAACAGTTAATTTTTCAATTAAGTTTATCTTAACAATTCTAGTTATTAAAATAAATAATTAGTCTTTTTCATAAAATAATTAATTTTTATAAACCAATTAACTTTCATTTAAGAGTTTTCTTCCTCAATTAAATTTCAACTTCTTTAACATATAAGAATACTCTCATCCTTTAATCTTATTTTGAAATTTTCTATTTTATTCAGTTTTTATTATATACTAATTTTATGACGATTTAATATCAATTGAACATTTTAACCTTAAAAATTCTTTTTTTAATTTAATTTTTAGTTAGATTTTTAAACACCGAAAAAGAAAAGGAATTAACAAATTTAAAAATAGAATTTTCATTATACTTTTAAATTTTATTACATCCTTAAATAATTAATTACATACTTGTAGTCAACCTTGAATTTTTTTATTTGTCATTCAAAATTGATCAGTTTATTAATTAATTAATCAAATTTTGTAAATTAATAAATTCTTATGAATTAAAATAAATGAATTAATTTTTATTTAATTAATTCAATATATAAAGATAATATCTTTTAGTTATATTTTAAAAATTTTAAATTTATTTAATATTTAACTAATTTTATAACGACATAATATTGATTGAATATTTTAAACTTTAATTTTTTTTACTATAATTTATTTTTTGGCCATGTGTGTTTAGATGATTTTGATAGTGCTTTGTTGTGGGAAACAGGAGAGCATCCAATTACTTTTGCTTCCACATAATACAATAAAAATAAAAATTACACTAAATTTAAAATTAGAATGGTCCCCTACATCTTTTTAAACATGGTCCCCATGCTCCTGATTCCTTTTGTGCAGGGATTGGTGAAGGCATGTGATGTGGGTCCCTTGTGATGCACCTATCAAACGACAAGTCTTTTTTGAACTTGTCACCATCGCGCAGAAATTTACAAGAGAACTAAGACTTTGAAGGATTGTACCATACACACATGTTCTTATTCTAGATGGGGTACGTTCAGCAATATCAATAAATAAAATAAAAAATTAAAGGGATAAAATAATAATTTGCATTTTTAGTATTATTATTTTTAGTAGTATTTTCATTATTTTATATATATCTGTATCGTTTGTTTTTATTATTATTTCTATTTATTGATATTGTTTTACCTATTTTATCTGTAACCTACATCATTCTTATATTGTCTTAATTGTATGTTGGTCTATTGGAAACAACCACTCAACTATGTAGTGATAAGGTTGCGTATCAAACTTTCTTAGACCTTACTTCGTTGCAAAATTTTAGATTGAGTGTGAGATGATGATGATAACGATGATGAATACTATGTGAATATCATGTCCAATGTTTTATTTTAATTATCACAATAACAATTCAAAATATTGCTGATATGCAAAATATAGAGAGGTTTAATATCACATACTGTTTTTAAATGAGGTTTTATTTATAAGTGCCATTGTGCCAAAAAGAGCACTCTCTTAGTCTTTCAAAAAGTGATTCAACTAATTATGAGGTGTAAAATTTTGTAACTTTTTATTTTTTAAATACAGAGTGATTTATTGCGTGTTTGGATGAACTTTTGAGAAGTTGATAAGCACTTTTTTTATTTGACAGTCAAAATACAGCTATTAAAGAAGCTCAAATTTGGAGCTTTTCAAAAAAACCTCTCAAATGGTTTTTTTCGGGTAGACTTTTCAAATCAATTAATGAACATATTTTTTAGTCCCTTTTGCCCTTATGTTTTATACACAATTCTCACAATACCCACAAACTCATCTTGCAAACTCATTTTCTTTATTACAATAAAATGCATAATTTATTATTTATTTAACTATTTACTCAACTTAAATATTTATTTTGATATTTGTATAATATTATTTGATTTTTTATATGTTTTAATATTTATTTTTGGTATTAGTTTTGCTTATGTTATAATTCATATAAAAGATTTAGTTAAATATATGTTCATTTATGTTTCATAAAATTTTAAATTATGTAATAATTAATATATATTGTGCTTTGCATATTGTTTAATAAACTTCAAATAATATTTATGTGCATAAATAATTTTTATTACAAAATACAATATAATTAAAATTAATTGTATTTTTTTATTTTTATGTTGTCAAACAATTTGCTATAAATTCTTTAAATTTTTCGATGTGTTAGGATAATCTTTTTTATTCTTATTTTAAAATATTTAACTAATTTTATTGTAATTTAATATCAATTAAACTTTCTTAAACTTCAAATTTTTTATATTATCGTTTTAAATTTTGGGTCAGGTTTTTATTAGTTTATATTTTATACCACTAAAGTAGTAGTAGTTGCAATTATGTTTTTCTTACGCCACAAAGCGAATCTTTGCAAGTGCCTGTTCCTGAATAATGTAGGAACTAGACACTTTACGTATTTATAATTTATTTCAGAGTGTCTCTTCGCTCATTTTTTTAAACCCCTAAAAAACAGAATACCCAATTAAAAGAAGCCACCTGTGTCAACGTTAGGACATTGTCCCTTTTTTGTATATATCCACAATGGACTAAAATAGCTTCTTTTCAAGTGATGCAGACACCTGTGGCTTTTGTTTGGAATTCGTTGCATGAAAGTAAGCTTCGTGTCTGAAATGGGGACCCCAGCTCTTAGAAATTGGAATCACTTTCTTAGCATCTTCTTTTTCCCACTTGAGGTGCTACAGCTTATATTTTAATCACTCACTCCTAATCCTAACTCCTAACCCTACTTTTTGTTTTTTTTTAATAATTCAAATATTATTAAAATAATAAATTTTCAATTTTAAAATCAATCTTTTTAAAAATTTTAATTTAATAACTAATATTTAAATTTATATAATTAAATCAAAATTTTATTTTTATTGATATAATATGTCCATTGAATATTACATAAATATTTACTTAAGTTTAAATTACAAAAACAGTCTTTTGTAAAATATAAAAAAATACTGTATATAATTAATGATCCTATCCAAAATAAAAAATGGAGGACCCTTTATTTATTTGATTAGGTGTGTAATGGGTAACCATTAATTTTTTAATACAACCTTTTTATTTGTAAGTCGCATTTGCGAGGCAGCTTACTTATAAGGTGACATGTTCCACTTTGTACACACAAGGAATTAATTCTATGACTCTCGTATGGTAGTAATGAACATTTTTCTTTTTATCTCTACCACCCGTAGAGAATTTGAATATAGAAAGCTAACTCAGAGAGGTATTTTAATTTTCTATTAAGATATTAAATTAATTTTTATTTTACTACTACTACTGTTAAAAATCAACATACTTCAAGTTAATGGGTTTTTATTTTACGAAAGCCAAAGAAGTACATGTTTGGTTGAATTTCTAGAAGATGAATAAGTACTTTTTTCTACCGCAAAAGTTCTTTTAAGAAAAATAAGTGTTTGACTATAAAATGAAAAAAAATACTTTTTTAGTATATATATATAACTTTTTTGGCAACTAAAATATAACTTTTTAAGGAACTCAAATTTGAAACTTCTCTAAAAAGGTTTTTTAGGTGGATGTTTCAGAACAATTAATAAGCCTATTTTTAGTTTCTTTTGTCTTTATGTTTTACACATAATTCTCACAGTACCCATAAGTACATCTTCGCGTTTATTTTGAGATTTATAAAATATTATTTGACTTTTTTATATGTTTTAATTAATATTTATTTTTTATATTAGTTTTACTTATATTATAATCCATATAAAAGATTTGGTTAGATATATTTTCATTTA
>JAOTBA010000203.1:27009246-27019475 GCA_025629845.1 Erythroxylum squamatum
ACTTAGGAAATTGGAAGTAATTTGTGAACCATGTTCATTCAGCTGAGCGTATATCTATGGATTGACCAAGAAAACGTACATAGCATGTTTGGTTCACAGCCTTTTCCAAGTTGAATTGGTGTTCTTGATAAGTATATCCCATTGGATTAGCTTGGCAAGTAACTAACAATAACCTAATAATACCACTTACCCAACTAGCTAGCTAGCACCGATGCTTGCTGACAATAAGATATATACCAGTTCTTCCCGACAATTACTATGTATGTATACATCATTTTTGAGGGAGAGCTTGGAAGTAACAGCAGAAGTTACTCCTTTAGCCACAAGGTCGTAGGTTTTAAGAATAGAAATAGTTTTTTTGAAAAAAAAAAAAAGGAGAAAGCTTTGTATATTGATTACCCTCTCTAGAAAGTTATGTACGCCGACTTTTTATGCATACATCATTTTAGCACTTTGATTACCTCATTAAAAAAATTAATCAGTTTATTAATTAACCAATCAATTTTAATAAACTAAGTTTTTATAAATTAGAATAAATTAATATTAAAATTATTAAAATGGTATTTAGATATTAGGCAAATAATTAATTAAGTATAATAATAATTCGGTTGTGGTCTTGTGAAAAAGCCAAATAAGAACTTTTGTAATTGTTCATATTATTTATTATTATGATTTTTGGAGATAGGATTTATATAAACTTGTAAAGTATACAATACAATTGTACAATATATCAATAGACCATTTTGCAAATTTTAAAAAATTTTAGGGACTATTTCATAAATTTAAAAAATTACCCTAAACGATACCCAGTATTAACCGGTACTGGTATAGTATCGTACTAAAACCGAATCCGGTACCAAGTCTGCTACAGTATTCACAACTTCGCTGTAAACGATTAAGAAAACAAAAACAACTATAAACAAAATAAGGAAAAAAAACTTCCTCACCTCCCAATTTTAGAAACATAACCTACTATGAACAACAAACCTATGATACAAAGCTCCTCGCTTTGTGAAAATTAGGTGAGAGTCATTAATTGTACGCAGTCTTTCCTTTGTATTTTATAAAGAGGTTATTTCTGCTCGAACCCATGACCTACCAGTCACAAAGGAGTGATCTTACCATAACCTAAAATAAATATGAAAATAAGAGTTATATTGCTAAGTAATATAGGATTAATAACAAGTTTCAAAATTTATAATTAGATCATAAATAATAGATAAAGTTCAAGTCTTAATGATATCAAATAATGAAAAATTCCAAGGATTCTTAGATAATAACTCTATAAACAAAGCTTTATTATTTGAAGAAACTAATAACTATGAGAAAAATAATTGATCTCAAGAAGACTAAAAGAAAGAAGTAAAACAAATTAAGAAAAAAATTTGTCAATTAGGCAAATATCTAGGATCACCAATTATAAAACAATAAACTTACAAGCTTATTCTTCCTTTTCTTATTACCTAACAAATATTCTAGATAAAGCTAAGAAATAAAGCTTTATCTAGAAATAAAATCTCAAATCATCATTTCTAGTTTGTACAAAAATTACTATGAATAAACAAGAATTAAGAACCCTAAAACAAGAATAAAATGAAGATAGCAAAACGAGTTAAGGATTACTCTAAAAAATGCATTCTAAACTAAAAAAACAAAATTCAGGTTACGAAGTTAATGATAATCTTGAACTAAACAATAATAGAAATGGTTGAAACTTCACAAAAATATTTGGTCATAATTACTCTTAAAATAGATGAAGATTGATACTAGAGCATATTTAAATTGTATAAAATAAGAAATAATTAATACATAAGTACTATGAAAAAGTCGAGAGGTTAAAGTTACCGATAATTCAAAATTAAAAATCAATTATAAAATTGATGCTTACATATATCTTATTGAATTTAAGGAAAAAAAAAACTCTATCCTATAATTGAAGCCATTCATCATACAATAATTTTAAGAACTTCCTTTATAAAACTTATCATCCCTATATGGTAAACCATGATAGTATTTCAACAAACATAAGCAAATAAAAGTTATGTCTTCCTTTTAAAGAAAAGTTAACAACTAGTAGTATAAATTTAGGCATAGCATGCTTTATTTATGAAAATCCATCGAAACTGATCGAGGTTCACAAGAAAAAAGTTCATTAACAACTCAGGACTACTGCCAATTTAATTCAGTAATCTTCAACAGGAATTTATATTGCACTTACTACTACTAAGGGGGCATCCACTTCATAAACTTAACACATTACTCAGGAACATGTTGGACGTAACCTATACACGTTTGGGCGGAATGTACTGGACACGCTCATCTTCACATAAATTCTGCAACACGTTCAAATAGAACGCTTAGTTCAAATGAATCATAATACTCAAAGCATTCAAAAATATTTGCCTAAGATCATCAAAAAATCCATTCATATTCCGAACTTTGCCTAATATTATCAAAAGAATCCATTCATATTCCAAATAAAATAAATATCTTTTCATTTTTCAAACAATATGACCCGAATATAAAAATAAAAATTTGTCAACAAGAATGTGAAACTTTTGACCAAAAAAAAAACAAGAATATGAAACCAAGAACAGAAGAAGAATAGAAAAAAATTAAAAATTTCTGAATCCCTAAAAAAGTTAGCATAAAGTAATTGACTGATCTTTTTTCCTATTAGTCGACATTAGGACTGAAATATAAATGTCAAAGGACCCCAAACTGGGAAATGCAATACAAAGGAATACTGAAAACTGACTTCTCCATTGTTGGTCCACTACAGCACTCATAAATGACAGGATATTATTCATTTGAACAAAAATGTGTAAACTGCAGTTGATATGAAACCCAGACCTGCAAGTCCTCTGGGAGTGCCTCTGATACATCAAGGGTGTAACAACAGGCACGAATTTTCCTGTAAAAGATATCAAGTAACTTCAGCAAAGAGATTAAATACTCAGATGAAGAGATCTAAACAAAGCACATCAGAATGATTAAGCCATGGTGCATACAGAAGAATAGATATGATGCAAATGTGCGATTTTTTTGTTTTTTTCCTTTTTTGGGTAAAAATTATGATGGTATACAATGATGAGTTTTATTAAAATGGATCTTGCAAATGTATACTTGTGCAAGAGGATTTAAGGTATAAACTTCGAGCACTTTTAGTTTATGATGTATGTTTATAATTTCAAAGCAACATGATCTTATGTTTTGATTCCTGAAATATCAATCAATTTCTCAAGCATTATCTATTATTCAGCTGAACTTCCATATGAGCATCATGGAAAAGTTTAAAAGATTAAAATTGGCCTCAAATATTCCATATATCTTGCTTGTCCAATAGCGGCCATGAATCAGTAAGCCTGCTCTGAGGACTATGAATCACTTTTCCATCAACAACGACATGCATATCCAATCAATCTGATAGGATGACTTCTTTTATTGCAATGCATAAATACTATGAGCATAAGCAAGACAGTTGCTATTTAAAAAAAATGCAAAGTTTGCAAGGAACTAACAGCCGCTGAGAGTTCAATCGATTACTACATTTCAAGTAGTGTGACTCTGTCTTATATCATTATCTTACCAAGATTTCAACCTTCAAATAACGGGCCCAAATCAAATGTGGACACATTGCTCAATCTTTACCCTAATGGGACCATCAAAACAGAAATCTCTACAACTAATATCTTGATATTACAAGGCTCATATAATTCAACTACGCCTAAAACCTCAAAAATCTGGTGGTCTTTCAACACACTAACTAGTAATTCACTCAGGCCTTAGTTTCAGCAGCATCTATCCAAACTCCAAGTAGCATGCATTAATTATGAATGAAACAATCGTTTTTAATTCATATATAATTCAAAAGGGAAAGAACTAGACTTATGATGATATTGGTACATGCAGCCAACTGTGTTGCTACTTGCTAAAAATGGGTTGTAATTTCACCAAGTGACAAAACATGCTTATAGGTGACATGAATTATTCCATCAAACAAGTGCATGGGTTAGACGCTGAGAGCTTAAGGAGAAGAAATAGCAATAAGATTGTAAGGTTACTTACCAATTCTCAACCATCGAGCAGCCCAACTTCTAGTTGCATCCATGACAGAGATTATCCTGTGCCAAATTTGTTTTAATTTTAGGTAATAGAAAAGTAGAAAACTTTTATTGTAGTATCATTTGTCATGTAAAAGATAAATTAGAAAGATTACCCGTTAAAATTAGGAGTAGTGCAATCGGCAACACGCTCATACATGCTCGTTTCATTCATTCATCTATTCATCACTTCTTGAATTTCTAAAAGCCCCACTTATAATGTTAACACAACATCACAAACTTATTAACAGCAATTCATAGCTACTACTACCGCTACTGTCCAGCTTTTGAGAAAAGGGTAAATGGCAAGTACCAAGGAGACAAAAGAAAATGCAATAAAGAACTTACAATGGCGGCAGTGCGTCTGTTGGAAGCCATGAGAGAACTGTTCGCAGTTTTTTCACGGGCAAATTTTGATGATGCTTGAATTCCAACTCTGCTCACTGCCATTCTCATCTTCCGCCACATTGTCATCAACGGTAGGCATGTGCTCAACAATCTCAACATCCCTCAAATTGTCCAAGGTCTCAGTCTTTTCTTTTTCTAGCTCTGCTGTGTTAGAAGCAGATCCACGTTCTTGACGTTACCGTTTCTGATGACGTGGTCTGCCATGAACTATTGATAAAGAAGTAAAAAAAAAAAATTGATATATTGATAATATAGATTAGTTAACATAATATTGAAAAAAAGAAAATAAATGATTTGTATTAATATGTTTGATTTTATAATTATTAAAAGAACATAATTTATGAATTAAAAGAAATAGTTAATATATTAAAAAAATACAATTAATTAAGACGAAGTAAACAAAGAATTAGAAAATACCTCGTCTAATCCTGAGATGAGGTATGTGAGAAAGTTTGTCTTTTTGGACTTCTTGTTCAAGATCATCACAGTCACATATATCCAATTTTTGAAGTCTGGTGGTGATGGGTGGCGACAATAAATAGTACGGCAATGTCTTCAACCTTTTGCACCTGTAGATAGAGAGTTCTTGAAGGTATGGCATAACTGTAATTGTCTTATTGTTAATTCTCTCCATCAGCCACTCATCAATATCATCCCACTCTTCCCATTCCCAAGACAATTCAAATGTAAGTATCTTCAAATTTGGAAATGATATTGATGCATCTTTTTCCTTTTCTATTCCCATAAATTCAACACCCACTCTTTTCACTGTCATATCTCTTAGCTTTAGCTCTTCAAGGCACGATAACTTACCCAATGGAGGCAATTCTTTACAATTTTCAGAGTATTTAATCGTAAGCTTCCTGAGTAGATATAGCCTCATCATCCAACTTGGGAACACCTTCTTGCCTTTAAACTCGTCTATGCTTAATATTTTCAAATTCCAAGGTGGCTCTAAAGCTTCAAGTAACTCTTCCTCATCTTCTTGCACATGATCTCCATCAAAACTCAAACTCAATTTGGTGATGCTTTTTTTCTCCTCAAGTTGTGCTTTTCTAGCCTCTTCTAGGTTTTTCACATTTCCCAACCCTCTTATCTTCAATCTTCCTCCAAGATTTTCAAACTTCCCCAGTTCAACAATTGAAAATGATTCATTGTCATTTTCATTAACACTTACGATGACCATGGTCAACTCTCTGAGACCCCATAGATTTCCTATTCCTTTGGGAAGATATTTTATCTCATAAGAATCCTTAATATCCAAATACATCAAGTTGGTTAGTTTTCCAATCTTTTTAGGCACTTCTACCAAATTGTAGCAGTTCTCAAGAATTAATGTCTGCAAATTGTAACATTCACACAAAGTCTCTGGTAACTTCTTTAGATTTGTATTGCCAGACAAGTCAAGCCATCTGAGATGAACTAATTTATTTATGGAAGCTGGAACTTCTTTGATGCCACAATTGCTAAGATCTAAAGTCCTTAGACACGTCAAATGATCAAATATATCCTTAATTACGTCAACAGCCAATGATGGTTCATACCCAAGGAATTGAATGATCAAACTACGTAATTTGTTGAGATATTCACAAATAAATACAGGGGATGAAGTATCTTTTTCTATCACCAAAGTTAAATGACAACCTTTTGCATTTGAGTATAAAGAGATTAACGAGTTTTCATCAGATTCTGTACCATTTGAGACTTTTATCATAAAGCACTCATTTATTGCAAATGTTTGGGCTAAATCACTCGCCATGTCATGCAATACAAACCAATCATCATCAAAGTCATTTGATACAATTAGGAGCAAAGAACGTGCAATCAAATTATTAAAATAAGTCTCACCAACTATCTCCAAATCTTTTTCTTTTTCGTCTTTTCCTCTTAAATAACCTTGAGCCATCCACATTCTAATCAATCTTTTCTTTTTAATTTTAGAATCTTTAGGAAAGATCGCACAATATTTAAAACATTGTTTTAATGATAATGGCAACTCATAATAACTGAGTTTTAGAGGATCTGAGACATCACTACCTTCCCATTCCTTTTTTTCCAAGACTCTCCACCATTCAAATATAGATTTTTTAAAGCGCAAAAGTCCTCCTACAGTGTTAGCAACAAGAGGCAAGCCCTTGCATTTCTCAGCAATTCTCCTACCGATGCTCTCCAAACTTTGACCATCATCTTGAATAAGAGTAACTTGACTAATTATTGACCAACATTCCTCCGGAGTCAAAAATCTTACTTTGTGTATATTCACAGAATTACACCCCATGACTTTAGCAACGCTTTCGTTACGAGTCGTTACTAGAATTGTACTTCCTTGTAAACCACATGCAAGAGATTGCTCCAATTCCACCCATTTATCACGAGTCACATTCCACACGTCATCTAAAACAAGCAAGAACATTTTCTGATTGAGAATTGCCCTTATTTCCTTTACCACATTATTTAATTCTTTGAGATCACGTGTAGTAGAAGATCTATCAAGAGATTCCAAAATTGCTTTTGTAATGCGCATTAAATCAAAAGATTCCGAGACGCACACCCATATTCTCTTCTCAAAACGAGATTTGATTTCACTATCATTATAAATTAATTTTGTTAATGTGGTTTTTCCAATTCCTCCCAACCCAACAACAGAGATGATATAGGGATTAGATCTGGCGTCAAGCATCATGCTCTTGACCTGATCTTTTTCTACATCTCTACCAATTACCTTTTGTGTTTCAACGAAAGATGTAGTGATCTCGTGTTCCTCCAAAAACTTATAAGATGTGAAGAATGAATTAAGTCGAAGCCGATCTTTATCGGCTGCAATGTCATCTAGTGTTTGATGGATTTCTTTTATTCTGCGACTGATAACATGACGAAGACCAACATCGTGCAAAGTAAAGCAGTTGCAGCGAAAAATAGAGAATACCTTGTGCTTGAGAGTAATGGGATCGGATTGTGATTTCTGAATCCAGGTCTTCCACTCATCAAGCACGTCGTCCATGTCATATAAAACAGTTTTGAGGTTAAACAGCCAGTTCTTGACAGAAGCCTCTTTCAGTTGTTGCTCCTCTGCATCATCTAGCAGTTCCTGAATGGAGTTGAAATTGCTCACGAGTTCCTTTACTTCATCGTTAACTCCAGTCACCAACTTCACCTCTTCTTTGATGGTACTCAGCATCATGGAATTTAGATCCTCCACCACAGCAGAAATAATAGCAGAAACCATTTTCAGGGATCAAAGGGGTAAGCAAAAGGGTTATGAGAATTTGAAGAAGACAATGGTATGGTTGTAGAGAGGCAGAAATGAAATTCTCTATTTATAGACTATTTGAAAACAGCTCTGTGGAAATCTCATGCAGGAAAATTTCGCAGCTTTCCTTACAAGCGTGTGGGAAAGAAGTACGTAAACATTTATTAAAATAGAGGAAGAAGTGGGACTTTGAAAGGAAACGTGCGGGAAAGAAGTGCACTTTGGTCCTAATTTTTTTGAAATAATGTGTGAAAGATTCGAGAATTGTTTTAACAATTTGCATTTTATCGAAAAGCTCCAAAGCGCAAACCATATAATTTTTTATTAATTACACCAAATATCTTATGATTTAATTTTATTTTAATTCACATATTTTTAAAATTTGTTATATAATTTTTAAATGTTTTTATTTATTATATAATTTTTTTAATCATAACTTTAAATTTTGGTGTGCATGATCTAAAAATTGGGTCAATGATAAAATAACTCCAACAAATTCTTACAACGGTAGATTCAAATATCATTTAAAATTCTTGGTTAAAATGATATTTGAATATTTAATTATATTTACAGAGCGGTAAGGATGTTTCATTTTATTCCTTCTGTGGTTAAACGATAAGAATTAAACTTCGCTTCCGATGAACGAAATGGACAAACGACTTTCACTTTATTGTCTCTCTCTTAACTTTCATTCAACACATTGCTTTAGTTAAGAGAAGGGGATAGTTGAGGGCATCAGGAATTAAACTTTGCTCTTCTTCTTTTCTTTTTACGTTCTCTCACAGCTTTCATCCAACACTTTGCTTATCGTTGAAACTGAATTGGATGCTTCCGTGAGTATGGATTTTCATCAAACGCTTTGCTTATTGTTGGAAGCGAAATGGATGCTTCCGTGAGTATGGAATTTCATCAAACACTTTGCTTATTGTCGAACGAAATGGTAAACAGAATTGGATGCTTCTGTAACTCTGAAGAATCTTTGAATGACAAGAAATCATGATGATTGAAGAAACAGAAGAAAGAAAGTGATTGAAAGTATATTGTATTGTATTGCATTGCTTAATCTGATTAACTTTACACTGTATTTATACTGATATCTGTAAAGATAGTGAAGATCACAAGATAAAATCAAATACAATAAAATTAGATACAATAAAATCAAATTCATTTAAAAGGAAATCGGATAATTGATGTTGGGATTGCATGAGAATCTGCGCGTATCTTCATATGTTTATCAGCCCCCCTCAAGATCACGGTGAGTAGCCACAGTGAGTTTGTCACGAAAATGTTGAAAAGCAGATGAAGGTAGAGCCTTGGTCATAATGTCGGCAATTTGATGACTTGAAGGTAGATGTTGAATCGATAATGCTTTGCTGGTGACCAGATTTCGGATAAAGTGAATATCAATTTCAATATGCTTTGTACGAGTATTATTGATGGGATTGGTAGCTAGAAACGTGGCACCAAGGTTGTCACACCAAAGAGTCGGTGGTAGGTGAGAGAAATCAATTTCGCCAAGAAGAGATTTAAGCCAACAAACTTCAGCAGCAGCAACGAGACGACGATTTGGTCAACTAGGCAGAAGAAAGAGACATGCAAAAATTAACAAATTAAAAGCAATAGCGACAACGCATGCAGCAAAAATGACGATGGTTAGGGAAAAAATCCAGAAAAGTGAACAAACAATGAGAGGAGATCGCTTACTTGAGTTTCTGATTCTTTAATCTCGATTCACATAACAAATTTCTTTGACCAAATATATAGGACACGCTCACCAATATATCCTCTTGACCAAAAAGGTCGCATGTCACATAAACCTTAGTTGTGGGTGCTTTCACACAAATTGATAACTTATTTCATCAATTTCAAATATAAAACAAGAATGTGACCAGATATTCCCGCATTATTACGTCTGCTAATGCCATCATACAAAATTTTTGAAGAGAGAACATATTATCTATATCTACAAGATCATGCACACCAATTTGGCGGTTCATGTGATGGATCACAAAAGCCACAAAATACAAGCTTTACAAAAGTTATTTTGTATCACAATAACCAACTCAAATCCCATAGAGAAAGAGTAATCTTTGCGCCACTAACCCCTATGGAGTATGGACAACCAGTTGTGTCCAAAAGAGATCCAATTTTTCCATTCCGATTAGCTCTGAAGCTTGAAATATATGACCTGACAGTTGTTGTGTGTTACATATCACGGATCAGAGGATAAAATATTTCCAACATATAAAAAACCACAACATGATTAGGAGCATACCATCCAGTTGAGCAGCCACGTTCATAATTTTTAATTGTATCTTCCAGTTCAAGAGCTTCAGAAACATATGACATATACTCACTGCAAAACAAAGTGCACTTAATAAATGCATCAAGCTATCAACCCTGTATTCAACCATATTAAAAGACTTGAAACACTCTCCAGAAATATGGCTATAATAAAAAAGAAATGA
>JAOTBA010000203.1:27019575-27066521 GCA_025629845.1 Erythroxylum squamatum
ATAGTACCTTATATATGGGATATTGGCTAGGTTTAGGTCTTTACGTAAGTCTTAGTATTTGCATGGGAGACGATCTCTTACTATTGGGCTGTCGGTGTCTGGGCTTGAAATTGGGCCTAGTGTGGCTGACCCAACCATACTCAATTGTCTTCGCCATTTTTCTCTTTGATTGATTTTCCCACCACACGTGGATTTGCTATGTTCACAAACAGTTAATTTTTTAGACTAATCAAACCCCATTTAACTCCGGTCGAACTTGAATTGTGCACATGAAAATCTGACCGATTCGGACTAACAACGGATTTGACTCGATCCAACTTGTTACTATATTGGATCAAACCGGACTAGCATCGGATCTAATCCGATCCAAATTATTACCACTTTTAAACTTAACTTATAGACTTCAAATCTGGTCATATTAGATCAAATTTGTCGTCCCTAATTACATTGCATCAAGAGCTTTAACAACCTCCTAAATCTTGTCCTTAACTTTACTTGTCCTGTGTGAGACAAAAGCCATTCAAAGGATCCAAAGCACGTTTACTTGGGACCGGCACACTTCTACCTAATAAAGCATAAGAAGACGACTCCACCATTGAAATTTGTGAATAAAGCCGATCAGAGCCATTAGATAGAGACCCGTCTCTTTTGCATTATGCTCAAAAGACTTGAAACGTATTATAAAAATTCTCCAGACGAAATGTTGCTTGTCGCAAAGGAACACAATGTTCTTCACATAATAGACACATCCCAACTACTCCCTCATAAACTGCCTCACTGTCCATTATTGTGTTTCGTTTAATCATAAGCCTCACAACCAAAGCTTTTGTTCTCTATTTAGCTCTTCTTTTAAGTTAAACCAATATTTTAAAAATTGAACCAGAAATTAAATCGGCAAGACAAAAAATTTAAAGTTTAAAAGGTTCAACTGGTATTAACCTGTCGTAAACCTATTAAAGATTGAATAAACCTGAAGATTTTGAAATAATATTTAAAAAAAGACTATCCTTATCCATCAAAAATGTTAAAGTTTAATTTAAAAATATGACTTATAAATGAAAATCAACTTGATTATTTTAATTTATAAAAATTAATTAGTTTAAGATAATTCACTGGTTAATTAATAAATCGGCCTATTTTTAATAGTAAGGGTATTAAAATAAACCAAATCAAAACGTTGTTCAGTTTAAGGTTTTTACAATTAAATTAGTCGAATCAGTTTAATTTTTAGATTCTAAAACGAGTTAGGTTTCTTGAACCAAAAGTTTGATCCATTATTTTATTTTTTTAATTATACCTAATCTATCAAAGTTTGGTCAATTCAAACTTTGTTCATTAACTTTAGGTTGAGATTGAATAAAAGTGTCAATAGATTCTTCTCACTATTTCAAAATGTTTGAAATTTGGATTCGAGTTTTAAAGACACAATTAAAGTGCGTTGTGTAAGAAGTATATGAATAGAAATCGTATCTTGTTTTATTATTTGCTCAGTTACACATTTATACATTTGTTGGTTTAATATTGACCATACACTTGTTAGGAAGTATATAATAAATTAGGGGGTTGAGATTCATTCTGTTACAACAATTTTGTACTATCCAGCTAGCACAGTCCAACTAGCAATGAAATTTCTATTATGTCCTTATGTGAAATATCTATAGTGTCCCTCTTGCGTTGTTCTTTGTTTGTTCTTCTTCGTTAACACCCCTACTCAAACTGAACTGAGGGCTTCGAACTAGGTTCAATTTGGTAGCTAGAAACAGAAATATCACCGAAGTTAGGAGTTTTGTGAGGATGTTGGCGAGTTGATCGTAAGTATTAACGTATCTAACTTCCAGTTCTCCCTTTTTCCACTTATGTCTCTTAAAAAGTGTACGTCCACTTCGATATGCTTTGTTATTGAGTGAAAGAGTGAGTTTTGAGCTAGGGATCATGCTCTATTATTGTCGCTCCACAAAATGGGTTTGTGAGAGATAGAGAACCCTAACTCAAATAGCATAACTGTGAGGTAGATGAATTAAATAGATACCTGAGATAAGGCTCAGTATTCAGCCTCTGTGCTGGACCAAACTACTGTCGTTTGTTTTTTAGAGATTAAAAAAATTAGGTTTCCTCCCAGGAATGCGCATCCTCTAGTTGTTGATTTACGATTATCGAGAGAGCTAGCTCAGTCGGAGTCACTGTAGGCATGGAGATCAAGAGGAGTAGATGATGGTTGAAAGAGCAGTCCCAGATTTGAAGTTCCTTTCAGGCAACACATAACCTTTTTACATGCAATCCATTGAGTATTTAGAGGATTTTGTAAAAATTGGCTTAATCTATTAACTACAAAGCTGATGTCTGGTCTTGTATTACACAGATACTGAAGTGCTCTTATAGTATTTCGACAAAGCTTTGGGTGTTCAAATGGTGTGCCATCCCGCAGAGACAACTTGGTTATTGGAGTGATTGGTGTGGAGCAAGGCTTGCATAACGACATGTTGGTTCTGGTAAGTAAATCTTCGATATATGGTTTCTGTGAAAGATATAATCCATTTTTGCTTCTGTATGCTTCAAAACCAAGGAAATGATTTATGCTTCCAAGCATTTTAAGTGTAAACTGAGACTGTAATTGACTAATAATTGCATGAATTGCTTGAGCCGAATTTCCTGTGATTAAGATATCACCCACATAAACTAGTAGCATTGTAATGGTTCCATTATTGTTTGAATAGAATAGAGAAATATCTGACCTTGAATTGTGAAACCCTTACTGAGACAGTGCATGTTTCAGTTTGTGAAACCAAGCCCTAGGAGCTTGTTTCAATCCATAAAGACCTCTAGCCAGTTTGCTTACAAGATGCGGCTGTGTTCTACTTTCAAATCCTTATGGCTGATTTATATAAACAATTTCATATAAGTCCCCGTGTAGAAATGCATTGTTGAATCTCCTAGTGATGGGAAACAACAAGTGAAAAAAGTACTATGATTGTTGAGGCTTTCATAACAGGGCTGAAAGTTTCTAAAAAATCAGTGGCAAGGGTTTGATCAAATCCTTTGGCAACAAATCTGGCCTTATGTTTAGGGACAGTCCCATCAACATTATATTTAGTCCGGAACACTCATTTTGTGCCAAGAATATACATGGTAGGCTCATAAAGAACAAGCGTCCAAGTGTGATTCTGTTGTAGAGCATTGAATTCATCTTGCATAGCTTGAAACCATATAGGATTGTTTAGAGCTTCAGAAATTGCTGTTGGTTCAGTGTGAGGATTTAAGGCAAGAGAGAAACAATATAGTTTGAGTTTGAAAATTCCAATTTTGGATCGATTTTGCATAGGATGAATATTTTGTATGAATGGGAATGAAGGATTTGGTTTAGTATTTTGTGTGGTTGATATAATGGGATTAGGTTAAGTATTTTGATTGTTTAGTGAAGTTGTAGGATGTGATGGTTAGAAAGGATTTTGAGGGCTTACCTGTCTATTGGAGAATTTAGTTAAGTGAGAACATTCCATAGCAAGGGAGTGATTCATGACAGCCTTTGATGAAGGTGAAGGTGTACCATTTGAAGTTGAGGTCAGAGTGAAGGTAAAGAGACTTGGTGAAGCTATAGGATATTTTGAGTGTGTGGGAAAGAGTTTAGAAAATGGAAATTATTCTTCATTGAATACAACATGACAAGATATTATGATTTTTCCTTGATTAGTCAAACACTTGTAACCTTAATGCATTGAAGCTATAGGATATTTTGAGTGTGTGGGAAATAGTTTAGAAAATGGAAATTCTTCTTCGTTGAAAACAACATGACAAGATATTATGATTTTTCCTTGATTAGTCAAACACTTGTAACCTTAATGCATTAAAGCTATAGGATATTTTGAGTGTGTGAGAAAGAGTTTAGAAAATGGAAATTCTTCTTCGTTGAATACAACATGACAAGATATTATGATTTTTCCTTGATTAGTCAAAC
The DNA here is from genome assembly GCA_025629845.1 of Erythroxylum squamatum. Lineage (NCBI taxonomy): Eukaryota > Viridiplantae > Streptophyta > Magnoliopsida > Malpighiales > Erythroxylaceae > Erythroxylum > Erythroxylum squamatum. The sequence continues at coordinate 27,023,528 of JAOTBA010000203.1, forward strand.
ACTTGTAACCTTAAAGCATTGAGTTGTACGAAAGACATATTTTGTGGTGTGAAACTCGAATTTATGATGAGAGTAATATATGAGACATGGAAAACAACTACAACCAAAGGTTTTGAGATGAAGATAGTTCGATAGTTTGTTGTCCAGCTTTTCAAATGGTGAGAGATTGTTTAGTCTCGGAGATAGGAGGTTATTGATAAGATAGGTGGCTGTGGAGAAGGCTTCTAACCAATAGGTGCATGTGCGTATGGGATAAAAGTAGTCCTATTTCAGTGACGTGTCTGTGTTTCCTTTTAGAAACACCATTATGTTGGTGAGTGTAAGGACAACTAAAATGTGGTTGTATTCTATGTTTTGTGAGGTAATGTAAGAGAGTTTTGTATTCACCTCCCATGTCAGTGTGTAGAGATTTGATTTTCATGTTCAATTGAAGTTCAACATTGGTTTTGAATTTGACAATGAGTGATAGAGTATCATATTTTAATTTTAGAGGATAAAACCAAGTGAATCTTGTGTAGGCATCAACAAAAATAAGGTAGTACTTATGCCCTTCAGTTGAGAGATATGGAGAGGGTCCCCAAATATCTGAGTATATGATTTGTAAAGGATTTTTAGCAGTTATATCATGAGTTTGAAAAGGTAATTGATTTAATTTTTCTTGCTTACAGGCGTCACAATGAGATAGATTCTTGAAATTAAAATTGAACTTCATTAAACTCAGAATTTGTTTTAAGATATTGTTGGAAGGATGTCTTAATTTGGCACGCCAAACATTTACATTTTTCTATGCTATGTTTGCTTCACAATGGCTGCCCCTTAAAGAAGAAAAGTTTTGTTGGGAAGAACTAGACTCAGAATATGTTTACATAATTGGCCTGATTTTGTTGGGTGGTTTATTGCCTTTGAGGCTGTAGAGGCCATCCTGAAGTACTCCCTTGAGCAGAATCTTCCCCATTGCTTTGTCCTTAAACAAACAACTTTCATTAGTAAACTCTACAAAAATTTTGTTGTCTTTGGTAAGTTTAGAAATGCTGAGTATATTTTTCGTTATGTTTAGAATATACAGAATTTGTTTTAGTGCAAGAGGTATGTGTACATTTTCTAGAAAATGAGTGTAAGATGAGCCAATGTTAGCAATAGGAAGAGAGTTACCGTTACTAACAGTGAGTTGATTCTTTCCACCATACTCTAAACTTATTAACAGATTATTGAGGTCTGCTGTGACATGATTTGTAGCTCTACTATCTATAAACCATGTATTGTTATTGACTACTTTAGATGAGGGATATCTATGCTAATTTTGAGCCAAATAGGATTGAGGATAGTTTTGTGCATTATTATGTGTCTGTTGAGTGAATGTGATCTGTTTCCATGGTTGGGTTAGGTTGCCTTACTATGAGACATCAAACATTTTATGGCATTTCAGTGCTTCATGGCCTGGTTTGTGGCACAGTTGACAAAAGATTATATTTCCATTTCATCTGCCTCCTCTCCCACAATTTCCTCTTCCTCTAAATCCACTTCTTCCTCGATGATTGTTTTGATTAAAGGTGACAGAGTTTGCAATCGATGATGAGATTTCTTCTTGATTAATATTGTTCAGCTACTCTATTAGTGTTCATGCATCATAAGAGAGTATTGCACTTTCTTGTAGAGTTGAAGTTTTCATAGAGTGTGTTAGATAAACCACAACAAGATCATATTCATGACCAAGACCATTTAGAGCACTTAATATTAATTCATACTCAGTGATTGCGTGACCTGCTACTTGAAGTGAGTCTTTTATGGTTTTAACTTTCTGTATATATTATGATATAGTATGTGAGCCTTTTTTTAATAGTTGAAAGTTGATGCTTCAGTTGAAGAACGCTAACCATGGATGCTTGACCATAAAGATTCTCCAAAATTTGTCAAACTTGGTAGGATGAATTTGAGTGATTTACCTGCCCTATTACTTCTTCTTCGATTGTTGAAAATAAACAACATAGCAACAGTTGATCTATTCTTCGCCATGGTTTGTATTTTGCATTTTCGATGACTTGGTTTATGCCTGCGGTGATTAATTGAGGAGGAGGTGCTGTGTTGATAAAGTTTTCAAGCTCAAGAGCACTTATGGCTGCAAGGATTTGGGCTCTCTAATTTACAAAGTTTTGTCTATCAAATTTGATTGGTAGTTAAAGTTTAGGGTTTCTGTTAAAGCTGAAAAATCAATAGAGGATGATGATATACCGTTTAGGGTGGTGGTTGATGATCTAGAGTTTTCTTTGATTTTTGACATCAGTCAGTGGAAGCTCTGATACCATGTAAGAAGTATACGAATAAAAATCGTATGTTGTTTTATTGTTTGCTCAAATACACATTTATATATTTGTTGGTTTAATATTGACCATACACTTATTAGGAAGTAGAGAATAAAATAGAAGATTAAGATTCATTTCGTTACGATAAATTTGTACAGTTCAGCTAGCACTGAAGTGTTTGTAATGTCCTTATGTGAAATCTCTATAATGTCCCTCTTGCGTTGTTCTTTGTTTATTCTTCTTCGTTAACACGTTGAATTTACTATTAATTACTTAAATTAATTTTGATGTTTGACTTTGGTCGTTAATTTGTTAAATAATTCAATCATAACATATAATTTAATTTATTACTTGCATAAGCAATTTTACTAAATATATCTTCAAAATAATGATCAATTTTTTATTTTATTCATATGTACTAATTTTTTAACCTAAAAATCAAATTATCACTCATTTTTAGCATTTATGTAGAACTCTGAGTTGAGTTCTTTTCAATTATGATCCCACATTTTGACCCTATAATTAATTCAAACTTTGTCCTCTAACTTTAATAAAAAATTGAACACAAGAGTCAATTCTAAATGGTACAAAGATTCTTCATGTATTCAAAATGTTTGAAATTTGGATTCATATTTCAAAGACATGACTCAAAATTACGTCACACTTGAATTAATTTCGTTATTTGACTTTTAGTCGTTAATTTGTTAAATAATTTATTTAAAATATATTATTTAATCTAGTACCTGTATTTAGAAATTTATTAAATATACACTCAAAAATAACGGTTATAATTTTTTTTATTGTATTCATATGTATTGATTTAATTTTTACCTTAAAAGATCAAATTATTACTAATTTTAGTATTTACATAGAATTTTGAATTGGGTTTATATTTAGATATAATCAATTATATATATGTTGTTTTCTTATGATTGTGAGTTTCAAAGGTGTTGACTATATATATATAAGTTTGAATTGAGGCAAGGAACATATGGTATCTGTAATCTTCACATATTTGCTGGCTTTTCCTTCTTTCCCTTTTTACAAAGGTCAACACCTTTGAAACTTACAATCATAAGAAAACAAAATCACTGAAGAGGAAGCATCATAGCTTGTCCGAATGGACCTGTGTTGTTAGTTCCACACACAGTGTCCGCATTTGGACATGGTTTACTTTTTTGTGAAACATTAAAAGCTGAAGAAATTGATATACAGTAACACGCTGGAGTATGTAAAGACAAGAAATAAGTTTTAATCGCGCGGCCCACACATAACTGACCGGTGCAGACAGTACCATGAAAGACCATGAAACAGCTGTTCTGGCAGGAAACAAGTTGCATTGGCACGTTCTAGACGGGTTTTTTTTAATCCAAACCCATCATTCAAATAACAACTCAGCTTAAATAAATGGTTGAGATTTATATAATAAAATAAAATATTATAATATTAGACAGTAAATCCTATTCCCTAAATAAGACTTATTAAATGTAAATTTTAAATATGTAAAATAATTTAAAATTTAATGTCTAGAAATATTTAAATTAAATTTTAATATTTTTAAAATATTCCAGATAAAACTTAAAAAGATAGAAATTTTAATGAAATTAGCTTTTTATCAATTAATAATATGTCCATACTAATGTGATAATATAACTAATTTTTTTAAATTAACGGAAAAGCGAGTCTTATAATCACGTGATAGCAAGACCCATTTTTATAAAATATTGACTTTGGACCTTATTGTTAAATAATAGTGAGACTCATTCTTTTGTTAAAAAATAAAAAATCTTAGATTACTAGGTTAATATTAGTATAATATTTACTTAATAAAGAGTTATCTCCCTTAAATTTTCTTTTTAAGGTTTATTTTAAATATGATTTAATTTGAATGCTAAATTTCTTATTATTAAAAGTACATTGTAATCTTCAAATTTTATATCGTATTATAAATGTTGTGGATTACAATGTTTTTTCAATAATAAAAATTGTGCATTCAAATTAAATTATATTTAAAATAAACCTTAAATATATCTGTTGGTTCTTCTTTTTCTTCTTTTATTTTTATTATTTATTTATGTCCTCTCTCTATAGCTTTATTTTTCTCTCCCTCTCTTTCTTTTCACGTGAATTATTTAGAAACAACCTATCTATTAATTAAAAGTAACGTTGAGGACTATTGAACCTTTCTATATCTTACAAATCAGCAGAATTCATGCTATATGTTGTTATTCAATATACTTGTTCAATAAATTTTTTAATAATTGAAATATTATATAAATTTTGTATATCAAATAATTACCATATAATTATAATGTTATGATATAATTTTGAGTAAAGTAATGCATAATAATTTGAACTTATATTTTTATATTTCAAACCAAAATCTCTTAAAATTATTGCGAACATAATTTAAATGTTTGAAGTTGAGATTTTTTTTAAAATAAAAAATTTCCATGAAAAGAAAGTATATAAGCCGACAATTATAACTAAAAGTAACTGGGAATGGTCCCGTTAAAAAACTGAGGGGATAAAGTTGGACCCACCATCCCTGCCACGTCAAATCCAATTCCTATCATCCCCAAATCCAACGGTCATAAGCCAAGCAGCATCATCTCCGCAAAAGCACACGATCACAGCTCCAGCTTCTCCCTAGAAAAATCAGCTTACATGTCGTCCGCGCACTCTCACGTACCACTCTTGACTCCGTTCAACTTCTGTTAGCTTCCATTTCGCTCTCGCTCTTTTTCTCTGCCTCCGTTATTTTCCTATGTCAACCACCGACGACCGCCGTCTCCGGTAGATACACAACTCCATGGCGGCTGGCAGCGACACCGTGTCGCAGACTTTCCGTGCCCTGGTGGAGAGGGCGGACCGGAAGTTCGCGCGCGTGCGAGACATTCCGCAGTACGGACGCGCTCAGGGTCGCTACTTCCAGAAAGTTTTCAAGGCCTACATGAGGCTGTGGAAGTACCAGCAGGAGAACCGTTCGGAGCTGGTTGCAAACGGTCTGAACCGGTGGGAAATCGGGGAAATCGCGAGCCGGATCGGCCAGCTCTACTTTAACCAGTATATGAGGACGAGTGAGATGAGGTTCTTGGTGGCTGCGTACGTGTTCTACGAGGCGATTTTGCACAGGAGGTACTTCGAAGGAGCCAAAGCAAAGGATGTAGGTGTGAGATTTAAGGAGTTGAGATTTTACGCGCGGTTTTTGCTTGTTTCTTTGATTTTGAACCGGACCGAGATGGTTCGAGCGCTTGTTGAGAGGTTTCGAGCTCTCGTTGATGATAGCAAATCAAATTTCCAAGTGAGTAATTTTTTTCCCCCTTCGTCTGTTCTTCATTTGCATAACGTAGAATGTGTAAGCTTGGTTTGGTGGACTTGGCTAGAATAGCTTTTGTCTCTTTTTCCTTGTTTTGTTGGTTTTCAGAGTTCTTCTTTCTGTTTTCTTTTTGAGGACACTACTTAGCCATGGAACTCTGCTAAAGTATCTCATATTTTGGGAACTTTTAGTAGTTCAGCTGCTTTAGATAGTTTTTTTTTTTTTTTGATAAATACTTTAGATAGTTTTCTGATTGAAGAAGATGTCACTTTTCGTGGCTTCTGTTTTTTAGGGCTATTACATAGGAGGCGAAGTTTTGTGTGGCATAGTTATGATATTCTGGTAGTCTAAACTTGGATACGAGCCTGCAGTTGTTTTGTTACCTGCATCATGTGCTTAAGTGACCATGGTATAGACAGGATTAGTAGTTGTGTAGGCATGCCATCAAGGTGGTAATTCTTGTTGTAATTACATTAATGTTGACTGATCGGACGGAAAACTTCCCATTAACTAAGGCTATGTTAGGTTGAATGTAAAATTTTTCATGGAATGGTTTATAATGGGATGGAATATAAATGTAAATGAATGTAATATTAGAAAATTTTTGTTTGGGAAGGATGGAAGGGTTCATAATATAATATTGTGAAATGTTGTTTGGATGAAGGGTTTATAATATAATATAGTGTTTTATCATTTTATATTCCATCTTAAATTTTTGAAATCAAAGGTTTTTTTATTTTTACTGTTTAGGATGGAATGAGATGTAATATAAAACGCTTCTCTTTCATCCCATTTCATTCCATTCTATTATAAATCTTCCTCTCAAAACGATGGAATAATATTACATTCCATTCTATTCCATTAATAAGGCTCCAACCAAACATAGCCTAAAAATAAATAGAAACAGAAGAATGGAGAGAAGTAACGATAGACGAGCTTTGTCGTTCCACTGCAAATCGGTTTGCTGTAATTTGATTTTTTTTTTTTTTGTGCCCAAGGACTAGGTGACCATTATTTATAGGAAACCGAATCTCTAGAACCATCTTCAAGGCAAAAAACTGGAAATTCAGAATAAGTATCACAGAGAAGCTTAGTAATGAATTACTTAACTTTTTAGGTGCAAGCCTGAAAGGTACTTTACTAAGGGTACTTGAACTAGTCTTGTTCCTTTTCATTATTCTCGTGAGATATGACCTCCCATGGCTTGTGCGGTTCTGTTTGTTGGATTAGGTACTTTTGTAGTCAACAAGGTAAGTTAGTCAAGTGTCCTTCCTACAATGGTTTAAACATCGTTTAGAACTTCCAGTTGGTACTTACCTGGTCAGGGGTATTCATGTTATTTCTTGTCAGGGGATGAATTTCAAAGAATGGAAGCTGGTGGTCCAGGAAATAATACGTTTTATGGAAGTTGATAGTGCTTTTACAAATAGCAGGCCATTTCGTTATAGTGGCCTATATGATTCACATTCAGCTTCTCGTCCTTATGTGGCTCGTTTCCATGCAACGCAAGTTCTAAAATTTCAAGATGCTGTGCTTACAAGCTATCACCGAAATGAAGTAAGAATGAGTGTCATTCGGTTGATATATTATGATTGATAATCTATTGGAACTATCCTGCTTATATAAATTTGTATTTTCCGCTACTTTTTTTTTTTTTAGGTTAAATTTGCAGAACTTACTTTGGACACTTACAGAATGATGCAATGCCTGGAATGGGAGCCAAGTGGATCTTTCTACCAAAAGCGTCCGGTAGAATCAAGCTTCCAAAATCATGTGGTTGAACCAAAACAGAACGGCACATTAATAGATCATTCCGGAGCTTCTGGATTAATTGATATGAATCTGGCTGCGGATTTGACTGATCCAAATTTACCTCAAAATCCTAGGAAAGCTGTTCTTTATCGTCCTTCTGTCATGCACTTGCTAGCGGTTAGTTTTAATATCTTATCTAATTGATTTTGGTATATTTGCCTTGTATAAAATGTCATTGTTCTTGAAAATCATTTTATGCATATCAGTAGTGACATGACTTGAATTTGGCAAAGCCTTAGGACAAATTATATGTATTTCACTCATGTACGTGGACAACCATTCAACTTTGAAGGTAAGAATTTTTTAGCGTCTGCATCGAAAAGTTACGACTACCCAACAACTAAAGGGATGCCACAACCATGTTACTGATGTTAGAACAAAACCTTGGAACAGATACGGGCTATATACAGAATGTTGTCACATATAATGTTTGTGGAATAACTCTTGAACATTAAGCATTTTGTTATTAATTTCTTATGTCCTTTTCATTTTAGATGTGTAATCCATAGCGTTGATGTTTTGATTAAATGTTGGCAGGTGCTGGCGACAATTTCTGAGGAGCTTCCTCCGGAGAGCATCATGTTACTATATATAGCAGCCTCTGGTAACTTTAGCCTAACTTTTGGGCCTGCAATCTTTTAACTGATGATTCTGTTTATTCACCCTGGAATCAATGTTTGTGTTGAATCATGAATGTAGGGAAGGGTGGATTAAATCATGCTTCCCAGGAGGAAAGCTCTGGAGGATCACTGAGATCTTCAAGAAACAGTGCTGTATCTACTTCGTCAATTGAAAAGAGTGTCTCTATGTCTGAATCCCCTATGAATGGCGAAGTACAATCAAGTGATTATTATGGCAACTATTTGTCACTAGGTCCAAAAGGAAATGGAGGTAAGTGGCTATATTGCTTTATTTGTTACACACTCCCAAATGTTTACTCATCGCTAAAACTCGAGAGCAATTCACAATATCATCTTATGTTGCCTCCTTACCGTGCTCATTCTATTTATTACATCATCTCCTTTCCCATGTTCAGGTCCAAATGTACTCTACCCTGGGGATATTATTCCATTCACTCGAAGGCCACTTTTCTTGATTATTGATAGTGACAGCAGCCATGCATTCAAGGCAGGTTTGTCATACCTCGTGATTGTGGATAACTTGTTAGACAAGAGTTGATGTACTATTTTGGAGTTTCATGACAGCAATACGAGTTAATTCCAATTGGAAGCAATCTCCTCACTTTTAGAGTTTGATTAAGTTCATTACTCTCTAATGTATTTAGTGATTAGGTATGAGACGAATATGTTGTGCACATATAACCATGGATTTTCATGCCTAAACTATTTGACTCTTTGATCAACGGTTTTATATCACTAGTACATCTTAGTGTATAAAAGGAGGTTAATTTTGCACGATTTTTGCTCACGGGTAAATTCTGGGTGATTTCAGGTTTTACATGGTGCGGAAAGAGGAGAGACGACTGCTTTACTGCTCTCACCTGTTAGATCAATGTTCAAAGAACCATCTAATGTTGGTACGACACATTATGGAAGTCAGTTTACCTTTTTCTTGACTGCTCCTCTGCAAGCATTCTGTCAAATGGTTGGCCTCACGTTTCCTCATGATGATATGGTAAGTTTATTTGGTGACATTTTCGATTTTATAACTAATGTCTTTATCCGTTTGTTTTCTAATTGCTGTAAGAATTCTGGTTTTAGGATCTGTATAAAATGGCTGAGGAGATTCTTTCAATGGCCTTTTCTGAATGGGAGGTAATACTCTCTACATCAAAAAACCTTGATCTGGTTTGGGGGCAAGTACTGTCTGATCCACTTCTTAGACGGCTTATTCTAAGGTATACCCTTTCTAAATAATTAATGCAGTTGCTCATTTAACAATGTCTAACATCGTAGTAGGTAAAATAGTTATTGTGTGTGTAATCATCTCAATCTTTACATTGCCTCAATAGACACGATTTATGATGATGAAAACTCAAACTTTTAATATCTTATTTCTTCATTTCTGGGTCTGATTCCCACCGTCTGAGCAGCAAACATTCTTATATACTCGAATCTCATTTCTAATTTGCCATCACTTGTTACATGGAATTTCGTGTGTAGGTTCATATTCTGCCGATGTGTGCTCTCTCTGTTCTACCTTTCAAAGGACAATGAACAATGTCTACCCGCTTGCCTACCCCCTTTTCCAAGTTCTGTCTCTCCAAGTTCTGAAATCGTGCAATCTGCTGTACTCAAGCTTGCAAATCACCTTAAAGTTGCAGACGATTTTCAGTCTGACAAGTAAAATCAAGCCACAAGTGTTCTGTGAACGGAAAGGTAAATTTGCTGATCAGGCGCTAAAGTCAGTTGATTAACTCATTTCTATAATCAAAACAGTTTGATTATAGGGGCATCCAGAGAATTATAGTTTGAGATGTCATTTAACCTGGTAAATAGAACAATAATGCATCGACCGTGCAGTCCCGTTGACTCGCTAGTTGTGACCATCGAAATCATTCAGCGACTTGCCGTTTCGGTTTGTTGGATGCTTGATGACTTGCAGATACACACGAGTACAGCTGCATCGTTCTTGGGGTGCTTTATTGGTATATATTGTGTTTAAGATGTTTGGTAAGTAGTGCTGATTTCTTTCTTTTTTTTGGTTTTAATTTCATATTTTAGCCATAGAAAATTAGGTAGTCAAGCAGGATTTTTGTCGGCCACGTTACATATTGTGATGGAGAAGTAGCTGAAAGAGGGTGTAAATTTGTACTGAGATATGTGGAATACCTCCAAAGTAGATTCTATTGTTCACTTATTTTTTATTTTTCTTACAATTTGAGCTCTCTCGAATGCCTTCAAGCTCCATTGGTGGTAGGAATATGCTTTTACCTACCCGGCCATCTTTATTGGTGATTGGGCCTTGGGACCGCCTCTGTTCACCATAAGGCTTAATGGTACATACGGTGCATGGATGATGGGCTTGGAAAGGTTTGAATGGGTATGAAATTAAAAAAAAAAAGGGTAGTTGGTTATATGTTATTGTTGCGGGACAGTATTATTTTTTCTCCTTTTTAGCAATTAAATATAATTAATCAAAATATATTAAAATTTGATGTAAAATAAAAATTTAACAAATTATGGTAATAGTAATTATTATTTCGTTATAACTAATCATTATAATTATAATGATTATATTAATTTTCATTGCTATATTTATTTCTATTTTGTTATCATTATTCAATTTGAGTCAAGGGCCTCCTTTAATGGTTTATATATTTATGTACATAACCTTCCAAGTTTAAGTTACTATGCAGTGTTTTAAAAACTAGACTAAATGTTAAATTAATAAGATATTTTTAAGACTTAAAAAATTTAATCGATATTATGGATAAAATAAAAACATTTAAAATATAATTAAAAGAGATTGTCTTTATCTATTAAAAATTTTAAAGTTTAAATTTAAAATTTAATTGAAAAAAGATTGATAAATGAAAATTAATTTATTAATTTAATAATTAATTTATTAAATCAATTGATTAATTAATAAACTAAAAAGTTAATTGGTTCAAAACTTTTACCGTTGAATCGGTTAAGTTTTTTAACCATTAATATTGTGCTGTTAATTACTATATATAAGATCAGTTTATGTTAATTTATTTCAAACTTTGTCTGAGAGCAGGGTTGCCAAACTAATTGTTTAATGATAAGTAAGATTTGAATTGATCTAGGTTGAATCATTTTCATTTTGATAAAACAATATTGTTTTGATATAATTTATCAAAATATTGTTATTCTAATCTTAACTGGAGATTGAAGAATTAAGCTTGGAATATAAAATTAAGAGGATAAGTGGGTTTAATTTGATTTATTGTCATTTTATGTGAAATTTATCTTAAATCAAGTATTATTCTTTTTTAATGAAATGTTTGTTAATTATTTAATTTTTAAAATTAAAATTATTTGATGTGATGTAAGAAATTAAGTGTTGTCCTTATTTTTATGGAATGTTTGTTAATTATTTATTTTTTAAAATTAATGTTATTACTAATGTGATTTAATAAATAATTTAAGGATATGAAAGAAAGCAACTGATATTTATTAGTGTGAAATTAATAAAATTATTATAGATAATTGAAAATTTCTATATTTGTTTAGATCAATCTTCATAAGTTTTTAAATATTTTATCTCGCTGATAGTTTTGAATATTAAAAAAGGTTGCGAAACTACAAAATGTTAATGGAAAATTTGAAAATTTATAAAATGTTAATTGAAATCTTCGGGAATTTGTTTAAAAGTAACCAATTTAAATTAATAAAAATATTTACTTTTAAAGTATTATTTATATAAATTAATGATTATTTTAGAGTATTCAATAAATTTCCCATTATTAACCTAATGGGTTGGCGTAAGTGACACATACCTTCGTTGCTTAACCAAGTAGTTGGGGTTCGATCATTGGGAATGCAGCAAACTTCTGAGCTAGCGGTAGCCCTCCTGATTTGAGAAGTTCCCGTTAAAAGAATGAATTTCCTATTAAGCTTAATTACTAATAAATTATTCTTTATGTAATAGCCTAGATCACCTACTTATAGATATTGTCTGTTTTGAATTGTCCCTCGTGCTAAATCCCTAACAGTTTTGCACTTCCCACCTTTAAGAAGACGAGTCTTGTGGAGGAGAGGTATCATACCCTTATAAGACATACTTCGTTATCCTCTCTAACAGATATTGAATTTCACACTCTCCACCCTTATAAGGTCTAGCTTAGCTGACACAACGATTCAGATACCGATTCTGATACCATTTGTAACAACCCAGACCACTCTTACAAATGTTGTCCGCTTTGGGTTGCTCCTTGGGCCAAACTCCTTACGGTTTTACTCTTTTCACTATTGAGAAGACGCGTCATGTGGAGGAGAAATATACATACCTTTATAAAACATACTTTGTTCTTATCTCTAACCGATGTGAGATCTCACACTTTAAACCCTTTCATTTTCATCAATTTAACATAACCTCAACTAAAAATCTAAAAAGATTTTAGTTTGAAAAATATCATCAACACACCCAATATAAAGTTCCGCAATTTTAATTTAAAAACGTATGTATTAAAATTACACAAACAACATCTCATAACTAAGACGTTACACTTATCTTTCTAAACAAAATATTACAATAAAATAAATAAGAAAGAAAATGAGCCGGGTTAGACTTGCTTAAGCTTGAGTCTGACTCGAGGTCCGATCAAGAGTAAAGCAACGGGTCCAATTTGGAGTCCACGGGTCCAATTTGGAGTCCAAGTCCTGTTAGAGGCAGCTTAACTTAGTCCTAACTCGGTCTAAGGTAATATAGCCAAAAAAAAATTAAGTTAAAAAAATAAAAATAATATTATTTTTAACAAAAACGACACAGTTTTTGCTTAAATTAGAAGCCGACCCGAGGCCCGTTCTACCCAGCCTAGCCGTTGACTTCAACTGGTCGGGCTCAATAGTCATCTCTAAAAGGAAAGAGATAAACAAAATAGAATTATTAAAATTAGAAATAACGTTACTATTCGTGAGTTGTCTGAATTTGACTTTATAAGATCGGTCAAAGATAATGTTGCTAAATCTTGTTTTAAGATGAAATCTTAATATTCATCGACCAATCGGTTTCACGTATTAAGCCCTCACGATCCGCAACCTTCCTATAATGTATCATCGCGGCCATTCATTCAGTCCCAAAAAACACAACTTAGCACTGTTATAACCGTCCGATCACCAACATGAGAAAGCACAAGGACAGTCAATCGTATCCGTTGGATCGTGAAACTCAGTTTCTTTATATACCTATTGACCCCATCCTTTTTTAAACTTTATAACTTTTGTCTAGAGAGCGAGAGAGAGAGAGAGAGATTCTTGTAGCGATTTAGAGGTATGTTCTTTGATTCTCTTTATTCTATAGTCTTTTTAATTATTTTTATTCAAGATTGTGTTTAGATTTTTTGGAATAGCCAAGAATGATTGCGACTAGGTTTCTGCTTGATTAATTTGTTTCTCTTGAAGATTGTTACTTGTGTGTAAGAGATTCGGGGCTTGTGGGTTCACAGGATTGCGTCATTCGTTGTTTTGATTCTCGTTGTAGAAGCTCGATTTCTGTTTAGAAATTATGCCTCTTTCGAGGTTTGGGGATTTTGAAATTCGTGATACCGTTGCTTAATTTGGCACTTAGGGTTTTGAAATTTCGGGATCGTCTTCAAATTAGGGTTTATGGTTTGATTCGACATGATTGTACGGGTTTGAGTGTTAATTGTTTGTTCTGAGATGTCGGTTATCGTTGGGTTGTTGCGGCTCTTGGTAGCTATTTTATTATGTGCATGTGTTATAGACAAGAGGATTCAAAGTTTAGTTATTTTGGTTTTGTTTTTGGGTGCAGATGGCCCGTACCAAGCAAACTGCTCGTAAATCTACTGGAGGAAAGGCGCCAAGGAAGCAGCTCGCCACCAAGGTTTACTAAAAATTTGATCTTTCTCTGTTCAGTGTTTACATTATGGTTTCTTTTAATCTTTTTGTTGATGATTTTTTTTTAATGTTATCAGGCAGCTCGTAAGTCTGCTCCAACCACTGGTGGAGTAAAGAAGCCTCATCGTTACCGCCCTGGAACTGTCGCTCTTCGGTGAGTTAATCTTCATTCCCGTCTGTTTTTTCCCTTGTCAAACGAAGAAACAAGTTTTTTTTTTTTTTTCCTGACCTTGCTTCGTGATGCTGCGCAGTGAAATTCGTAAGTATCAGAAGAGTACCGAGCTTTTGATTAGGAAGCTCCCTTTCCAGAGGCTTGTCCGTGAAATTGCTCAAGATTTCAAGGTATGATTGTTGTTTGTGTTTATTATATATTTGTTGGTGTAAGTAGTGTTATCTTCAGGATGTCTTATTGGGGGATCTTTATGTTGGCAGACCGATCTGCGTTTCCAGAGTCATGCTGTGCTTGCACTTCAGGAAGCTGCGGAGGCATACCTTGTAGGTCTATTTGAGGACACCAATCTCTGTGCTATTCACGCCAAGCGTGTCACAATTATGCCAAAGGATATCCAATTGGCTAGGCGGATCAGGGGCGAGCGTGCTTAAACTGTGGATGATAAAAGTGGTTTTAGACATGTTCTTACGCCATGATAAGCTTGATTAGGTAGATAAATAGGTTTTGGCTGATTAGATTGTGTTGGGAAGATGGGTCGTGAGGTGGTGTTTGTTTGGCTTCAATGGGATTTGAACTGAGTATATTCGTCTCAGAACTGTACTTGTGACATCTGGTACCCCCCGGTACCGAACACAGCTATCATTCGGATCTAATCTAGCTTAGTATGTTGAACTTTCTCGTGTATATTGTACTTGCTACTATTTATTTGATCTGACTAAAGTTTGGCAACTGTATTGATGGCTGGATTGGTCGCTCCTCTTCACGCGTGGTAGGCAAGACTAGTCGTATGTACCAAACGGTAGAATTTTCTTTATTCTGACGGTTCTGACAACTTTGATCACGAGGCTAACCTGCTCTGACTTCAAATTTTTAGGTAATCTTAAAAGTATACGGTTTCAGTTCGGATTGGGAGCTAATAGTAACACGGTCCCAGGTGTGAAATTGTCAGGCCTGGATTAAGGAATGGTCAAATGTCCCAGTAACATAACTTATTTTGATTAGACTAATAACCTAGCACTTAGATCGAAAAGGTTATTTTTGAAGTGTTAAAATTGATCCTTAATGGATAGGGATGGCAATGAAAAACATTGTTTTTATAATTAAAAATATAAAAGTTATTTTTTAATTGGTCCATAGTTAGGCTTATTTGACCTAATTTTTAAAGTAAAATAATGTTATTTTACGTAATCTCATGGTCAGCAATTGATATATTAATATTGACATTATTTTTATATTTTTAACAAAAAAATGAGTTTTTACATAATTTTTTAAAATTTAATTAGAAAGGAGATCTATACTTTTTATTTTAAAAATAATTGACCAGACATTTAAGAGTTAATTGCCTGTTTGAAGTGTAATTTGAACTTTTCAAAATGTTAATTTTGTTTTATATTTTATTATAAATAAAAAATTTCTGTAAATATCATAAGTTTACTTTGAATGAATTAATAAATTAAAATAATATCACTTATTTTAAGTTGAATAGGCCATTTCTGGTATTATGTTAGTGGAGTAAGCAAACTTCATAATCTTTTTTTAAAGCTTTTTGAAAATTCATATCTTTTCTTTATGGATAACCATTTGAACAAACACTAGTCAAACTTATTTAAAACAGAGCTAATTCCTGTTTTAACTTAAACACTAAGAAATGAGAAAAATTCATTGTTGGAAGAGTCCAAATACCAATCAACTATCTAAAGCAAAATTAATTAATTAAAGAAATAAATTAAATAAACAATTTAGAGATAAGACAAAATACTATAACAAAAAATAATAATTTTTTTTGGTTGCAGTCCTAGAAGGGTCCCAACTATATGAAGACACTTTTAAGCCATCCACACTCAGACTAATCCTCGCTCGAGTCGGATAGGTCCCTTGCAGAAGGTAAAGTTCTGACTCAAAGTTTTAAACAGCTGTATACATAATAACAGTCCGAGATTCACGACCTCTCTTAAATCAAAAAAACCCCTTATCAACTCCTCTGCGTCCTGCATCCTCCTGAGGTTTAACAAGAAAAAAAAACATCGGAACATCCGAAGTAGTTTTCTATTGTCTTAGTGGGAAACCCGCCAACTTCGGACATTCTCGGATGCACCAAAATCAAACCCCCTCCTCTCTCGTTGGAACGCAAACGTTACTTGCTCCTCTCTTATGTCTATGAATTTCTCAATCAATGGCTTGTCCATGTTCCCCCCTATTTTTGAATAATGTTGTTTCCAAAGATAGAGGAAGGTGCATGTACGAGGAATAAACTCAAAATTTGTTATCCAAATCTAGGCTGTTTTCCTCTGTTCTCTCTGTGTCTTACCCATGCAACGCTGATTCTTCCCGTTTAAGAAACTTTGGTTCATTCCAAACTGTCATTTTCTCGTTTGATCTAGACATTTATCATTGATCTTTGACGTTACATGTTCAATTTCTGATCTGGGTCTGCATAATTCTTATCTTTCTCTGAGTCCATCCTCTGGATCATAATAGCAGCGGAGGTATCCGACAACAAAAGTCTGTTCATAATCATCTGTTCTTGATCCGAGGTAATGATCCTCATCTGTATTAGCCCTTTGGCTGTGTTTTAATCTTTTTGTAATCTTTCTTCGACAATTTCTGGGTTTCCTGCAAAATAATCAATGTTAGACAATTTATGATTCTATTTGGGAATAAGGGTTTGATTCTGGTTTCGTTAGATTTAACGATAAGTTCTTCAACTTGGTTTCAGGGATATCTCTTAAAAGAGATGCAGCAACAAGCAGCGGGGAAACCAGAAGAAGAGTTGATGGATGCGATGGAGAGGTTGAAGACAGCGGAAAGAGAGAGAGACAGAGCACGAGATGAGCTGAAGGAGATGAAGGAAATAGCGAATGAGGCCAACGCGAGGCTGACAGAAGCCATGAACGGCGGTAAGGTTGCTGATGTCTTTACAGAGCTCAATTCGGTAATGGAGTCCTTGTCAAAATCCCAGGAAGAGTTGAGGATCAAAGACAGTATTATGGCATCTTTGAAGGTTGAACTGAGCAAGGCGAAAGAGCTAGAGTCCAAACTGGTGCAGAGTAACGATTCTTTGCTCACGTTGAATGAAGAGCTGAGTAAAGTTCGATCTTCAGAGGCTAAGATGATGGAGTTATTATCAGAAAGCCAGAGAAGGTTACAAGAACTGGAGATGGAACTAGCAACAAAGAAGGAGATTGAAACGAAAATGTTGGATTCATTCGCTTCTCAAACACATCAGCTTGAGGAAGCTAAGATATCCCTTGAAGAATCAAAGATGCAAGTCTCTTCCCTGCAAGAAAAGATTAACAAATTGGAGGGTTCATCACCTGGAAAAGGTGAGGAACATCAGGTTTCGTTGAAAGAAGAATTGGAGAGGGTTAAGTCTGAACTTGAGAAGGCGAGTGTGAACCTGGCACGTTTCCAGGAGGCTGAGAAGCAATTTGAGTTGAAGTTCAAGAGCCTGCACGAGGAGATGGAATCTCTTAGAAATGAAGCGAAGCAAGCTACAAAAGCAGAAGAGAATAGTAAGAAGGCAATGGATGATTTGGCAATAGCTCTGAAGGAAGTTGCATCAGAATTGAACCAAAAGAAGGAAAAGCTAATGGTCACAGAAAAAGAAGTTGAAAGATACAGAAAGGAGGAAGAGGAATTGAAGGAGAAGATAAAGGATATGGAGGACAAGCACGATTCTCTATTGAGTGAAGCAAGAAAAGAAGCTGATATATACAGGAACACAGCTGAGAGGTTGAGAATTGAGGCTGAGGAGTCACTTTTGGCCTGGAATGCTAAAGAAACAGGCTTTGTGGATTGCATAAAAAGTGCAGAAGATGAGAAGGTTGCTGCACTGGAAGAGAACAGGAAACTCCTGAACTCGCTTACAGAAGCTGAGAACCTGAACAAGACAGCAAAACAAGAGAACAACAAGCTGCGAGACATCCTGAAACAGGCCCTGAACGAAGCTAGTGTTGCCAAGGAAGCTGCAGGAATTGCTCGAGCTGAGAATTCCCAACTCAAGGACATTCTAGCAGAGAAAGACGACGCTTTGATCTTCATTACTCGAGAGAACGAAAACCTGAGGATAAACGAGGCCAATGCACTCGAAACCATCAAAGACCTGAACCGCATGCTCGTTGAAGTAACAGGAAAGGAGTTTAAATCAGAAGAAGCAAAAGATCAGAAAGATGGTAAAAAACTGAGCAACACTTGCAGTCTCAATCTCAAGGAGCTTATAATTCCCAAGCACGAAGATCACAAACTTCATGATAAACATGAAGACAGCGAAGAAGACTGTGATTCTGCAAACTCCAACCCGCTAAAAGGATCGATACTTGATCAAGTAGAATCACCAGTTCCTGCAACTCACCATCGGAGAAGGTCATCATCTACGTTCATAGATGATGTGGAGGTAGTGAATCCAGAGGATGATGATCATATTCATATGGATGACTTGGAGGGCGAGAGGAATTCCAGGAAGAAGAAAGCGTTGCTTCGAAGATTCGGGGACATAATCATCAGAAGAAGAAGCACTCACACCCACAAGAAGGAACCGTCGGTTGGTGGTGAAAGCCATAAGAGGGAGACTCCAAAAGAAGCTACGAAAGAGGCATCGGCTGGTGGTGAAGGGCACAACAAGAAGGATCCATCACACAGTGGAGAGCTGCACAAGAAAGAACAAGCAGCTGTTGAATAAATTGTTAATCTTTTCACAAGTAGATCATTCATTTCACTTTGTTCTTCTTTTGATTATGTGTAAAGAAGGTAAAATAATGAAACTGAAGGTTTAGTGTAGTAAGCATGTGTCTTGGCCATAGGGATTGATTCCTTTGCCTTATTGCGACTGTATCAACTTCGTTAGGATGACATTTTCGCCCAAACCTAACCCTGAATCCACTTCAGTTGGAGCTTTCTTCCGATTTAGGCCTAGTTCAAAACTCAAAATTTTTCAATGAAAAAATTGTTGTTTTTAAAATTAAAATTAAAATTAAGTCTGAACTACAAATCTTGAATTTAATTAGGCTTCGAGTCAATCTAAGCATAAATTTTCAAACACAACCTTAACCTTAATGGCTGTAAGTTCATTATTGATGCCTGGGTAGTTGGATATGAATACTAGAATTAGAATTCAAACTCGATTTAAGTTTATTTTAACCTGTTAATTTTAAAAAAAATTAATTTTTTTATCATTAAGAGGGAAGAAAACATATTACATTACGAGTTTAGGAAAACAGATTCTCATACATATCTTCTAAAAGGATAATTAACATGGCAGCTAATAGGTAAATACCACTTATTTTGATATTATATCTATTGGATGCCATGTTCTCCTTTTAAAGGATATGTCAGGAATCTGATTCCCTAGACTCGTAGTGTAATATGTTTTCTTCACTCTTAATAAATAAAAAATTTAAGCCAATTTAATCCTATATCTCAAAATTAATAGAATTTGAAAAAAGTTTTTAATTTCTAACCTTAATTTAAATTTGAATATTCAAATCTAATCTTGAATCTATTGAACTTTATTAATTAATTTTTAAGTCAAATTAAAGTGAAATTTTGGGTTAGTTTATATAAGCTTTATATTTCTTTTTAAGTAAATAATATTTAGATTTTGTATTTTATTCCTAATTTATACTTAAAATTAAAAAAATAACTTTTGATAATAATTAATAAAACTTAAAAGGTCAACATTCAAAATAGGAGTTCTATATAGGAGTGGCCCAGCCCGGCCCAGCCCGATCGCAGGTTAAGATAGCCTGTGGCTTAACCTACCATATATATTTTTTAAGTAAAAAAACATAAAAAACGAGGTTATTTTTAAATAATGGCCGAACCATGGGTCAGGCTAAGTCCACATGTACTTGGGGCTAAAATCGGACTGAATCAGGACAAATTTGCCATCCTAGTTCTATAGTATAAAAAATATATTTAAAAAACAATTAAAATTTTAATGTTACTTATATCTAAAAAAGGCACGTGATTCTCATGTTTATCCAACGGTTAATATTTTAGTACGAAAAAGAAGACACGTGACAACTAGGCACCCGCAACCACACCGCCAACACAGGCAATCATAGCCCAACATCAATTCACACACCTCGTAAGTCATAAAAAAACGTTTCTTCTTTCTCGTCAAGTCGTCTGCTTGGTCGTTCCTTGCTTACTTTGCAAGGCTATAAAGAGAGAGCCAGAGAGAGCTTTTGGAGAGAGACCCATGTCGTCTGTGGTGGAGTTAGCTTCTCAGGAGACGGCCTGTGAAGAGAGCAACAACGAACGGCTTGATTTGATTCACAAAATGGGTCCGAATACAACGCTTACCAACTTAGAACTCCCAAACCAAATTTTTCTTAAAGCAGCCATCTCTCTCAAGAACCAGGTACGGTCGGACAATTTTGAGTCAGGGGTGCGCAGGATAAGATTGCGTTAATATCCTTTGAGCATGTTAGCTGATGAGGGTACACGGTTTGTTTCTTTCCTGCAGGTTGTGGAGATGACATGGAAAGCCAGTGGCAGTGCGGATTCGGTTATTGACCCGACAGTGTATACGGGTCTGTTGGGTACGGCTTTCGCGTGTTTGAGGTCGTACGAGGTTACCGGCGACCGCATGGACTTGGATCTGTGTACGGAGATCGTTGACACGTGTGCCACCGTTGCACCTACCTCCTCCAGGTAATTTGTCTTCTCTCTTTGTAGCTTTTCTTGGTGCTGTTTAGTGACTACTACTTGGTTTTACTTTAACTGTGTGAGTGTGATGTTTTTTTAACTTGGCATTGGGTTTTACTTTAACTGTGTGAGTGTGAAGTTTTTTTAACTTGGCATTGGGTCACTTTCTCTGTGATTGACAAAACTTGTGTGTCCTGGTTCACACTTTTTAGGTGAAATTCTACTTTTCTCTCGTGCCATTTGGTCTAAAGCTTTAATATTTAGTTGGGGGTTGATGGTTTGGAAGTTTGGTTACTGTTTATGCCAAGGTGGGTTTCATGTGTATGTATGATGGTTCCTTCTCTTTTGCCAAATTGCAATGCTGTAATCTTCTGGTAGAATCAAGCCTTTTATTGGAAATTCATTGTCTCGTAACTGAATCATGGAAGTCTGGACTCATAAACCTGATTCTTGATTGAGTCATATATTCTGGAGAAGACATTTCATCTTCATGTCATCCACAGTGTAACCAACTTTCAATGAACTTAATGCGAGAGACCCATTTTATCTTCATGTCATCCACACTACAACCAACTTTCAATGAAACTTAATGCGAGAGACAAAAGGTAACCATTAGAGTATGCCCAATAACAGTGACCTGTCTACTTGTAGTGCAATCGTTCATACAAAGAGGGTCATCCTCCACACAATATGCAGCTGTACAGGGCACTTGGATAGAGTTTAGATGTCAGAAGTCAAAGTGCTTGTTCTGTTTTCTTCTTTAATTCTGTTAGTTCGTATTCTTGAGTTAATGAACATTTTGAATTTTCAGACATGTGACCTTCTTGTGTGGTAGAGGAGGAACATGTGCTCTTGGAGCTGTAGCAGCTAATTGCAGAGGGGACCATCAAAGGCGTGACTTATATGTGAACCTATTCCTTGAGGTATATTTCATTCATTGTCCTTCCTTATTACTTCTTCATTTGATATTTCTTTTATCTGATTAGATGGACAAAAAATCTGGTCTTCCACAAAAGACAAAATAGGAAATGGAAGATTGATAATCGGATATGTTGTAAACTATCTACTCGAATCAGCCTTTAAAGGATAAGTTGATTGTTCATTCTTAGTGTTGATAAAGTTAACCTGTAGGAGAGCATAGTTGGGAAGATTTTACTTGTAATCTTTGAACTCAAGCATGCCCTCCATTGAATTTAAGCTTCTTACGTCTTAAACTAATAATGAAGTAATCAAAATAAAATAAGGGTATAAAAATAAAAAGTGAGAATCAAATAATAATATAATTACTAATTATATGTGTTTAGTATGTAATTATTAAGAATGAGATTAAACAAGTTAATAATTATACCAGTATTTAGTGTTAATGAGAATTTTTTACTTATATTTAGTTATTATATATTTTATTTTATAAATAACTAATTAAAATATTTTATATTCTATAAAAATAAAAATAATTTTAATTATTTAAAATTATTAATTTTTATAATAAAAATAAAATCAAAGAATCATAAAAATCGTACTTTACTTAACATAGTATTAATTAAAAAACAAAATAATTATTAAAGAATTATAGTTGTTTAATTAGTTAAAGAGTTTTATTAAGACATTACTTTGATAAAAGATGATATTTTTGTCATCCTCTCCCAACAAGCTATTATTGTTATTATAATTACTATTTTAGACAGAGCGTCTCTATCTTGCTTTATGGGAGTGGTTTGATGCCACATATTCTGAATTAGTGAAGCCTACTCGACGACTATTTGTGCGTTCAGTTGCCGCCAATTACCTAAGCAAGTTGGATATAGACGTGACTTTTACTTAACAACGATGCGTTTCCTAGAATCTGGGAGACAAAAACGTTCTCTGTATGATGCGAGTTTTGTCAAAACGTTTTCTGTATGATGTGATGTTTTGTTCGCATATGTTGTCCCATCACTAACAGCTGTTTGTGTTAAGAAAATAAATAATAATAACTGTTAATAATTATGTAATTGAGTCATATTCTAATACTAGAGAATTCTTCAAACCAGTGTACTTGTATTTTTTTAACCTACGGTAAGGCTTGCTTTTGGTAGGGGCACATTTCTGGGGGCCAGGGCAAGGGGGACAGAGGATCCCCTGCCACATTTCTGATAAAAGAACTTGTCTTGTTGATGATAGACATTAAAGAATGAATCTTTATGTACCAAAAAGAATGCCTTTTTGTCCAAGTCCCCAAAGACCAAAAAGATCGGAGAACTTTAAGCTTAGCTACATAATTCCACTGATCAATGTGTTCGTGAACCTCTGCCTTATATTTTTCCACTGTATGTACTATTTGATTGATGGAGAACTGAAGTCATGTCAGGCCCATTTAAGAATATCCATTAATATGCGTTCTGTTGATTGATCATAGCTGGCTCAGGAGAAAGCCCTCCCAGTAGGACCGGAGGAAGGTGGTTTTGGTATGTCTTATGAGCTGATGTATGGGAGAGCTGGGTTTTTGTGGGCTGCCTTATTCATAAACAAACATCTTGGACAAGGAACAATACCAGATGATTATCTTCTGCCTGTGGTTAATGCTGTTTTAGCTGGAGGAAGAGCAGGGGCTTCTGATAACACATCATGCCCATTGATGTACAGATGGCATGGCACAAGGTACTGGGGTGCAGCTAATGGCCTAGCTGGAATCTTACATGTGCTACTTCACTTTCAACTTTCCAAAGAAGATGGCGATGATGTGAAGGCAACTTTAAGATACATGATGAGTAACAGGTTCCCTCATAGTGGAAACTATCCTTCAAGTGAAGGGAACCCTAGAGATAAGTTGGTCCAGTGGTCTCATGGGGCAGCTGGTATAGCCATCACCTTGTGTACGGCATCACAGGTATCAACTTATTATTTGGTTGACATTCTTTTCCTCTTCTGTTTTAAGTTGAATCCGACCTGATATCCGTTTCAAAACGAAATCTACCTGTTGACTTCAGGTCAGGTCGGTTTGTACCATTTTGCCAGTGCTATTTCAGACGCAGCTTAGTACTTTCTGACAATTGATTTTATCTTATGAAAACTAGTTTTCCAGAAAGAATTGGCAGACTTTATGTACCGCTAATCCGAGCCTATATAGAACATATACAAACAACATTTTAGGAGCATTCCATTTGCACTCTGATCCTTGAGAAATAGTTGTTAGGATTTGCTATGACTGAAGAAGGGTGGAGATAATTCTCTGATCCTCGAGAAATAGTTATTAGGATTTGCTATGACTGAAGAAGGGTGGAGATAAATCATTCTAACAGCTTTTGCTTTCTCAAACATTTTCAGGTGTTCCCAAATGACAGGGAATTCCGAGATGCCGCCATAGAAGCAGGGGAAGTTGTGTGGAAGAGTGGATTAGTGAAGAAGGTGGGACTAGCTGATGGTGTAGCTGGAAATGCCTACTCCTTCCTATCCCTATATCGGCTCACTGGAGAGTCCATATATGAAGAAAGAACAAAGGCATTTGCAAGTTTTTTGTACCATAATGCAACTGAACTTGTGAGTGTTGGCCATGAAAATGGCTACTCTTTGTTTCAAGGACTTGCTGGGACAGCTTGCCTCTGGTTTGATCTTCTTGTTCCAACAACCTCCAGGTTTCCAGGGTATGAGATTTAGATAAATCTAGGAATGAGTAATAGTTCTTGCTGTAATATATTGAGACTATGAATCTGTAAACCTTTCAAGTCTATAGGAATCTAAGGTATTAGGTGAAAGTGCATGCTCATGGAAGATTATTTGCACCCTGTTGTACTTGTAGCCTTCCACATATTTATATATATAATATGAGCGTAGTTTCTGACTAGTTGACTCCTGTTAGTAAAAATCAAGGGAAACGATGGCATTTCGGCCCGGATTTGATGTGGCCTGATTGAAGACAGGATAACTAATGCGTGGCCTGATCGAATAGGGAGCTGTTCCTCTGGCCATGTACTCTCCACTTAAATGGATGGCTTATATACTCCGGCTTAGAGTATCTAAGCCATCCAATAGGGAGCTGTTCCTCTGGCCATGTACTCTCCACTTAAATGGATGGCTTAGATACTAATCTAAGCCATCCATTTAAGTGGAGAGTACCTGGCCAAAGGATTTGAGGGTGATCGAATAGGGGATAATTATAAAGAAAATAATATTATTTTTTATTTTTTATTTTTTCTATATAAAAGGAAGAAATCGAGGCCTAATCAGTGGCCCGTGGGGTAATAACTTTGTACATATCCTCTAGAAGGATAGTAAGACATTCCCAAGGAGGAGATTGTAAATACGTAAGTCCTAAGCTAAAATGCATCGCATTGGAAATGAACCGTCCAGGGTTGAGTTCAAGTCAAACTGGATACGAGCTTAGGTTTAGGTAATTTTTTAATTTTAATAAAAACGCTAGATCATGTCAAATTTTTAATTTTAAAACAAAACGAAATCGTTTTGTACAACTCTTTTTTTTATAAATAAAATGATGTTGTTTTATATAATTTAGATAATCAATTTTGTTATGTTTAGAAAATTGAATCTCGAGCCTTGGGGCCGTTTTTACCATCCATACATAAGAACCTTATTATAAATATTTATTTGTCATTATTTGTTAAATTTTGATTAAATGTATTTAACATTAATAGATGTTGACCTTTGCTTTAGAGTTAAGTCCAAGTTTAATTCTTGCTATTGCCTTATTCTTTTTTTATATCAATAAGTTAAATAGTTAGGCAAAAAATATGTATCTAAGATTAATAATTTGCATTAATAATTATCTCTAATAATTTAAAAAACAAACTGATTTGGTCAGTTCAACTTTTAAAATCTTGAACCATTTAGCTTTTTAGTTCTGTTTTTAACTTTTCGGTTTGATTTATTCTAATAATTCTTGTTGTTCAAAACTAATTGATTTATTAATTAATCAGTTAATTTTCGTAAATTAATAAGTTTTTATAAACTAAAATAAATAAATTAATTTTCATTTAATAGTCTCTTTTAATTTCAAATTCTTTGATGAGTAAGAACAATTTCTTTTAATCACATTTTAAATTTTATTTAATTTTTATCAATTTTATAACTGTATAATACTGGTTAAACTTTTAAAACCTTAAACATCTTGTCTTACTCGTTTCACTTTCGATCTGATTTTTAAAACATTGATTATTTTTGCAATTTTATACTAAATTTGAAATTTTATTTTAAATAGTTATCATAGTTAACTTTCAACTTGAATTTTTTGAATTATAAAAATTCTATTTTTTAGTGAATTAATTTTATTATTATATTTCAGTAAATGATTAAAATATAACTCTGAGCTTTTTTACAGCATTATTGTGGATCTTGAACTACCAAACCCAGTGATCCAGATCAATCACGCCCAATTCACGTATCTCTCTGCTCTCTAGAACTATAAAAGGCGCTTCTCAAAACCCTAACTTGCCTCCAAGGCAGCCCCAAGAGCAGGAGTAGCAGAGCAGCGTCTCCCTCTTGTATCAAATATGAAGGTTGGTGCTCATGTCCTCCCATCTTGCAGAACTCAAATTTGATCGTTTCTTTTTTGTTTTAAATTTTCTTTTTTGGCAGTTCAACATTGCGAATCCAACCACTGGTTGCCAGAAAAAGCTCGAAATTGATGATGATCAGAAACTGTAAGTGTTAGTCTCAATTGATAGTACAATGTCTTCTTGTTTTGTTGATGATTTACTTTCCGTCCGAGAAATTTGGGATTAGAGCAAGGTTAGAATTTTGTTTTTTCTGCTCGTAGTGGGAGTTGAGATAGTTTTTGGTTATAATTTCTTTTGTCTGTGAGGCTTTAAAGAAAACAAGCAGCAACGATCTTGACCCGGTAATGTTTTTTTTCAAACGACGAACGAGTGCTCATGATTGTTATACTTTTGTCGAAGTTAAAGATTAGAGCTTTCAACTAAAGAAGAGTTATTTTGCCTTCTTAAAGACGATGGTGGTCTTTTGTAATTTGATTTTTGGTAGAAGCAACTCTTTCAGGACTTAGGTTATCGGGCAAGTAATGAAGCCGGCGACTGTTGTTTTGTATCTTCTCACTGAAATGTAGGGAAAAAAATTCATGAATAAACTTTGCATTGGAAACACAATTTTTGTTCAGTCCTGTTTTGCCTAACAAGACTTGGATTAGAATCATAACACATTATTCCAAAAATATATGCTTGAATCTCTTACACTGGTATTTACCATAAAAATAACTCACTATTCTTTAGAATCAATATCAAGAACTAATGGCCTGGGAGTATGTTATACTAGAAATCCTTTCAAAAAAGGGTAAGTTTCCAATTTATTGGTAGAAGTACATAAATTTGTTCCAGAAGTTGGCTTACTCTAATTCCATGAGCTATGTATTATAACTTGGAATTTTAACTTTTTCGTTTGAGCTTCTGACATTTTGTTGGCTGTTTTTTCACTCCCTTACATCCTGTCAAATTGTTCCTTTTATCATGATGTTTGATTGAGTTTGTTACTTGATCTTAATTTTGTCGTCTGACCTAATTATAACCTTATTATATTGCCTTTTTGCTAAAGGTTATGCAGTCAAATGTTGGTGGCTCTACTATTTCTTTCCTTTTTTTTTTCCCATGGTCTCAGACCTATGTATAAGAGTTAATGTTGGAATATGCTGACTGAAATTAGTTTTTTTGTAACCAGCTGGGAAAATTTTGTCACTAGTCATGTCCATCTACCCAGATTTTAATTGATATGGTGTTTTACATTGAATGTTCCGCAGTGCATTCTAGGCTTTACTCTTAATCCATGTTTGCATGATGGCTTGTATATTACCAAACTATTTCTAGCCTCTTGTTGATGTTTCAGTGATACTGACGTTAATTTTTTAAGAAAATAATAATGATGTTAAGTATTTATGTGGCAGCCGAGCATTCTTTGACAAGAGGATTTCACAAGAAGTCAGCGGCGATGCCTTGGGTGAGGTGTGTATTTAGAATTTTGGTTTGTTGTGTAAAGTTTTGAATTTTGCTGTAGCCTATAGGTTATATACCATTCTTATATGTATTAAACTACAGGAGTTCAAAGGCTATGTATTCAAGATTATGGGAGGCTGTGACAAGCAAGGTTTTCCAATGAAGCAGGGTGTTTTAACTCCTGGACGAGTTCGCCTTTTGCTTCATAGAGGTTTGTCTATTTGGATCTGTTTGTTTTGACACGTGGGTGAGGGCATGTCTCAGGAATGGACATGATTTCTGAACTTGGGATACTAAATTGAACGGAATATTTCTCTATTCAGGTACTCCTTGCTTCCGTGGATACGGCCGGCGAAATGGAGAACGTAGAAGGAAGTCTGTTCGTGGATGCATCGTTAGCCAAGATCTCTCAGTGTTGAACTTGGTGATTGTGAAGAAGGGTGAGAATGACTTGCCTGGACTTACAGACATTGAGAAACCAAGAATGAGAGGTCCAAAGAGGGCATCAAAGATCAGGAAGCTATTCAACCTCTCAAAGGAGGATGATGTCAGGAAGTATGTCAATACATATCGCCGGACCTTTACTACGAAATCTGGTAAGTTCTTAAATCTTCGATTCCTGTATTGCATTCCCAAACCTATTTAGATATTGTTTACTAAACAATAGTACCACTAGACTAGGCTCGTTTCAGTTTGGATATGGCTGTGTCATAAAATTGCAATTCTGATGTGTTGGCAGGGAAGAAAGTTAGCAAAGCTCCCAAAATTCAGAGGTTGGTTACTCCGCTGACTTTGCAGCGGAAACGTGCTAGAATTGCTGACAAGAAAAAGAGGATTGCTAAGGCCAAGGCTGAAGCAGCTGAATATCAGAAGCTCCTGGCAACCAGGTTGAAGGAGCAGCGTGAGCGTCGTAGCGAGAGTTTGGCAAAGAAGAGGTCCAGACTTTCTGCTGCTTCTAAGCCCTCTGTTGCAGCTTAGGCTGTTGGGAAATTTGGTCTTCTACAAAACTTCTTCAGTAGGTTTGAGTCAATTTTGATTGCTCTGGGTTTTGAGGACTTAAATTTTTATGACTGTGAGATGAGATTCAATGTTTGGGATCTTTGTTTTCTTAGATGATGCTATGGAATTTTTATTTTTGTGAATGGTTTCATGAAGTCTCATTTCATTCCAAAACCCTAAGGTCTTGTGTGATATAGAATTAAACAAAGTTAATAACTATGTTAATATTTGATATTAAATATTAAAATGAGAATGAGAATGAGAAATTTTTTCTCATATTTAGTATACTTTATTGTATATAATTAATTAAAATATTTTATATTTTATAAATAATTAATAAAAATTTAATGATTTATAAAATTATTAAATTTTAAATAATTATGAATAATTTTTATGATAAGAATGAAAATATTAATGAAACAAAATAAAATAGTTATTA
Source organism: Erythroxylum squamatum (assembly GCA_025629845.1). Lineage (NCBI taxonomy): Eukaryota > Viridiplantae > Streptophyta > Magnoliopsida > Malpighiales > Erythroxylaceae > Erythroxylum > Erythroxylum squamatum. The sequence goes on from JAOTBA010000203.1 coordinate 27,052,655, forward strand.
AAGAAATTAATATAAAATTGTAATATGTAATTTTAATGATAATATTCATAGGAATTAATATTTTGATAATATTTTTAAAGTTTAGGATTGTTTAGATTTTTTTAGCTTTGTCATTCCTTATTTCAATTATTACTAATAACCAAACAATAAAAAATAATTAATCCTTATTTTAATTAATTATTGTGCCTGTTATTCCAATTATTATTAAATAATAATAATTGCAGGCTCGTAAAAGGTCAAAATTTACCTTTTGAATTATTAATTTATGAAGCAATTTATGTGAAACATAATATATGATTAAATCACTAAAACATTAATTGATTTAATTGAAAATATAACTATGTATATAATAATTTTATTTAATGTATGATTAAGTAATTTATTTGAAGCATATAATTTGAAAAGCATAATGTATGTATACGAAGATTTTATTAAATATATTCTAACAAAATAGCAAAAAGAGTATTGCTAATTTTCAATTATTAATTTCAGAATTCAACTTTTTTTTAAAATAATATTTTAAGAATTAAAAAATATATAATAATATTTTTTTAAATTGAGCTCTGGATAATTCAAACTCAGGTCTAATTGTGACCTCTGTTCCTTTCAAATATAAGTCATCTTTACATGAATGGCTTATGAGTGTGGTCTCATCTTTTACACATTCCCAATAGGAGGAGGTTTTCATGATAATCTGAAGCTTATGGGTGTATCGTAACGAAGTTGTGTGGACATCGCGTACCCACTCTCATCAGTTTATTATAGGTCGGGCAAGGACAACTCTCTCTGAATGGAAGGCCGCAAAAGATTCCAATGCTTCACGAAAACCACTCAACCAACGTTCTCAAGGTTCTTGGGTGGCTCCAGCCTCAAATCAATTTAAATGTAATATTGATGTGGCGTTATTAGAGAATGGTTTCTATGGCATTGGCATGATAATCCGAAACTCCCAGGGAAACAATTATGCTGGCAAAGTTATGACACTACCAGGTTGGAAAGATCCACAAGTAGGAGAAGCCCTTTGTTTTCGGGAAGCATTGAGTTGGCTAAAAACCTTATCCTTCTTTCCAATTTGCGTGGAAACGGATTGTCAAATTGTTACTCAGTCTTTGCAATCTACGCTTGCATTCTCTTCGTATTTTTCAATGATCATTCAGGATTGTAAAGCTATGATTAATGAGCTTTCATTTATCTCATATGCTTTTGTTAGAAAATCAACGAATCAAGTTGCTCATACAATAGCTAGGGCAGCTAATTTTATGCCTAGTTTTAAATGGAGGGCATGTTCTCCTTTTTTCTGTATGATATTTTAACTACGGATATCAATAATATGCGCTGAGCGCAATCGCTTATTAAAAAAAAAAAGTGGGTAGACAAAACGTCTCTTATCCTTTCTTCTTTAACAAATTCTGATGATGGGGTTTGGTTCCAATCTAGCATGAATCAATGGTCCCCTTACAATTGTCAAACTGTGTTTATGTTTTGGTGGATAAGGATAGCTTTATGCTTCATAAAAGATTCATTTTTTGGATCCATATAAACTATTCTCACTTTATTACTTTGGTTTGCACAAAGATAAAATTTGCACTAAAGGTGGTCCAAGTGGTGCTTTTTTTATCCATGATGTTTGTAGATCCGAGTCAAGAGGATGAGATTATGATAAAATTAATAGATTAATTTAAAATTAATTAAATAGTGTATTAGATCTGAAAGATTTGTTTTGACCGGTCAATTTTTTTCACCAAAATAATATTATTTTATAGTGATCTGATCAAGTTTTGAGTTAGACTTGAGTCATAGATAATAGACTATTGTCCCACTTAAGTGTTACTTAAAATATATAATTTATAAGATAATATATTTATATATTATGTATAAACACTTTACTTAATATCCAATTAGAGAATCATAACTGTGAATTATACTCGTATAAACAAAATTCTTTTTTAATTATAGAGAAAAGGGAAAATGGGTTTAGGAGTGTTACTAAAATTACAAAAAAAAAAAAAAAAAGTCTGACAGTAGACTTTTGGTGTTATGAATAGAGATGAATGGTACGTGGACCACTTAGTCACACAAAACAGAACACTGTTTTTCTGAAGCATTCATGATAGTTAGCGTAAGTCTCAGAGGCAGATAGACTTGGAGTTGCTTTCCCTAGTTGTCCCTTTCACCTGCACTAGACTCATCTCTGCCTCTCAAAGTTCAGCATCTTGCACAGTGTGTGGCCCTGCAAATTGAAACAAGCAACCAACACCTTGAGGCCCAGTTTCTCCTCATCTTCTCAGGACATGACATCAGCTCTGTCCTGTCTTTTGGCTTTTAGTGTTTAAATTTTTAACACGTAACTCCAAACTTCTTATCAGTAAATCATGGAACACATGCAGTAATTTTCACATAACGTGCTTGAACTTTGAGATCTTAAGTACTAGGAACCCTCTGAATTCCATTTCCTACCGCTTTAGTATAGCTTTTATAATTGTTTTAGGTTAAAAAAAGTCTTAAGGAGATGGAGAGAAAAAGGAAACTGCATCTTTTGGGGATGATTTTTAGGGCATCTTCAGAATTAATTGGCCACTTAGTGAAGTAGGGTCTCTGAGACAGGGACTATTGTACTTGGGATAGGGAGGCATAATGTACTCCCAAGTCATTAATGTTTGGAAACACAGGACAGAACAGGATAAACAGGACAGGACAGGACAGCCAAACACTCTGTTTTCTAATGCTTAAGTCGATTCGATTAGATATTTTTTTCCCCAGGAAGACGACAATCACCTGAAGATAATAGTAAAACATATCCTCTGAACTAATCAACTATGTGACCGATGTTTTCAGGAAACATACAAATGAATACCACTTAATCTTCCTTCAACTTCAAGCCTCTAAACGTAAACGTAAGTTAACAGGCCGGCTATTGACCACTCTGCAATTTTTCCTGATCTCTCCAGGTTCATCAGACTGCAAGTCACCTAGTTTAATCATCGACTCAATAAAGGCCTTAAAGAATGCATCTTGGTCTCGGCTAAACAGTGTCACGTACCCTCTTGTTTGAGGGAATGTGTAAAGGGTTTGGTCAGAGTTCAGGAATCCTCTCCTAGCAACCAGATCTTTAAAATATACGTTGTCGAATATAGTCGGTGTTGAATCAAGGTCTCCTGTCACATTCCCGTCACCACCAAGTGGACAAAGCTTGTTTAGCTTTTCCCTGAACGTTGGGTCCATGGCTGGGTCTGGTTTGCCACTTCCAGATTGGTTGTAGAGCCTGAAGACTATAGAGAAGCACCGAGCTTGGCCTATGGAGTGTGACCCTGAAAGTACAACTAGGTCCTTAACAGAGAGATTGAACTTGGCAAAGAGGTCAATCAGAAAACTTGCATTGGCTCTTGGACTCGGCATGATTGCATCTGATTTCTCTATACTTGCACTCAAACTGTCTTTCCTTCCCAGCTTCACTTCCCAGAAAGGCCCTCCAGTCTGGTTTGGGACAAAAACGGAACAAAAGGGTAAAATTTCAGGCCTCTAGTGCTGTATCCTACTAACCATTCATGTCCAGAAAGTAACGATAATCATAATCAACAGGGCCAAAAACTCGGATTGAGATTAATACAAAGTACTCTTCACCTTCTTTCAGTGGTATGCTACACCAGAAAAATGGAATAGTTAACCGAAAGGTCAAATGTAGCTTTTGTGGAACTTTGAAAATGGCATCGAATATCAGTACAAGATGCATTTTTTTATAGGGATTACCATGTGATCCTTCTGTTCTGAGTATTTGATTGAATAAAGACAGACGAAACAGAAGACAAAAGTTGGATAAAAAGTGCCCATCTTGCAGAATATCCGGGGCGAGAATGCCTCGGTGGTCGAAACTCGAAACACAACAATCATGTCATTCTGGACCTAAGTTGATAAGATCAACAAAGAAAGTAAGGCCCAAGTTCAAGGTTTCTTTAGTCGACATTACCAGAGCAACAGCATCTCTTGCAGCCATGATTATGATGTCTGCGCAAGAAACGATTCCTGGACATGCCTTCTCCAACTCTGCCTTCACTTCATCGACGACCTCGAAAGACCTCAAAGAGTTTACGTTGGACAGACCTTGCTTCTCCCCTTTTGTGGTCGGAGTATCATCCAACAACAAAGAACCATCACACCCCTGCAAAACAATCGATTTCAGGTAATTGAATAAGAGGGAATATGTACGAGTGTCGTAATCTTACATTGACAAAGCAATCATGGAACTGGAATCGCATAACAGAGGAAACACTTCTTGGTTCTTTAATCATGTTCTTCCTCATCACATTTCTGACAATGGATTCTGCTTCAGGGCATGTCTCTTTGTAAAACCCTGGTCGGAGTGTGGCAGCGGAAGAAGCAGTGGACATGAACAGGACAAAGACTATGAACAGAGGAGTCATATTCCTTCGACCTCAGAAGATTAAAAACAGAAAAGAAGAGTTGGGATTTTGAGAAACAGAAAACTAAAACAAGAAAACGTAACTGGATGGTGGATTTTTTACAGCAAATAGAAGAACTGACACTGTTTTGGTTCCAAGTTCACCGTCTAAGCAATCACAATACAGAGCCTCTAGGACATTGAATGGGCAAGAGATATAAGAAAGACAAAAAAAACAGAGCTTTGGACTTTTCTCAATGAAACAAATAGGATTGGGTGTCGCGTACATATACTATGTAACGTGTAATAAATGTGAGGTCCACTTGGTGACAGACAGGTGAAAAGGCAACAAGATTTCGCTGGACGGCTGGACCCTAGTGAAATTCGCGGTTCAGATGGGTGCTCTGTTTTTAGAAAGAGCACTAACACATCTTGTATAGGCCTAGAAACAGGACCTCCTCCTCCAATCAGAGCACATGTCAAACAACCGCAGTTTCATAAGGTCCACTTGAGTTCATCTTAGTGCTTGTTCCTATGTTGAACACCACCTTGAGTGTTGATCCTGAACTGTTAATGGCTTCTCCCCAACTTTTTATGAAATTGGAGTATTATACTTTTCTGAGGGAACCAGTAGTTGTGGATTATGTGTCATAGAGTTGTTGCTTTGTCCAAAGTATGGGTCTTTTCATTTACTATTGCTTCTTCTTTTAGTTGAATTGTAGCCATGCTCTACTATTTCAGATTTTGTATGGAATAGACACCAAGGAAACATAAGGGTATGGGGATATCTCCATCTCTGTTTTTGGTTGGTTCTGTTATAACCTTTTGTTGTGTTGGAGTCAACAAATTTCAAGTTTTTTGTCGTTAGATTAGGTGGCAAAGCACTGCAATTGGCTCCCGAATTTGGGTTGAATTTAAGAGTTTGGGTTTTGGAGTATTGTGAATGCTTTTTAAACTAGATAATTGTTGCTGTTGTCAGTCGTTAAATTTAAGGTATATATTAAATAAATAAAAATCGTAATTACTATTGGAATGTGTACTAAATAATTATAAATTATAAAATAATATATAAAGTATGTAATTTAAATAAATTAGTTGACGAGTTAATATTTCATAACTATGGACATCTTCAAACCATTCCTCCGAAATAGAGTAGAGTTTCCTTCATTTTAGAGACGCTACGTCATTTTTCACTCCAATCCTCAACTTTATTTTCCACACCAAAAAGAAATATTCTAAGCATATTCTTTTTTACCTTTCATCTTTTATTATTAAAATTATTTTATAAAATTAGCCCAACTTTATATTTTTGTGTATATTTTTATTCACAATATTATCGTTGTTATATTTTATGTTAATAAATAATAAATAATAATATCAAACATCAAATTTTATTAAATTTCATAAATTAAAAATATTTTAACATAAAAAAGCCACAAAACATTCATTACACCAAAAAAAATTAAAAGAAAGAAAAGGTTGAAAGAAAAAAGAAAAAAGAAAAAAAGAGCTGAAAATTTGGAAAAAAAGAGAGATGCTTTAGTACCATACCAAAGTGATATTGAATTTATGTAATACTTATAAGAATTAAAATGTTTTAATTAATTATTATTTTTAAAATTAAAGTGAATTGTAATTTTTTCAATTTAAACTTGCAATGCCTTAAAATAGGTTGAAAGATGCAATGATTAGAAAATCAAATTGATTTAGACAGTTTAATTATAAAAATTTTGAATTGGTTAAGTTTTCAGTTAGGTTTTTAATATTTCAATTTGAATTATTTTAATAACCTTTATTATTTAAAACTGATCAGTTTATTAATTAATTAGTCATTTTTTACAAACTAAAATAAATCAATCAAATTTTATTTAACAGTCTATTTTTTAATTAAACTTTAAATTCTTTGATAGATAAAAATAATTTATTTCAATTATATTTCAAATTATTCAATTTCATTCAATTTTTAACTGATTTTATGATGAATTAATACTAATTAAATTTTTTAAATTTTAAATTTCTTATCTTATTGGTTTAATTTTCAGTTTTAAAGCATTGAAAAGATGAACCCTTGGTTTGGGTCAAGAATGGTAATATCTTAATGCTCCCATTCATTTATTTCCCCACTCCATTTCCATATAATAAAAAGTAAAAACACAAAGTCAACGACGAATTAAATAATTAATAAATGCGTGACAGTTACTAAGTCATTTACTTACTTAATTTTGACAGTGACATGTCGTTTATTAGGAAAATTTCCAATGATCTTTGTTCGAAGCCAATAAATCAAAAACTTGCCCTTAAGCAAGGGATGGTATTAGGTTAATACCCAAAATAAAAATAAGTGTTATTACTTAACCTAAGTCCTTGGTTCTCAAATTTTATAAAATTATTAATTATTAATTTATAATAATAAAATGACATTTTTTAATTAAAAAATAAAAAAAGTCAAACCATTGAACTAGATTTCAACTTCGATTTTAAAAATTAGTCAATTTAAATTAAGCATGTTAACTTTGAGTCAGGTCAGATCGGCTTTACTCTTACTAAATTATTTTGATCCATTTTTTAGGATGAATTGTTGATTTACTTCCAAACATTTTGTTACTATTTCATATTAGTCTCAAACTATTAGTTTTGCGTGAAAATTTTGAAATTGAATGTAAATTCATAGCACGGAATATTTAATATGCTAAAAGAATAATACGACATACCTCTTTGTTGTTTTATTTAAATTACTGATTTATCAAAAAAAAATAAAGAAGATATGTAATTCCCTCCTTTAATTTTAATTTGCATTTCATGTTATTTTGAAAATTTTCATAATTTGATTAATTAAAATTAGAAGGTTTAGTATTCATATGAATTTTTTTAATAATTAAATCGTTTTTTCTAAATTACAAAACTTATTATTGAGTGAGTTGGGCTTTAATTTCAAGAAGATGGTCCAAAAGGCCCATTTTGCCCCAACTTGTTCTCTTAAACTAAACCTCTCTTTGGTTACAAAGCAGCGCCGGTTTTGAGTGAAAATAGGGGGCGGAAAAGGACAAAAATGAGGTGTGATTCTTCAAATTGAATAGGAAAAAATGATATGATGCTGATTAAAGAAAGTCTCGTGTGGTTTACTACTCAGCATTCCATCTATATCCTCACCATCATCTACAACATGATGTAGAAGGAGAAGATCTGATGCCATAATTCTGCAAGAATTGAAAGTTTGAATGTTACTTGACTTTAGAATCTATCATCATCCGCTTGAAGAGTAAGAGAATAAGATATCAAGGGTAAGAGAATAAGACATATCATGTGATTTGTGGCAAAGAAACAGCGCAATAGAGAAGATGTCACCAAAGAAAAAGAAAGCAGTACTGCTGACAAAAACAAAAAGGAAATATAAATATTAATCGATTATTCAATGAGGTGAAAGAAAATGTATTAAGCAAAACAGTAAAGACAATGCAATATCGAGGACGCAATGACCTTGTACCACAATAAATCACGTTCAGTACATGGTCTACATACAATGCACTATAGAAATATACAGGACTAAGGGTTGCATCACTATGCTTGCTAGAGGATAAATTTCTGGCAAACACTCTAGAAATGCAGATCAAGTTGTCTACTTTGAGAATTCTATTATATGAAACAGTTCGAAAAAGTCTGCAGAAAAGGAATTGCCAGTTCAAAAATCAAATATGTTTGTCTTTTGAGAGTCATTCTACTTTCCTGTTGTTTACGTCGAGAGTCCTCTTAGTTTCCCTTTATTAAGTTGGTGTCATAACGTCTGTCTTGTGCAACCCATTTATAGGCTTAGTTCTGGGTTAATTTACACACTTGAGATGCTGACTCAAAGAATGTTGTCTTCATTGTTTTGTTTGTCAATTTCTAAGTCACTGCTTTTCATCTTTTTGTTTGTTAATTTCTAAGATTTGGTATTAGAGCTAGGTTCATTCTACAAGGCGTTCTGATTTTTGTCAAACGAAATGGCACCAAATGCAAGTTCTCTCAATGTTTCGCATCCGCATATACCCATTTAGAAAGGTGATTCGTACGAATTCTGCAATATTTGGATAAAAATACTGTTTAAGTCCTAGGATCTTTGGACTTTGTTGAGTCTGGCTGCGTAGAAACAAGCGATGACGATACTTCTCATAAGGACAATTTGAAGTACGAAGTAAAGGCCCCCTTTTTTATTCCAGCAAGTAGTAGACAAGGCCATTTTCTCAAGGATAGATGCAGCCACAACCGCAAAGTAGGCATGGTCGATTTTGAAAATTGAGTATCAAGAATCCACAAAGGTTTAGGAGGGATTTTGAAACTTTTTGCATGAAGAATAAAGAATCAGTTCAAGAATATTTAGCAAGAGTTTCTGCAATAGTGAGCTAAATACGTTCGTATAGAGATAAAATTAGTAATGAAATTGAGGTGGCTAAAGTTCTAAGAAGTTTGACTCCTAAATTTGATCATGTGGTTGCGGCTATTGAAGAGTCTAAGGATTTATCAATTTTTTCGTTTGATGAATTAACGGGGTCTTTACAAGCCCACAAAGCAAGAATTAACAGGTCATCTGCTGGAGAAAAAGAAAAGGTGTTTTAGACAAAAGGGGAGCCAGATCCTCTATTCAGCCCATGAGGGAAAGGGGTAGAGGAAACTATCGAGGCTGAGGCTGAGAACGAGGATGTAAAAATTCTCTTCACTGCTTTTGAAAAACCGAACGTGATAATTGTTTCGCAAACTTTCCAATCTTTTGTAAACGTTTCTAGCATAAATGAAAAAAAAAAATAATAAGAACACCAAAAATTTGGTAATACAACTCAGCACTTTTTGTCTACGTTTGCAGAGCCTTCACTCAAATTAATACTTTAAAAAAAGTGCAATAGATTTACACAAGATTACACTGAAGCAACACCGCTCAATCCTTGTAACTATTTCTCAACCTCACTTTCTGTGAAAGAGTTTCACACTCAATAACGCAACCGACTCGTGTTAACCTCGTCAGATGATTTTTCTAACTACTTTCACTTTGAACAAAAATTAACAAAAAAATAACTCATGTTAACCTACGGTGTTTTATCTCACGAAGAACATCTCACAACTCTGGATGAAGAAGTCTGGAAAAATAACACGCTGACCCACTGCATCGTAGTTAACACTCTCTTCATCGTAGCATGCCTCACTTTACACACGTTGTTCTGCAGTGTTTCTTCAATGAACAACTAACACACACAAATGTAGCAATTGTTTCACAGCGCAAGAGATTTACTTCAGCTGTTAATTGGAGACGTATACGACACAAAAACACTTAAGCAAGAAGAGTCCAACTTCAACCACACAACTACCACGTCAAATTCAAACACGAAGCAACCACTTCCTTCTGTTTTCTTCTATCTGCAATATCCCCACAATCTAGCATTAACATCATCCAATTACCGACATGTCCAGTAGTAAAACACTTCAATTAGTAGCATGATAATGGACTTTATTATAGTGTAGAATTCTTTCACAAAAACAAGTGTGACAACCACATCTTTTTGATTCCCACTACAATTAAGATTTTATATGTTCAATTAAGATGTCAAAATTAAATAAAAAAAATATAAAATATATCTTAACAATTTCTCCCTTTTTAGCATATTTGTTACAACTCTTAAACTCCCCCTAAATAACATAGATGGACATATAAGATGAAATCCACAATGCTCCCCCTCAATGTAATATTTAATTACACAAGCATAAGTCAACTTCTGTCAACAAAACACATAGAAAAATACAGTAAACAAGTCTTATCTTAATTGTTCTCCCCGTTTGAGATAATATATGCCAAAAAGATGAATTCAAGAAGTACCGGGGAAGCGAATAACTCGTTGCTTTAAATTGTGAAGAGCATCAGCAACCACTTGAACGATCCCTTCAATCCGTTCAATTTCAGCAAAAAGAGCTGCATCAGGATTAACAGAAGTTGTCCCCGTGACATCCGAGGGACCCAAAGTGGTATATGACAAATCCACCACTCGTGGTTGACGATGAATATCTCTCCACGGATGAATCAACTAAGAAAAAAAACGTAATACACTTGAGACAAAAAAGAATAACTTTTTGATGAGTTCGGCTCTTCTAAAATAGATCTGAAAATTGTTCACAAAAATTGACAGTATCACGCAATACTCTGAACTAACTTAAGGCAAAAGTCAATACACGTCCATGAACTGATAATTAAGTATAGAAGATGAGAAAAGACTTGCACACGTTTGCATTAATCTATGAACTATTTATAGGATATAGAGTGAGATTGTGAAGATCAAATCCCCATGGATGAGGGATTGATGCAATCAGATTTCAAATTACAAAGAAGATTATACAATTTGAATACAAACAGAAAATATCTGCAGGTAGAGAAAATACGGGAGCAGTTTACAAGTCTTCCTTAACATGAATCACTTGGAAGATTTCACGCCCATGCAATTAATCAACACCACATCAGTACTTTCAGCCAAGATGATTGTAACGAACAACCAAGTTCATCATCGTTTATACACAACCGTGCAGTGCACAGAAAAATCAAGAACCCAGTAGTGACACACACCAATAAAGATCAACAATGTGAGTCACTTCATAAGATCAAAAGATCCAGTCATGAGTCACTCTAAGCTATAGACAAAAAGATTTTCACGCCCACATCCAAAAATCAATCAACTAATTATAGGAATGGCAACACCAAGATGGAATGCTCATTTACTACTGCAAATACCCAAAGAGCAAAAACGATGCTGAAGACACACAGGGCGGATCCAGAAAATTTTTTAAGTGGGAGCAAAATTATAATGAGGACAAAATTTTATTTTTAATGGGGGCAAAATTTTAATTATAGCAAAATTTTATTTTTTTTATACCATCAAAATTTAAAATAATAATTTTTATATGTAAAATCTTTTGGAGCTAGTGGGGCAAGTGCCCCCACTGTGGCTCCGCCACTGGAGACACAAACGTACACCCTTTCCAATTTCACAATCTGCACAACTGCCGCCAATGTGTTTTATGTAATTCACTCAAAACCAATCCTACATTTGCTCCCCACTACTCCAATGGGTCTTTACACATGCACAATCTCCAGATCTCACGCAACTCACTTCTGCACACACATAGATGTGATCTATATATACTCCAATTCAAGATAGAGTTCTATCACACTTAAACTATTATCTCAAAAATTATAGTCGAACAAGAATTGTTATTTAGTCACACCACAAGCCAGTTGTTATTACTCAATTAAATTCAATTAACTTGGATTTGAATTTTAAACTCATCATCGTTATCTTATATGTCCAATTATCAAAAAAATCACAAAACAAATAATAAAATATATACCATATAACTTAACATTAAGCTTTGCTCCTCTTGTTTTCTGTTTGCGTTGTCTCACAGCTTTCATCGAACACTTTGCTTCTTGAAAGCGAATTGGATGCTTCCGTGAGTATGGATTTTCATCGAACACTTTGCTTATTGTTGAACGAAGTGGTAAACAGAATTGGATGCTTCTGTAACTCAGAGGAATCTTTGAATGAAAAGAAATCAACTATGGTGATTGAGATGATAAAAGCAAAAAAAGAAGTGATCTTTATGAGCATGTGTCAAGAAATGGTGTCTCTTCCGCTTTAAGCAAGGACTCCAAGTGTCCAACGAAAAAGGAAGCCATCTGGGCATTTCGATTGGTATCTTCCCTAACTTTCCCGAGAAAGCGAGAGAGATTGAAGGAAAATTGACAGCGAAGAAGAGTTTTAGTTTTTTCTGTTCCTAATCATTTTCGCTCCCAAAGCTTCTGCAGAACGGAAACCTTAAGAGGCACAAAATAGAAAACTGAATTGTGGTAATTCTGATTGTCTGTGTGTGTATTTATCTTCAAGTCCTTGCAACCGACTTAGTGACCAATGGTTCAATGACCAGGCTTTACTAGATAGACGTCATCTTTATGAACAAATTTTATTCTTGAATAATATTTATTTATATTTTATATGATATTTAACTATTCTGCAAATCTATAAGAAGTTTCTTTAAGAATATATATATATATATATAAATTTCATCAGGTTTTAAATAAGAAATTAAGAATCTATTTTTGAGTCATTGAATCACTAAATATGGGAAATTTGTTTCGAAGTGTGTGTACATATTCTATCACAAAGGATTAATTTTGCTATATTCTTTTAGACTTTTGATCTTTTTACTTCTTTGGAATATTATTTAATTATTCTATAACTTTTTTGTTATAGTTTATATTTATATATCTGAAATAATGTTGTGCTAAGACTTGAAAGTTTTAATAAGAATAAATGATATGATAATTGAAAATTTAAAATAAAAATATCAAATTATCAAAATTTTGATGGATTAAAACAAGCTAAGTACGAATGTTTCTTCAAATAAATTATATAAACATATGAAAAATAACAAAAAATGGTATTACTATAAGAAATGATATTGGAATTAATAAAAGTTATGTTTTTACAAATGGTAATTAAGTTACAATTTGGCTCAATTCAATTTAACCGAGTTTTGGATCAAAATTATATATTTTTTAATTTTCAAGTTTCAACTTGATTCTAAAAGTTCAAAAATAATAATGTCATTTTGAATAAAACAATGTCGCTTTTTATTTTTAAAAATTAAAAGTTAGACCAAACTAGGCTTCGAGATGCACAGATTCGATCAAACTCAAATGAGTACTTTACACAAACCTCAAGACAACCTCAGGTTCAGGAAATTTTTTTTTGACCCTAACTCAAGTGTGGAAAGGCTGGACATGCTCACCCCCAGCTATTACCACGACTAATGCTTTCAACAACTATTCCTTACTTAGGAATTGAATTAGCACTAGTACTATTTCTGTATTTTTGAAGTACATGTCCATTTCATTAAATAGGAAAGGAAAGAAATAGAGAAGACGAGAGAAGCATGAAATGAGGGCTTCAAAATTTCTATCAATTGCAGTAATGCACTGATCATTTCATAACAAAAAAGTAGCACAAACCCTTCTTGTGAAATGTTAAAAAGTCAATCATCATTCGAATTTTCTTTTCCTTTTTTCTTTTTTGCATGCATCTGTTGAAGAAACCATACTCTTGTTTCGATTACTCTGAAACCTTTCAGTTCTCCTATTTTAGCAGTCTTTTTTTTAGTGGTCACAAAGTATACATGTCCTGAGCCTATAACATATATTTCTCTTTTTTTGTTTTTCTTTTCTATTTGTCTTTCTTCCCACCTGATAGGATTCGTTGGATCTGAAGGCCTCTGCTGAAAGCTTGGTTGAAGAGAAGTCTGGTTTGGAACTCAGAGATAATAGGGAACCAGGCCAAAACTGCCACTGGTGCAAAGATGACCAGACCCATCATGTACTCGTACTCTCTGGCTAGAGCTTTCACAGAACTCCACATTTTCATACCTTTTACTATAGGTCTGCAAGCTTGTGCTATCTGATGA
>JAOTBA010000203.1:27093328-27109959 GCA_025629845.1 Erythroxylum squamatum
TTGTTTCACTTTGGTCATAAGATCCGTTTGATTTCTGCGTTTGTGTATCCGATTTTCCCGTTCAATTCGTTTTGATTTGATTCGTTCACTTTGTCATTTTTTTGCATACGTTGATCCCGAGCCGTCCGTAAGTTTCCGTTTTGTTCCGATTCTGCTTCGCCTCTTTGTTTTTGCTCTGTGCTTCCGTTCTTCCACTTTTGCCATTCGATTCCGCTTTCGTTTTTGTTCCGCTCTTCGATTGTTTTCGTTTCTGTATCTCCGTCTTTCCGGTTGGGGTCCGGTCCCGAGATCAGGTCCCAACATTCCTAATTGACAGGATAACCAAAAATCACTGAAGGGAGCAGTGGTGACAGGCAACGTTGACGCAACTGAGTCAGCTTCACTATCGGAGGGAGTAGAGGCAGTGGTGGAGGGAGTGATTCTAGCTCTGCCTAAGACTTCTTTCATCTGAGGACATAGCATATGCGACGGGAAGCTAGAGCGCCACTCGTTCCTTCTCTCCTTAGTAATGGAAACAGCGACAATGACACAACTAATGCAAGGCCTCTTATCGGGAGCAAAGGTTTGTCGAGTTTGTCTTATCAGTCGAGTTTATTTTGTCAAACTTGACCTATTGTTGCCACCATATGATAAATTTTGGATGTTTACTTTTATGGAAATCCTAGAAGTGAAGGAACTTTTGCAATAATATATTTCTTAAATTCTATGTTTGTGTTTTTGGTCATGATTCCTAATGTCTTTTTCCTTTTTTTTACAACATGAAAACGACAACACTAAATTAACTTAAATTAATGCTCTGGGGTGCATAGCGCCCAACGCATCTCTGCGGAGGAGCTCCTGGACTCCAATAGGGGGCTCGTGAAGGATATAAAGACCCAGGCTGCAAACTCCAATGAGGCGAGCGAGACTGTCCGCGTACTGGTTTCCTTCCTTAAAAACGTGCTGGATCCGTACTGTCCACTCCCGTTGCAACAGCTGTTGGATACCTGTCACCAAACCAGAAACCTCTGTCAGTCCCACGAGAGGAGCAGAAAGAATATTAATAACCTATAGGGAGTCGACTTCGACCACAACTTGTCGATAACCCAGCGCCCAAGCTAGAGTGAGACCCGAGTGCACCCCCCATAACTCTGCCGCTAAAGGCGAACCCCTATCAATGGTCTGGTGGAACTCTCCTCGTCACTCCCCATTCCAATCTTGAATCAGACCCCCAGAGGAAACCATCGGGGAAGTAGGGTTCATAGCTCCATCAAAATTGAGCTTCGGCCATCCCACAAAAGTACCCACCGGAAGACTTTGCGCTGGAAAAATGCAACTCTCCGTCATCCTGGCTCGGGCAATCCATCCAACGTAATCCATGATAACTTGGTGACCTTCTTCCGGCCAATCAAAGGCTGGCTCGAAAATGCTACAATTCCGCCATTGCCAGAGCAGCCAGCAAGCGACTCCAAAGACCATGGCCCATGCTTCCTGTTGCACCTGAGCATGCTTGGTGAGGTTACACGACAACCAAGAGTCCACCTCCTGTTAGAAAAAACCCCCATCCACCACGTCCGAAGGGAACTTACGCCAAATCGCTTTAACACGGGGGCAGTCCTGTACCACGTGAGCAGGGTTCTCTTCCTGCCCACAGAATTGGTAGCTATTATCAAGGGTGAGATGACGAGTCACGCGCTGTTGATTCGTCAGGAGTTTGTGGTGAGCAACAAGCCAAAGAAAGGATCGAATGCGCTATGGGCCTGCCCATTTCCAGATAATTGCCCACAGGCTGTGCCTGGTGCCCGGGGGGAGATCTTCGATAATCTCATACGCAAACGCCACAGTGAACCCGCCATGGGGGGTAGGACCCCACAACAGGCTATCTTCCCCCATCCTTTCGACACTCAAGCTTAAGTTTGCAAGCGCCATGCAAACCGTGGTCGGAAGGTACTGTTAGAACTCTGGCCAGTTCCACCCGCCTCCTTCATTAGTGAGATCCGCGACAGTAGCCAATCTGAGGATATCTGAGACTGGAGAGGAAGCCAAGTGAATAAGAGGGGCCCACCCGTCCAGCGAGTTATTCATCCAAAATAACACCCTCCGCCTGTTCCCTAGAGTCCAGTGTGCTCCCTTTCGGACCCATTTCCAGGCCGCCAAAATCTCTTGCCAAATAGACGAAGCCCCGGGCCGGGAGAGCGTGAGGGGAAGATGGGTAGTATCGAGCCGATATTTAGTCCAAAGGATCTAAACCCAAAGAGCTGTAGGTTTAGAAATCAACCCCCATCTCAAGTTCGCCAATAACTTTGTTTGCTGGGTTTATAGAATCAGATGTCAAATATGGCGATACAAGTGATTTAAGGTTTAAACCATCAGTTGGATTTTGATGTGCAGATTGAACATCACTCTTTGTTTGATCATCAATTTCAACATAATTTTTGTCAAAATGAGACTAACTCTTTTTAACCATTATTCACATATGGAGTTAACCCAATATTGTAAAAGCTCATCACAGTTGTTACTAGATAATAAACAAATATTGGATTTGATTTCAACAATATTAATAATAATATAATATCACATGCATGTAAGACATCGTAATGAAAATATACATTCACAATTCAAATAGTCCATTGGCATTATCATAATTACAATTATTTATTTTCACTAATTTGAATTTCCAAAAAAAAACATAATTTCAGTTTTACCAAGATAAGATTCATGATTAAGATACGTATGAAACAAGTTCTATTAGATTGGTAATTAGGCAATTCAAACATTAAGAAGATATAAATTGTTCTAAACTCAAGTTTAGATATGAGTAATATAGAATCAAATTTGCGTACTTTTAGATCTCTTCAAATCTCATATTTTAGTAAGAATATCATTCGTTGTTATTGTATACTTTTGTTAATTATATTTATTTTTATTTTTATTAATCGCGAGTCTCCCTTTACACATATAAGTCATATACTCATTTTAAAAAATCATACAATTTATTTTAATAAAAATTTCATAATTTCTAATTAATAACCCTACATTAATCAAACTCTAATACAAAATTTAATTTAATTCTTAGTTGTTTTTCATTTCTTTTTTCCTATTTTTCGTTCCTTTGCCATTGTGCATGCTTTCTGCTTCTCAGTTTTGCCTTATTGGTTTCACCGTCTTCAACAGATTCATCTCCCTATTCATAGAAAAAGGTAGACAAGAGATGAAGAGTTGAATTAAATTAAAGATAGTAAAATTAATTAAGATTAAATTAGGTTAATAAAAATTAATTAATATTTAACTATAAGATGTAGCATTTGAAATTTACATAACTAATAGGTAATAAAAATTAGAATTTATTTTAAATGCTTTAAAATATTAAAATATTTTTTTAAAAAATATTAGTATTCAAAATATATTTTAAAATTAACAGTATTATAAAAACTTGGTTATTTTGTTGATTAAAAATTTGTTTCATATTAATTGGAAAGAAGTGTAAAACTAAAACCACGCCTCAAACGATAGATAGAATCGGGAAAATATGGGGACTCTAATGAAAGAACGTGAAAGTTTGGGATTAATAAAGTAACAAAGACGAGGGCGAGGAGTAAAGGAGGAACAAAAAAGAAAAATGGATTTCGAGACTATATTCTTCCCTCCACATTTATCACAAACCAAAAATTCCCTTCCCTCCTTTCCTTCTGCGGCCCTGCCCTTCTGCTCTCTTGCTTGCTAACCCCCACTTTCCCCTTAAAATTTAAAGCCCTCCACCAGCCTTTCTTTCTCTCTTTTCGCTAACCGATCATGTCAGGCAGCGCTAGAGCCTCCGCCAGGACTTCGTCTGCGACGCCGGCGGCTGGTCCGATACTGCCGCCGTTGAGGCGGCACTTGGCGTTTGCTACGACAAAGCCACCGTTTGTGCCTCCGGAAGATTATCACCGATTTTCTCCTAGCACCAATGGCAGAATCGCTGCCGATCGTGATGGAGAGGCTATTGTCGTAAGATCTCCAGTGAGTTCGTATCCTTCTTGTGTGGTTGTTGTTTGCTGGTTATTTATATGGACGTGTACTTTGAGTTCGATTAATGTATTCGGCTTTTTGGGATTCAAATGTTGGAGGATGTGAAATGTGGATAGAAATGGAAGTTGATTTGTATTCTGTATTTGGATTGTGTCGTTTTCAGTTGGTCGCTGAGAAATGACGATAAATTGTATATTGTGGTTGGATTTTGGGGTTAGTTTTCCTTTTTTTTTACGATTCTGGTTTTACAACTATCTTCTGGACCCGTGTTAAGCATTATTTGACACTTAGCCTTCATGTATTAATATAGTTTGTATAAGTTCTGTTGCTTTTAGTTGGATTTTGAAATGCAAACCACGACATTCTTGCTAATTATCAATTTGATTGCGCCTTTTCCTTTTCTTATTTTATGCTTGCCTGCTACTTCCAATTGAGCAAATTGTGTTTCAGATGCGAGAATTGAGCTTAGCAATGAAATTAAGGGACTTGTGTTCATTGCGCCACTCTTTAGATAATTATATAGGTGGTTCTTACAGCTCTTTTGTCTGATTTGAGAAGTGATTGAACAATCTTTGCAATATCCAGATTTGTATCAAATAAAGGGGAACATTGTTTTCATTGAGATATTTATATCTTCATCCTACTGCTGTGAAGTTTTTGGACTGCATAGTAACTACTTTTGTTTGTAATAACATAATTCAATATTGGTAACTTTTTGATGTCCCTCAGCAAGTAAAACGGAAGAATGGATTGGAAAATGGTAATGAGCCTAGTGAGTGGCCTAGCAGTCCTGGATGCACACAAGCATCTAATAGTCCTTTGTGCACTACAAAAGGGGGAAAAATGTACAACAGATCAAGGGCCTATAAGACCAACATGTCTGGGCCTCAAACACCTGTGTCTAATAGCGGTGAGAGACTTGGAAGCCTCATCGTTCTGTTTATGTGTTCTCATTTCCCATGCAATATCTTTCAGTTTCTAGAGATTGATCTTCAGTGATAAACGGGTTGGATAATATAGCTTAAGTTTCTTCACCCTCCTGCTGAAATGAGTCTTTTAACACTCCCGAACATTAAAAGAAAGATAACCAAATATTTTGTATAACCTTGCAGATTCACCATCTCCTCTTACTCCAGCTGGTAGCTGTCGATATGACAGTTCTCTAGGTGAACCTTGAAATGTTTACAGTCAGTGTGAATTCTTGTTATGGATTGTGGGTAAATTTTGATTTACATTGATATTGACAAAAATGTACTGACAATTTCAAGGTCTTTTGACAAAGAAGTTTGTCAATTTAATAAAGCACGCTGAAGATGGTATTCTGGACCTAAACAAGGCAGCAGAAACTTTGGAGGTGATTATTTTTGCTAACTGGAGTTTGGCATTATTTACTACTTTCTTAGAATAATTAAAGGAGTTTGTTGAAAAAATAGGTTCAGAAACGGCGGATATATGACATAACAAATGTCTTGGAAGGGATTGGTCTAATTGAAAAGAAGCTTAAGAACAGAATACATTGGAAGTAAGCAGATCTTGTTGCATTATTTGATTGCCCTAAGCATCTGATTGTACATGTGCTCATGTGAGGATTGGTTCAATGATTGACCCAGGGGGGTTGATGCTTTAAGGCCAGGGGAAGTGGTTGTTGACACTTCTTCATTGCAGGTAGCTTGCTGTAGACTTTCCTTCTCTGTTGTATAAATCAACTCTTTTTCTTCATCGCCACAAAATCTCATACACATACTTATGTCTACATGCATGTGCACACATATTTATGATCGTTTCCTGTATACATTATTTTATGATGATATTTCCATCTCTATCTCAATTTTTGATCTAATTTTATGTAGTCTACAACTTGTATACCAACAGTGATGTTGAACTTAACACGGTTAGAATAGAAAGTGAATGGCATAGAGATAGGTTTTATGTTGTGATTCCTTTCCTGCAGGCAGAAATTGCAAAGCTGTCCATGGAAGAGCACAAATTAGACGATCAAATAAGGTTACATGTTTTATTTCTTACTAGAGGGTATCTCCATTGCTTAGAATATCTTGAGAGATGCTGATATTCTAAGTTGTTGCAGAGAACTGCAGGAACAATTGAGAGGCCTGAGTGAGAATGAGAACAATCAAAAGTATAGTTTTCTCTTCTAAGCACTTGCATCCTTAGTATTCAGTCGCTATTTGTAGCTTACGATGTTCTTTTTATTCCTTTATTTTCAGGTGGCTTTTTGTGACAGGAGAAGACATTAAGAGCCAACCTTGTTTCCAAGTTAGTATTCTTGTGTTTCACCGTGTGAAGATCCATGATAGGCATTGCTATGTGAATCAGGATTTTTATTGTAACTGATTTCGTAACATTGTTTGTGCCAGAATGAAACTCTCATAGCAATTAAAGCTCCCCATGGAACCACTTTAGAAGTCCCTGATCCTGATGAAGTAAGTTGAGAGAGAATATTAGGAAATGGAAAGGTTATTTCTTTTCCACATTTTGAATATTTGACTGGTAATTTCTTTATACCAGGCTGTGGATTATCCACAGAGGAGATACAGAATCATCCTAAGAAGCACAATGGGTCCTATTGATGTCTACCTTGTAAGGTGTGGTGACCTACTTAACGGTGGAGTATTTATTTAATGTGTCTATGTCTTTTATCATTTCTTGGCTGTGGAGAAATTGGTCTTTCATATAAGTTAAATAGTTTGTCATCATGGCATGTTAGAGCTCTCATTCTCTTGTGTTTTTTGCTCATCTTATAATGCTTACCTTCTGTTTTCCAGTCAGTTCGAAGAAAATTTTGGGGAGGGGAATGGTGTTGAACCAGCTTCCAGCTTACCACATGCTTCTGGCTCAAAGCCTAAGGAAAATCCAGCAGATCTAGTCCTCGAAGCAATCAGGAGGGAAACTCAAGCAAAACAACCCAACTATATGCTTCCGGATATTGATTCTTCACAGGAATATGTTGGGAGAATGACAAGGATTGTTCCTTCGGATATTGATGTAAGTATGGCTGCCATAAGTTGGCATTGATAAGTAGTTTTGGGCAGGATCTATTTTATATATAGGAAAAGAACTAATTCGTTAAGTAGGAATCACAATTTTTGAAGTGGCAGTTGACATATAACTCGTTAGATGTGCTTGTGTTTCCCTAATGGCTTATATCACGGGTCATGACTGCTGGTTCAAAATATCTTTTATAAGAAACAGTCATCAAATTAGAGGTTTCCTCCTATCATGTTCATTTTTGAACCCTTGGACCTAACAAATTAAAACTATCCGCTGATCTGTCTATACTAAAACATTTTATAGCCTGTCTTAAAGATACAAGATAGATGTTTTTCTTTGTAATCTCCAGTATTAAGACTTCTCCAAATCAGTAAAACGTTGATGTTCTTTGGACAACTGTTTTCCTGGTATTTAGTTTGGTTGATCGTAACATTTACTGTTTTGCTTTGTTGCAGAATGAAACAGATTACTGGCTTCTTTCTGATGCTGACATTAGCATTACAGATATGTGGAAGACGGATTGTATCCTTGCCTTTGTTCTTGTTCTTTTTCTGTTTTACAGTCCTTATCTTTCTCCTGTTCACCTATGCGGAAAATTAATCGCGTGTCCTTGACTTGTAAAAGCCAACGACGAGTGGGGCGGAATGAGTATGCTTCCTGCTGAATTTGGAATGGGTGATGTCCACACTCCTGGGCCACATTCTCCATCTGATGTTATAAGCTCAACTAACAGATAAATAATAATTTTGCTTATTGGAGTGAGCAATTTAGGTCCATAAAATAAGCAATCTTGAATTATCAGTCGATGACGGGGTAAATGCAAATAATTTCTGAAGACCGGAAAATGGTAAGGCATGGAAAGAAGGTACGGTGGAGTCACATTGCTTTATTTGAACCTTTGAAGGTCTATTTGCTAATAAGCTTCGAAGGAGGTATTTATTAAAAGAGAAAAAGGGATTTTGTTGACCCGTGGATGCTGAGGTAGAATGATGACTACTGTTAGACATTCACAACAAAGCTAAACGTTCAATTTTCTTGCACCGGTGTGATTCAGCAAATACGCCGTTGCCAGCACTTGTGATTTTATCTAGTTTCGGGACTTGACAGGTCGATAGAAAGCATGCTGCAAGTACAATGTTGAATGTAGGCCAGTCTGGGACTGGGAATTCGTTTTCTTGTATTTGCTCAATAATTGTGATTCAATTTTTTGGAAATTCAAATCTCTCTTTTTTTTAAGAGATCTAATTAGGAATACCAATAAGTCAGGTTGGACTTGATCTTTGAGTATTTGAAGGCCCAATTAGGCCATATGGGTTGGATTTAAGGTTTGAGCCCAATTGGCCCCATGTTAATCTGACTTTTTAATTTTTAATTTTTTGAATTTTTAATAAAATTCAGTTAATTAAAAATATGATATAAGAAATTGCATTAATTAAAGTTATAAATTTTATTTGATTAATAAAAATTAAATTTTTTTAATAAAGGTGAATAGGATTATATGAAATAAAAGAAAATTATTATAATTGAAGTTATAAATTTTAATTGATTAATAAAAATTAAGATTTTATAATAAATGAAAAATATAAATCAGATATCTATTGATAAATTAAATAAGATGAAACTATATTTATTAATGAATGAGGATATAATTATAGAAAATGAAAAAATATAATTAAAGTGATTAATTTAATTTATTGAAATTCGTTATTGAAATTTTATAATGAATAAATAATATAAACAGAAATATTAATCAAAGAAATAAGATGAAGCCAAATTTATTAATAAATGTGGATATTATTATAGGAAATGAAAGAAAAAGATTACAATTAAAGTGATCAATTCAATTAATTGAAGTTATAAATTTTAATTTATTAATAAAAGTTAAGATTTTATAATGAATGAATAATATAAAACGTATATATATTGATCAAATAAATAAGGTGAAATCGGATTCATTAATGAAGGCGGATATCATTATAAAAATGAAAGAATAAGATTATAATTAAAGTGATCGATTTAATAAATAAAAGTTACAAATTCCAATTGACTAATAAAAATTGAGATTTTATAATGAATAGATGTATAAAATGTACATATATTGATCAAATGAATAAGATGAAACTAAATTCATTAACGAAGGAGGATAGGATTATAAGAAATAAAAGAAAAATATATATAATTAAATTGATAAATTCAATTAATTGAAGTTACAAATTTCAATTGATTAACAAAAATTAAGATTTTATAATGAATGCATATATAAAACGTATATATATTGATGAAATAAATAAGATGAAACCAAACTTATTAATAAAGGAGAATAAGATTATAGAAAATGAAAGAACACGATTATGATTAAAGTGATCAATTCAATTAATTGAAATTGCAAATTTTAATTGATTAATAAAATTTGAGATTTTATAATGAATGAATATATAAAACATAATCAAATAATTAAGATAAAACCAAATTTATTAATGAAGGAGGATATGATCATAGGAAATGAAAAAAAATACAATTAAAGTGTTTCATTCAATTAATTGAAGTTACAAATTTCAATTAATTAATAAAAATTAAGATTTTATAATAAATGAATATATAACGCATACATATATTAATGAAATAAATAAGATGAAACCAAATTAATTAACGTAGGAGAATAGGATTATAGGAAATGAAAGAAAAAGATTATAATTAAAATGATCAATTCAATTAATTGAAGTTACAAATTTCAATTGATTAACAAAAATTGTGATTTTATAATGAATGAATATATAAAACATACATATATTAATAAAATGAATAAGATGAAACTAAATTCATTAATAAAGGAGGATATAATTATAATAAATGAAATAAAAAGGTTATAATTAAATTGATCAATTCAATTAGTTGATGATAAGAACAAAATTTATCAATTAATGACATAATTTACAAAAATGATTATCCAAAATCTTTAGATGATACAATTTACAAAAATTTAAGATAAAATCTTGAAATAATGTTCTGGATTGGGAGTTTGGGACTGTGGAGAGTGGAGACATGAGAGAGCAACTAATAGTTATAGTCAGGATCATTAATAGTTCGCATCACTTCTTCTGTATGTAGAAACATTATATTTAGTACCATAATGTTAAAATTAAAGGACTATTAAACATATAGTAATAACTAATAAATAATTAAATATACCTTTATCATTAAATATTTTATCAAAATAATGTCCATTTGATTGATGAATGTGACTATATGTATGATTAGTCACCTCTAGCTTCACATCAGTACATATAGTTGTATTAATATACAAATTAAAAAAACAATATAAGGTAAGATAATATAAAAAATAGCCAAAATTGATATATCAAAAAGAAAATAGTTTACCTTCAATATTTTCATCATCTAACCAACTTTGAGCATACATAAGGGCTTCCATAGTATGAGGATGAAATCGAGCACAATGAGGACTAATAACTCGACCACCAGTGCTAAAAGTAGACTTTGAAGCAACAATAGATGATGTAATTACTCATAGATCTTATGGAATTACTTCATAATGGGAAAATTATTTTCACAACTCTTCCACCGTAACAATACATCAAATTACACACCTTCAATTTTGAGCACACAATCTTTTGTCAAATATTTATCTAACTTTATCATATTGTACGAAATTCTAGCCCTTTTTTTCTTTCATGAATTTTGCATGTGAAAGTAATAAGCTGCTCTTAGAAGATGAGCCCTAGCTTGAAATTAAAGTCGGAGCTGAACAACCTGAACTACTACGATCCCGATCCTGAATTTTGTTAATTATAAGTTGATAATCATTAAATAAATCATGCCAAAATTGTTTAATGACATCTATATACTCTTGAGCTCGATAACCATACAACATATTATATATAAAACCTCATCTATATTGTATCTCAAGTCCAACACAGATATAACTACAACATTATGTCCAATCATATATTAGTAAGAATTCAACTTCCCCATCATATACTCTGCCATAACTCAAATAACATCAATAGAATCAAACATCCAATCAGATAAAGATTTTTTTAATCTCACCTTTCGTGTTAAAGCAACAATGCGAAGTTAGATATTTTGTTCCTAAGAACAATTCAGTCGCAGTGTAAAATAATTCTAACCTTATACAAAGTTCTCTAGCCAACTCTCATTGGTCTTTTGTAGGCATACATGTATATTATGAATCTCTTTGTCTTAGTCTGATAAACACATCAACATAATGGATTACCAACTCCAGCATCTTGAAGATTGAGTTCCATCCGGTTAGACAACCAAAATCAACTTCCTTATACTTGGAATGTATAATTATTGCATAGTTTCTTCAAAATTCATAACTCTTTCAGGTATTGCACTATAATATACTACATTATTTCGAATTGAATTAATTGGTCCCTTTTATCATCTTAAACTTATCCTTCACAATCAAATTCAAAAATGTGCACAAAATAACACATATGGAATAATCTTCCATCAACCAACAAGCTCCCAACTCGTATCTTATTCTTCAACGTTTCAATCATAGAATTATTCGTGCTATAATTATCAACTTTTACAGTGGACAATCTAGTGTTGATATTGCAACCTATCAAACGGTCTCCCAGCATAGTTGCCAACCTTTAGCTTATATGTGATTTTGACCATAAATGAACCTACCATATACAAATATGACCAACGTCAATCATAACATAATGAAAAAGTAAATGATAAAAATATTAAAGAATATAAATTACTTCAAAAGTTTATTACCAAGAGTCCATTCATTATCAACATAATGTGTCGTCACTACTATGTAACCTTTCTTTTGGTTATTAGTTGTCCACATATCTATTATAATGACAATTCGTCCTTCAATACTTGATAATATTCTTAAAATTACTTTCTTCTATCCTCGTATATCTTTATAATGCCCTTCTTCAATGTATTCCGAGTTGGACCTTTGAAGGTCAGTTGTAGTAAGTTGCAAAATATCCTAAATCTTTTGGTATAAGCTATAGATAATGGATGTTTATCACCAACTACTATAGAAGCAATTAAAAATCTTGATTTGTTGCAGTCATAAGATGTTGCAGTCGTTTCATTCTTCCCTCTTATAAGGTTAGGTGTAAAAAATGTTTGACCTCCTGATAGTGATACGATCTTTTTTCTATTACACAAATCTATGTGTCTCTGTAAATGAGATATTTCACCTTTTGAACTCTCGACCAACATCTTCTGACAATGCTTACATTTGATTTTTTCTACTCCATCCATTGATCTACTCTTATTGAAGTGACTCCAAACTTAACTTTTCAATTAACTGGACTTCTATCTTCACTTGGTATGGGATTAGAAGTTTTTATTTATATCTTTGATATCGAATTACAACTCTCCACTGAAGGAATATGCTCATCAATCTGAAACAATCAACATTTAAATATATATGTTATTCATAATCATAATTGATAATTTATAAACATGGGAGAGAATAGGAGAACATATCACAATCATAGATTTAAAGTTTATCAATGACTTAACACGACATACGGGCGTGTATGTGTTTTTATGGGCTCACATGATCATATACACGAGCGTGTATGTAACCGTGTACATCACTATAAAGTTTTTTGCACACGCTAATGTGCATGTAACCGTGCATGTCTAATCATACTTACATGATCATATACACAAACGTATATATGACCTTGTAAGTTCTCACAACTTTACAGTCACCTACGCGACCAAATATACGCCTGTGTATGTCATTGTGTAAGTCTGCAAAAACACCCCCAAGACAGCAACAATCTTAGAAATTTCGGTCTTTCACAAATGCAATCTTCAATCAAAAGCTTCAAAACTAGAATACGACGAAGGAACTTTACTTTGGTGAGTGGATAGCAAAAAAGCAGAAAAAGATAGTGGTGGGGAAACAAGGCAGCGAGACAATGTGACAAAAGAGCAACTAGAGGGAGTGTGAAGGGGCAATTGGAGGGCGAAGGGGTAGAAGTAGACTGGTTTGGTCAGAGAGAGAGAGAGAGAGAGTGAAGAAGGTAGAGGAAGAAAAGGGAAAGGTTAACCTAGATTAACATGAAGTCGTTTTATACTTCGAGTACAACAAAACAGCTTAGCATTAAACAACATCGTTTTGCTTCAACAGGAAAATGACGTTGTTATGTCCAACCTTAGATCAGGTTCGGGCTCAGATAGAATTTCAATTTTTGGGCCTAAGGTTCAATTAACTTCAGCCATGACTTGTTGACCTCAAACTGGGAAGGGGCAAGGCAGGCTAGGTTTGTGCCCAAATAAATTCTTAAATTTAACTGAATTTTTCTGCCACGGTTTTAGATTTTATTGTGTAACGCTTTTCGAGGAGAAAAATGATTATGTTCTTACCATTCCATAGCAATATTTTAAAGCTAGTTTGGAAAGCAGCTACCTAGGTATTAAATTCATTAGAGTAGCATAATTTTAAAAATTATATTAAAGGTCTACTAAGTTTAAAAGCTGAACACAGACTAACTAAATTGGAAAGCAGAACAGAGCTTTATCAAGTTGGATGGCAAGAGTAATAATTGAAGTATGGCCTAACTTCTAAGCATGAATAACAGAAACATAAAGCCCCCACGTAAACTAATGATTATAACTTAATGTCATTCTCTAGCAAAACTCTTGTATCCAGAAAAAGAAAGAAATGGCAAATGCAATCATTTACAATTGTGCAAGTACTTTTATACAACTTAAATATCGAGGGCAAAAAAGAGCATATGATGTAATAGGAGTCTCAATTAAGTTCCACTGTTAGCCTATGGAGGAAATACATAAACTTAGAGAACTCACCACATTTCCTTTTTCATCTAAAATGATATAAATTTCTTTTCTTCCTTTCTTTGCTCTTTCTCGCTGGAGTCACACCTAATCTGAATGATGCTTCCACTAAATCCTTGGCTGGGCCTCCTTTCAGCATTTTTGCTCACAAACTTTGTGAGGTTACATAATGCTAAAGATGAGTGAGCAAATCTTGTTTTATTCAGAGCGTCATGGGTCATCTATATACACAATACATTTCCTAACAATCGTCAGCTATCAACGGCCTATTCTTAGCAATTTACAATAATTACAGATCAACTAGAAATATGAGGAGGATATTGCGTGATATGCAGCAGATCAGATCCTCATCGCATTACCCCCCCTCAAGTTGGCGCATGTAAGTTGCAAATGCCCAACTTGTCTAAGACGGTCGTGAATGATGTGGACCCCAAAGCTTTAGTAAAGATATCAGCGAGTTGAGCGCGTGTGGGGACGAAAGACGGAAGGATAAGATTCTGAAGAATAGCGTCACGAACAAGGTGACAGTCAACCTCAATGTGCTTGGTGCGTTCATGAAACACCGGGTTCTTGGCAATGTGAAGAGCGGCTTGACTATCACAAGAGAGACGAATGGGTTGCGGATGTGAGATCCCAAGGCTGGAAAGGAGATCCTTCAACCATTTTAGTTCACAGGTGGTGTTGGCCATGGAGCGATATTCTGCTTCAGCAGACGAGCGAGACACCGTGTGTTGTTTCTTTGTCTTCCAGGACACAGGGGAGTTGCCGAGAAGAATAAACCAACCAGTGAGGGACCGACGAGTGAGAGGACAACTTGCCCAATCAGCGTCGCACCAACCATGTAAGGTAAGGTCATTGTCTCGATGAAGGAGAATGCCTTGGCCAGGCTGCCCCTTCAAATAACGAACAACTCGTAGAGCAGCTTGCCAATGTTCTTCGCGAGGCTGTTGCATGAATTGAGAAAGAATGTGAACACTATAAGATAGTTCTGGGCGAGTGAAACACAGGTAAATGAGACGCCCGACCAAGCGGCGATATGGGCTAGCATCCGAGAGCAAGGGTCCTTCCGCCAAGGCTAGGCGGTGATTTTCTTCAAGAGGAGTGGAGACGGGCCGAGATCCAAGCAACCCAGCTTCCATGACAATATCTAACGCATATTTTCGTTGACACAAGAAAATACCGTCGGCAGAACGAGCAACTTCCACCCCCAAAAAATACTTCAGCTTCCCTAGATCTTTCATTCGAAAACACTTATGAAGATAAGTCTTGAACTCTTGAATGACAGTAGAATGATTACCAGTGATGATGAGATCGTCCACGTATACTAGCACTGCGAGGTGAATTTGGTCACTACGAAGGATGAACAAGGAGTGATCAGAGGGGCATTGTTGGAACCCGTATTGGAGAAGAGCAGTAGAGAGCTTGGCGAACCAGCAACGTGGAGCCTGTCGTAAGCCGTAAAGAGATTTACGGAGTTTACAAACCATCCCACTGCGTTCAACAGAAAAACCAGGGGGTAGTTTCATGTACACATCCTCGTCAAGATCACCATGTAAAAAAGCATTGTGGACATCCATTTGATGAAGTTCCCAATCTTTGGCTGCAGCTACGGCCAAAACAGTACGAATGGTCACCATTTTGGCCACGGGTGCGAAAGTTTCGTGGAAGTCTAGTCCCTCAACCTGATGATTGCCCAGCACAACCAAACGAGCTTTGAAGCGTTCAACACGTCCGTCGGAGTGGTACTTGATGCGGTAGATCCATTTGCATCCAAGAGCCTTCTTTCCGTGAGGCAGGGTGGTAACAGACCAAGTGTCATTATCTTGAAGAGCTTTGATTTCAGAAGCCATGGCTTCACGCCATCGAGAATCACGGACTGCCACAGCGTAATGGACGGGTTCACATTCTGCCCCTATTGCTGTAAGAAAGACACGATGTGGTGCAGAAAATTTCTTATATGATATATAATGAGCTAAGGGATACATGGCACCTGACGTATGCGAAAGGGAGGTCGAACGGAGTGATGGGCTCACGGATGAAGTGGTGTTGGTGACATAATCTCGTAGTCTCACAGAGGGTTGCTTCATGCGATGCCCCCTGCCAAGTGGAACGTCAGTTGCCTCTTCGCCAGTATCAGAAGATGTCACGACATTGTGAGGAGGGGAAGTTAGATTGTCAGCATCGTGGGGGAGAGGTACTGTGAGGATGTCTTGTGCTGTAGAAGATAAAGGAGCTTCAGAGATTGAAGATGCATCGTGGACTAGGAGTGGGCCCCCCCTGTCACCCATAGTGGACTCACCATTTGAAGTGGGTTCAGATGCGAAATCGGCATATGGAGTGGACTCAACCAAGCTGCCTTCATGGACTAATTCAAAAAATTCTGGACATTGGGCGGCATCGAAATCGGCAATAGAGGTAAAAGGAAATTCATTTTCCACAAATTTGACATCACGAGATACGAAAAAAATATTCCGCTCCAAATCATACAACTTCCACCCCTTCTTGCCATATGAATATCCCACAAATACGCATTTGCGACTTCGGCTAGCAAATTTGTCTCCTTGGGTAAGCTGATTGTGGGCATAACACAAGGAGCCAAATACTCTTAGGTGGTCATAACTAGGTGGTCGTCCATAAACCAATTCATACGGAGTCTTGCCATGATTGACAGGGGAAGGTGTCAAGTTAATCAAGTGTCCAGCGGTCAAGATGCATTCTCCCCAAAACCGAATAGGCAATCCTCCTTGAAAACGCAAAGCTCGTGCCACATTAAGAATGTGTCTGTGCTTTCGCTCTACCCTTCCATTCTG
>JAOTBA010000203.1:27126852-27140493 GCA_025629845.1 Erythroxylum squamatum
ACATGGCACTGTTAGGACAACTCTTTCTGAACAAAACTATCAGTTGGTCGGAGTTCCAGAAAGCAGTTGTTGAGGGAGTTCCAGAAAGCAGTTGTTGAGGGACATGAAGACAGACAAGGGCAGATCAGAATAAGAAAGCCAAAACAATCCATTTATACTTGTTCTGCTCCTGATTGCATGTGTAATGATTAAAGATAATTCATCTGATTCTGCATATAATTCATCTGATCTGCTTGTCGTAATTGGGGTTATAAAAAAACAGTTACAATCATAGGAAGTGGACATGGAAGGTAAGGAATTGATTCATTGTATCATGTACTCAGACTTCTAAACCAGCAAAGTATTACCTGTAATGTAATTCAATTAGTTCTGCTTTGTTTGTTGCTATTATAACAACATACAAAGCCAGTGTATTGCGTTGTCACTTAAGATATTGCTTGCAAGTAGGCACATATATATATACTTACGATGATGCTCCCGCTTCTCTGCCAAAATCGCTTTCCTTGGTGGCCTTTAGGTGATAAACCATAAATCCTAATGGGTTAAAGACAACCACATCGAGAATCTGAGAAGTGTATAGGTTGTTGAATCACCGGCTGCTTTCCTATGTATATATACCAAATAACATACAAGCAAAACTCCACCTCCCAGACCAAGACTGAACAGCCCTCTGCAAAAGCCGAGCCTTCAAGCACCGAGGCCCGGGAAGGATACCTGTTTGTTTGAGCAGCTACATGACGAGACCAATATAACGCGTAATGAAGCAGATGGATCAAAAGAAAGAGAGTAACTTGTCCAATGAGGAATGGGATCGAAAGAGTGATCTTGATGTTATAAATCAACTAAAAATGTTACGAAATATTATAAAATTGAAAATTTACACAAAGCATTATTGTTATATTGAGCCTGGAAATGCCAATACTTTGCATTAACCAATAGCCCAAGTATTTATTGTTACATAAGAACAAGGAGATTGATGCTCTGATCTCACATGCTTCAGCTGACCTTTGAGACCTGAAAACCCATACTTTGCTTACAGTTACTCTATCAAGGAATTCATCCATAAGAAATCAAGGAATAAGCCATAAACTTAAAAAGATGTATCATTTTAGGATGGGGCACAATTACTTATCAAACTGGGGCAAAGTAGCATTCATTTATTCATTCAGCGATTCATCACTTCTTGAAGTTCTAAAAGCCCTACTTATAACGTCAACACAACATCACAAACTTCATTTATGACAGACAGAGACAAAATCATAAGATTAACAGCTATTCTTAGCTAATACCACTGCTACAGTCCAACATTTGAGAAAGGGTAAATGGATTGATTTTATTAATCTCATGTACTTCTAAAAAAAAAAGTACCGAGGAGACAAAGAAAATGTAATAAAGAATGTACAAATGGTGGCGGTGTTGACTGTTGGAAGCCATGAGAACTCTCCCAGTTTCTTCACAGGCATAATTTAATGATGAAAAAGCACCGACTTGGTGTGTGAAGTCCAACACCGTCATTCTCATCTTCCGCAACATCATCATTAACGCTAGGCTCAACAATCACAACATCCCTCAAATTGTTCAATGTCTGTCTTTTCTTCTTCTGGCTTTGCTCTGTTAGAAGCAGATCCCACCTTCTTCTTTTTCTTCTTCTTCCTCGTCTTCTTCTCCGTCTTCTTCGTCTTCTGTTTCTTCTTCTGACATGGATGGAGATTGAAACAGAAGTAAAGATAATAACTAAAATTAGTAATTAAAACTTTATAAGTGAAATTGTAAAAAATATTAAAATTCTAATTTAATTTTATATTTATTAAAAGAACATAATTTTTAAATTAAAAGAAATAGTTAATATATTAAAAATACAATTAAGTTAATTAAGAGGGAAAGTTTGTCTGTTTGGATTGGTTGAAGAGCAACACAGCGTTCGCTTATATCTAACTGCCGGAGTTTGTTGGGGGTGATGGTCGGCAGGGGCGGACGTACATTGGTTCACTCAAAATTTTCCGAAAAAATTATATAAAAATATTATTATTTTAAATTTTTTTATTTAATAAAATAAATTTTTCCTTTAATTAAAAATAATTTAACATTTTTTTGACGAGGTTAAAAAAAATATTATCTTCGATAAAATTTTACCCTCATTAAAAATAAAATTTTACCCTCATTAAAAATAAAATTTTGCTTCTACTTAAAAAAATTTCTAAATTCACCCCTAACGATCGGTGATAGTAAACAATACGGCAATGTCTTCAACTTTGGGCAGCCCCAGAGGGCGATTGAGGGAAAATTGAGAGTGAAAAGAGTTTTAGTTTCTGCTGTCTCTAATCATTTTCCCTCCTCAAGCTTCCACAAGACGGAAACGTTTAAGAGGCAAAAAGTAGAAAACTGAATTGTGGTGGTTTCGATCGTCTGTGTGTATTTAGCTTCAAGTCTGCAACCAACTTAGGGACCAATCGTTCAATGGGACTAGGCTTACTAAAAAGAGGTCTTTTTTATGAACAATTTTATTCTTGAATAATATTGATTTATATTTCAAATAGTATTAAACTATATAATATTTAACTATTTTGCAAATGTTATGCCTCTTAAGATTCCTTAAGAATACATAAATATTAAAATTTTAGCTTTTAAATGAATAATTAGAAAGAATTTAACGTTTAATTTAAAATCTTCGGATCACTAAGGCGGTATTTGATTGATGGGTTTGGGAAGCGGTTAATGGGTAAGGAATGAAAAATTAGAGGTTGGTTGTTGATTATCATTATAGGGGCAATAGTTTGATATCTCACTTTTGAGAATCCTCCGTACCCTCTATTTAAAATATTTTTAAATATTTAGTAAAATATTTAGTAAAAAATATTTAGTAAAATATTCCTTTTAAAATATTTAGTAAAAGGATGAAACTCATTCCTTAGTAGTAGTTATTTTTTAAAATATTTTTAATACTAATTAATTTTTAATTATTTGACTATATTTTAATTAATTAATTAATTTTATTACAATATAATTATTAAAATAATATAATTAATTACAATATAATTAATCAAAATATAACTCATTCATTAATTAAAATATTGTAATTAATTAATTAAAATATAATTAATTAAAACATTATTATTATTATTATTATTATTATTTATTACATTGTAATTAATTAAAATATAATTAATTAAAGTATAACTAATTAAAATATAATTATTCATTAATTAAACTACGGTCCAACCAATTGGGAGAAAATCAATATCTTCCTTCTCAGGAGCAATTCATCCTTCCCGAATGCAGCATATAACTCTTCGTTGTACTGCGCTCCAAGTGTGTTTGTTCCCCCTTTTTTCTTACCATGGCAAGTCTTTTTGAAATAACTCCGATGTAATTAATTAAAATATAATTAATTAAAATATTATTATTAATTAATTACATAATAATTAATTAAAATATAATTATTCATTAATTATATTTTATTTATTAATTAATTAAAATATAATTAATTACAATATAATTAATTAAAATATTATTATTATTATTATTTAAAATATAATTCATTCATTAACTAAAATATTGTAATTAATTAATTAATTACAATATAATTAATTAAAATATTATTATTTAATTAAAATAAAATTAATTTATTAATTACAATATAATTAATTAACATATAATTCATTCATTAACTATAATATTTTAATTAATTAATTAAAATAATATCATTAATGAAATTAAAATTAAAATTAATTATTTATTTACAATATAATGAATTAAAATATTATAATTAATGAATTAAAATATAATTAATTAATTAATTAATTAAAATATTATTTAATTAGTTACAATATAATTAATTAAAATATAATTCATTCCTTAATTAAAACATTATGTTGTAATTAATTAATTAAAATATAATAAATAAATTAATTAAATATAATAAAATTTTATTTCTCAATATTTTTTACAAACCAACCACTGTCAATGATAATGATAATCATTCTTTCCTCTTAACCAACCATCAAAATTATAATGATAATATCTATTCTCATTCTTCACTGTATTCATTCTTATTCCTATTACCATTCACTCATGCGACCAACCGTCTCCTAAATAACTTGCTCACAATTGTGATAAATCTGAAAAATTGTTTGTGTGTACATATTCTATCAAAAAATTATTTAATTATTGTTAATATTTTTTATTTTTGTATATTTATATATCTAAAATAATGATGCATTGAGACTTAAAAGTTTTAATAAGAATAAATTATACGAGACTTGAATTTTAAAATATAAAAATAAAATGAAAATATCAAATTATGGAAATTGTCAATAGTGATGAAACAGAAGTAGTTGATGAACACAGAAATGGAATCAAGCTCTCAATCGTACAGAGAGGAAAGAATTCTATATTCCAGAATCAGTCAAAAACGTGTTTCAGTACAAATATATAGCTACCGGCGACGGTTACCAATCTAGGAAGAAAAAGATAACTAGCTAACGTAAGCTGAGCTGGCAATCTAAAACAAAAAATAAAAATAAAATAATAAAATAATAAGCACAAAAGCAGGAAACCAGAATGAACGCCAACAAATAGATTTAATCCTTCCGGGCAGGTTAACTACAAATTTTTCTTCGAATAGATTATCTAAACATATGAAAAATAATTATCAATGAATTTTTCTCTATAAGAAAAGATATTAGAGTTATGTATTTTACAAATGATATTGAAGTTCAGGTCTAACTCAATTCAATTTGATCAAAAGTTAGATCATATTTAATTTTTTTAAAATTTTAGAGTTTTAATTTAAATTTTGAAAGTTATAAAAAACAATGTTGCTTTTGCATCGCACAAATCCGATCGAACTCAAACTTAACTGAATGCTTCAGACTTGATCAAACTTTGGGTCAATTCTAGGTTCGAGAAAAAAAATTTAACCCAAAACTCAAGTTTAGACAAGTTTGACAGACTCAGCCAACCCATTACCAGGCATAATACTTTCGATTCAATAACTAACTATTCTTTACTTAGGAATTGAATTAGACACTAACACTACTTTTGTATTCTTCAAGTAAATGTCCATTTCATTAAACCGGAAAAGAATGAATCAGAGAAGACGAGAGAAATACGTGAAATGAAATGAGAGCTTCAAAATTTCCATCAGTTGATCATTTCATAACATAAATGATTAATCCTTATGTTTAATTCTTTGGCGTAGGAGAATGATTGATTCAAGAATTCATGACTATGCCTAATTAATGGTTGTAATTGAGACATTTAAGAGAATTTAATTACAAAACTAATTAATCCATTAAGAAATATTAGGATTTTTAGAAAAAGATTAATTAGAGACTTGAGGAAAAATGGTACCGTGTCAATTAAAAATATGAAAATATGTGGATCGTGGCGAATTTTATGTTAGTTGAGATTGTTTTGACTAGCGGTGAAAAAATTTGAAACTTAAGATATAATGAATAAAAATTGACGGGTTTTTAAATAAGTGTTTCTAAAATAATAAAAATATCACATTTAATTAAAAACCTAAAAACTTTGATTTTTATTAAATAAATTATAAATTTATAATCAAATCATCTAAAAAAAGAAAGAAACTCTTTTTATTCAAAATTGTACATATGAAGCTCCTAATTTTTTGACATACTGTAATGTGTGAAAGATTCAAGAATTGTTTTAACAATTTGCATTTTGACGAAAAGCTCCAAAACGCAAACCATATATTAATTACACCAAATATCTTATAATTTAATTTTATTTGAATTCACATATTTTTAAATTTTGTTATATAATTTTTAAATGTTTTTATTTATTATATAATTTTTTAATCATAACTTTAAATTTTGGTGCCCATGATCTAAAAATGGGGGCAATGATAAAATAACTCAAACAAATTCTTACAATGGTGGCTAGTACCGTGCCAACTCTTCCAGCTACTTCACACGCATATCAACAGATAATTGGTAGATTAATAATGCTCAAGTTATTAAAAAGATATTAAAATTCTTGGTTAAAATAATATTTGAATATTTAATTATTTATCATTTTCAAAAAAAATTAAGTAACAATGGTAGTGATGTGAGGAGGTAGACATGGGTAATTCAGTATTTACAGAGTGGTGACGATGTTTCATTTTATTCCTTCTGTGGTTATTGTTCAAATCGAATTGGATGCTTCCGTGATTAAGGATTTTCATCAAACACTTTGCTTATTGTCGAATGAAATGGTAAACAGAATTGGATGAAGGATCGCAAACGCAAACGCAGCCAAAATAATTGCAATCCTATATTTATCTATTGCGTTTAACAAACATACTAAAAAAAAAAACATGTAAAAATAAATACCTAAAATTTGAGGATTAAACTTTAAAAATACGAAATCTTTATACACTTTATATCAAAAAATACGTCTCACTTTCAACACTTAATATGACTATGATTAAATTTGAAGAACCCCTTCTTTAAAAATAGAGAAAACAATTTTCTCAAACTTTTCTCTTATTTACTTTTCCGTACAAAGAAGTGAAGAACGAAAATCAAAGAATATTTCTATGTCCTCGTTTTCTTTCTAACGTACGAAAACAAAGAGTATCTTTGTTATCAAACTCTTTGTTTTCTATCAACGTAAAAATAAACGAAAGAAGTACCAACACTCTACACTTCGTTTTTATTACAAAAACGAAGAACTGAAAGAATATATCTCACTTGCTCTTTTCTCCTTATATCATTTACTAACGTTTCATTTTGCAAAAACTTAAACAAATAAATTCGTTTATTTTGTACAAGGAAATTTTTAATATTAATTACATTTTCTATGCCAGCAAAAAATAATAATATGTCATATAGATTATTTAATAAATTATCCCATAATAAATTAAATAATCATAATGATTGGTTAATGACTTAGAAAACTTCTTTTCTTCACTCATTCAATTTGCCTGACTAAGGTCTTGAAACAACTATTAAAATCAATGACAACATATAGCTCAAACTCATTACCTAGAGTCGATGGATCCCATATTGACTCACCACCAATCAAATAGGTACTTAATTATATCCAATAATCATTCAACTAACATTTTTACACATTAGGTATCCGATATCAAAATGTAATAAGTGACCTATTGATTACAATGATGATCTCAAGTTAAAAGAAAAATATATATTTAAATCCTTATGATAATATCCCACTTGACAGTTCATAGGTAATATTAACCATTGGAAATTCTCAGTTTGATTAGTTCAATGATCATATCTCTATATGCATCATCTATATATGTAACTTAATAAATGAGATCTACTAATATCCATCTAATAGATACTATTATATACATATTGATCTAACCGGATTATTAAAGTCCTTATTTGATGATCCTATGATCAAGAACAATTTTAAATTAAATCCTAAAGACTTCACTCACATTATCATTATTTTCTGACGAACCGGTTATTTTATAACCGGATTAAAACCGTCCTCTCCTCTCTTCTCACAGTTCTCTCCATCGCACCGCTTCTCTTTTTTTAGGTAAAACATCGGTTCTCATTTCTCTCTTCTCTCTTCTCAGATGCCTCCATCTCACAGGAGCTCGGGTTGCTTTCAGATCTGGCCGGCATCGACCTCAACCACGGTGATATTGCCAGGTACTAGCCGGAGGAGCTCGGGTTGCTTTCAGATCTGACCGGCATCGACCTCAACCACGGTGATATTGCCGGGTACCTGCCGGAGGAGCTCGGGTTGCTTTCAGATCTGGCCGGCATCGACCTCAACCACGTTGATATTGCCGGGTACTTGCCGGAGGAGCTCGGGTTGCTTTCAGATCTGGAGTTGTGGAGCTCTCTGTTATGAGATAAGGATAAGAATATGATCTGGGGGTGGTGAATCTCACAAGGATGCAGCTAGGGAACTTTTTGAGAGTTTGGAACTACTTTTATATGAAAACCTGTCATCTAGGCATGCTGCTCAACTATCTTTTTTCCGTTCATCTTAACATGCCTGCTTTTCCGTAATGAATTTGTTTACTTTTGTTTCCTTCGGAAGTCGGCTTGGCTTAAGGGAGTCATCATTGAGCTCTGATAGTGAAAACATCCGAAGGTCATCACAATCAAGGCTTCTCTGCTTTGTGGTTACTGCTATTGCAAAGCTTGCAACATATCATCCAGAATTATTACCAAGGGCCCGTGTATCCTTGGGCAAGGCATGTTGTTATGGGATTTTGATTTCTTTTAATTCATAGCATGTGCTAATAGAACTTCAATAGGACTTATCTGTTTAAGTTTGTGTTAGGCACTGATTTTCATTATTGAAAATTGCAACTAGATTTATATCCCAGGTAGCTCGATCTCGTATTTCGGATGCAAGGGTGTGGAGACGTGCCCGTGACTTTTTGGGCTTGATGAACGAACCTGCAATTTGTTTATCAGTCTTTGGGCCTTCTCGACCTGCATATGGGCACATTCAAAATCCTGGCACTGTTAACTGGAGTGAAGGTGGCACAAAGATGGTTGCACATATTCCATTTTACATTCTAGGAGAGCAAGAAGGTAAGAAATCTTGCACAAGTTTGTTTTAGAAAAAAAGAAAGAGGAAATGAAGAGTGAAACTATCTTAAACTTGCAAAGACTGCTGATCCTCACCGAACATAAAGTCCCTATAATTTAGGGTTCCTGATATGGATGAGTGTTTTATTAGGAGTCTATTAGATGAGTGAGTGTTTTATTAGGAGTCTATTAGAGGAGTGTTTTATTTTTAGTAGAAGTCTATTATTTCCCTATTATTTCTGCACTAGTTTCTGTTATAGTTATGTTAATAGAAACAGTTTGAATAGGAGTCTTTCTAAGAGTCCTAAAACAGCTTGAGTAGGAGTCTTTCTGAGTCCTAGTTTAAGTGGAACTTTTATGTTTCTTTGCCTATATAAGGCTATTACATTATGCAATAAAGTAAGGAAGAAGTTATCATAAAAATTAGCTAATTAGGAGTAGAGTAATTTAGTCCAATATCGGCAGACCTTGTCTTTGACAAGTGCTACTAAATAAGGGGAAAGAGATTAATTTTCCTGAGAATCGTCCTTGGACTCGATCCCAAGCACGGGCGCATAACAGTTCGATATGCAAGTTATTTAGGTTGGTACAAGATCAAGGTATGTAAATTACCTAAGGCAAAAGAGAGTGCAAATGGAGAGAGAGAGAGAGAGAGTTGGCTTGGGAGTGAAGCATAAGTAAAAGAGAACCAAGTGCATGCTTGTTTGTTGGTTAATGCGGTTTCTCTTATCCATTCACATTCAACAATTGAAAGTTCGAGTCACTCTTTGTCTATAATTTACTTCATTTTCTCTGGCTGCTTGACAAGGTGTGACTATTTCGTAACATAAGTATATCCATCTTTGGTTAAACTGTTACAAATTTTTGCTTCTACCAGAGTGATTCCCAACATGTTTCACTAGAATAACCGACGGTAATGCTGCATGCCATCGGTTTATGCGGTGGTTTTTTTTGTTGCAGGTCCACCCTTCCATGATTTTACCTTTTCAGATGTACTCCCAAGGAGATAATGGCGTCTTGCTCTTCGGAAAGAAAAGTATCTATCCTTTTAGTTTGATTGGTATTCCAGCTAGAAATTAATTCAACCTCATTTTATATGTAAGTGATTCCTTGTTTGTAACAAAAATTTAATGTAGTTGCCATGTTATTCTTCTGCAACCCTGGTAATTCTATTGTAGAAATAAACTATAAAGGTGAACTAACTGGTGGCATTTTGCATGCAAATGATAGTTTGTTCTTGAATGTATTAGGCCGAAAGGGCACTATGACCTATGAGTTGGTCCTTGCTTGAGAATTGATGAATCTTAAAAGTGTCCTATTATGTGAAGTGTTAAATGCTCCTGCAGGAAGTACCTAATTCTTTTTGTTTCTGCCAACAAACCCCCAGGTTTAATATTGTACAATTTGGTATACAAATAGTGCATTTGAGCCAGCTGAAAACAGTTAACAGTAATGAACCAAAGATAGTTTAACACGACTAGTTGCTTATAATTGTGGAATAATTTGTAGTATGCAAATTCTTCCGTTGTTTGTGTGTTTCTAATTTGTCTTGAATTGTACTAACACACATAGTTATCTGCTGAACAACTGCTCTAATTCTAGGACGTCTATGAATACACTATTCAGTAGAATTAAGTGATGCGAAATAGGAAAGTTGTGTTCCTGCAGATAAGGTGCCAACAATTGAGAGAAGAAGAGCGAGCAACTGTAATGGATGTTGCTAATAGCTGTACACTTGTTGGATTCTTGATATCGGAATTAAACCAATAGGCTACAGCCACCGACCTCCAAATATGAGATACAAAGGCTTTAGAGATCTTAAATTGCCTAACCAAGCATTATTGGTAAAAAGATATGAAGATTGATTCAGACAAACATCGCTGGTAGAAGGGGATCAGAACATGATATTATTCATCGTCAGTGAGCTATCGTTCTAATTTCACGTAAAGAAATAAATGGAGGTTTTAGATTGGGGACTGTTAGTGGGTAGGAGATGTTCAAAGATAGGGGATAAAGACATTCATAATGGATTAATTTCAATATTTAACTGCTAAACTGCAAGATTATGCATTCGTCTTTTAACTTGCATTTTGATTCAATTAAATCTGCTTGTTTTGATTGGTTTTAACGACTGAAATTTATAAGAAAGAAGATAATTGTTGGTTATCTTTGATTGTTATGGTAGAAGCATGAAGTGAACATTTGTTGCAGTATTTAGACTTATTAAAAGATAGCAAGAGAGCGAAATCAAAATATTTGTGTTGTAAGAATGACCATGACCATGCTCATCAAAGAGCTGGACCTTTTTATTTATATTCAGATATGAAGTAACAAACTAGTACATGTGGCAATCAGAGAAAGGAATTCTAGAAGTGTGTACCAAACAACTTGTCATGAAACAATTAGATGTAATCACAAACTAAAAAAGGGTAGCTAACAATTTCCTTAACTTCCCCCCCTCAAGCGAAGCTGGGGTGGAACCACAGTGAGCTTGGTCTTGACATAAGCAAAAGACAAAACTTTAGTCAGAATGTCAGCTGGTTGATCCAATGTAGGAACATAGCGTACCTCCAATATCTGCTTGGTAATTAAATCACGTGCAAAATGAACGCCAATTTTGATATGTTTGGATCGAGAATGTAAAATAGGATGAGCAGCAAGAGAGGCAACACTGATATTGTCGACCCAAAGAACTGGTTTGCGTGAAGAGCTGATTCCCATTTCCTTCAACAGGGAGAGAAACCATGCAATTTCTGCTGCGGCGGAAGCTAAAGATTGATATTTATACTCGATGCTTGATCGAGCAATAGCCTGCTGCTTCTTAGAGGACCAAGACACCAAATTACCGCCAATGTAGATACAGTGGCCACTAATGGATTTCCGATCAAGAATATCTCCTACCTATTCGATATTAGAAAAGGCAGTAATATTAATGTGGTTCACTACAAGAAAAAGGGTGTTTACGGTCGGATATATTCCGTCGGTAACATAATTTTGAGACGGTTTTTACTGTCAGAAAATTCCGTCGTTAAATACGCCATCGATAAATTTGCCGAAAATATTCAGTTTCTGTCGGTAAATATACAGACGGAAGTATCTTCCGTCGGCATATTTATCGATGGAAGGAAACATTTTCGTCGGTGTAGATACAGACGGTTTATGTAACACCGTCGGTGAATGTGCAGTACCACGGAAACGTATACCAACGGAATGGGATAAATTGTCGGTACAGGTTTTATAATAATTCCGACAGAAGTATTATTTCCGTCGAAAAAACCCTAATCATGCACCGACGGTTTTCTGCATTCTGTCGGTAAGTATTACTTAACTTATCCAACGCTGGAGGCTCAATAAAATAAGCCATGGTCTATGGTGCCACGAAGATAACGCAACACACGGTTGCATGCACACCAATCGGCTTCAGAAGGCTATTGCATATGTTGGCTGAGTTTGTGGATGAAAATAAACAAAACGTCGGGCCACGTGATGCTGAGATATAGCAAACCATCAATAATGCTTCGATAAAATCTGGGGTGGTTGTAAGGTTGTGAAGTTTTTGCAGTTAAAGTTTTGTTAGAGGAGAAGGGGGTAGGAAGAGGTTTGGCGTGACTCATATTGGTTTTCTTCAATAAGGACCCTATAATTTAGAGTGGGAAAGATGGAGGCCATGGGAGGTTCTGGTTGCATGTATTCTCAGTAAATGATGGAGTGATCCCAGCTAGAGACGGAGCCAGACTCAACTCTAAGGGGGGGCCGAGATTTTTAAAGGTAGGGATTTTTTTTAAAGGGAGGGCCACTTATATTTGTAATTTTAAAAATTTTAATTATATAAGTAATTTAAAACAAATATATATTTGAAAGGGGGGGCCATGGCCCTCCCTCCCCTATACATGGCTCCGTCCCTGATCCCAGCTATTTCAAGGCAAATTCTCTGTGTAGTTTAGTAATCAGCTGCTGAATGGCATCCTTGTGATTCTCGGTGATGAGAATATCGTCTACATAGATGAGAAACAAAATGTAAATGCCATTAGATTCGTAAATAAACAGAGAAGTATCAGTTCATGCATTAGAAAATCCAATTTTCAGCAGGGCATTTTTGAATCTCTCATATAAAGCCTGAGCACGCTTGAGGAGACACACATGGTAAGGTTTCTCTTTGTCAATAAAGCCTTCTGGGCATATAAACTAGTTTCTGCAGATAGCCATTTAGAAAAGCATTATTTATATCTAACTGTTGAACATCCCAATTGTTAAGTTGTCAATTTATGCTTATTTTGTATTTCATTCTCTTTAATATGTTGAAACTATTATTCAAAATTAATAGAATTGTCTCATAATTGTTCTCAGATGATTTTCATCACTTTAGAGATGAAATTGAATCAAAAAGATGCAAAAGAAACAAAGAAAATCCGAAATTCCCAATTGGCAGCAAATTTAATGACT
This sequence comes from Erythroxylum squamatum, assembly GCA_025629845.1. Lineage (NCBI taxonomy): Eukaryota > Viridiplantae > Streptophyta > Magnoliopsida > Malpighiales > Erythroxylaceae > Erythroxylum > Erythroxylum squamatum. The sequence goes on from JAOTBA010000203.1 coordinate 27,139,827, forward strand.
AAGCATGGGCACGTGAAGAATGGAAAATATATGCAAATCTATTTTTAAATTCAAATATGTTTCGTTTGAGATTTTCATAATCTTGGAAGATTAGATTGTTGGAGATTTGCAATCTAAACACGTGGGAGGTGTGATCTGCAAGGGAGGATGGAAAAGGAAGGGATCGGGAGGCATTAAGGAGGCAAGACGTGTTAATGTTCACGACAGTACACTTAGGACTAGTTTTTACATTTCTACACTTTTTCTTCTGTTTTCTTGACAGCCACTGTTGGTTCTCAATTTTTGCACTTTTCTTATAGGGATTTTCGTTCTCTTTAGGAAAAGACCAGGGATGGAGGCTATGTGTTCTGTTATTTCTTTGATTTTCAATTCTGCTATGAGTAGCTAAAATCCTTTTTCTTGGTTAAGGAAAACTATGTTATCATCTATTATGTGTGAGATGTTTCAATAAAGTTTGTTTTGTTGATGAATATTGAGTATCTTCTGAATTACTTTTTCTAATTGAATTGATTGATTTCTAGGTGCGTGATGCACTCATATTTTCTTATCTTTTTATACTTTTTACACATAGTTTTTATTCTCATTTGATCTCTAAATCACATGGCTTACATTGATTTTATCATTTCAGGTGTTTTAGGTATCAAGTGAAGAAAATCATGCTAAGGAG
>JAOTBA010000203.1:27146001-27159663 GCA_025629845.1 Erythroxylum squamatum
GGATGTACGTCCAGACCATTTTGTACTTGATAGTAAGGAGCTCGTGCTTTCTGACATTGTTCATCTCTTTCTCTCTCGCTCTTGGTACCTTGCAATGCTCTAATTGACCCTAATTCTTTCAGTCCCTTCTATGTAGTGTGTGCTGCTCCAGGGTCGAAAACATTCCAATTGCTAGAGATTATATATCAGTCTATGAAATGTGGATTACTCCCTGATGGAATGGTTTGTTCTCCTTTGTATTTTTAACCTTCCTATTTGTTTATGTGTACAACTATGTTATTCGATTTTAAATTTCTCGTTAATTCGAACTAAATAGTGATTGGAACTTTTTAGTTGTTTTGTTTGAGTACGTTTTCAGTGCTTCCAATAATTGGAGATGGTACCCTCCGGAAGGCTCCAGATCTCTGGAGAAAATGGTAGAAAGTGCTCTCAAGTTATTTTAAATTGAATTTTGTTGGTACTAGCATTAGAGTAATTAGAGTTTCCTTTCTTTTAGGAATTCAGGAATGGGCAATGGACTACACAACCTACAAGTTCAGATAGCAATGCGAGGTAAGTGAAGCTTTCTTTTTTTTTTACTTCAAAAGTATATGATGTTGCAGTTTGTTGAAACACATTGTCTATGTTCATTGTGATTTTTGTTGCAAGTGTCAAAAATGTTTTTAAGTTAATTATATATGATCAGTTTGTTAATTCTACAATACCATGTCTGTTGTAGATGTTAATTAGTTCACCTGTTTGCACCAGCAGTAGGCATGATTGCTACTGGTGTTATATAAACAATGGTAGATTGGAATATTGGAATTTCCATGTTAGAGTGGATTGCATTCTTTTTTGGAAATGAAATTCAGTAAATGAGTCTCTATATGCAAGTATATGCTGCTATGATATCTACTTGATGGGGTTATTAATCTTTTTCTTTTCATAGTAGAAATTTAAGTTGATGGATTCAATTTTTTTCAATGATATGATTTAGCTAGCCTTTTGATGGGTATGTTGGTTGCTGCAGCCATTTCCTTGCTTAAAGTTGGTGGGAGGATGGTCTACTCCACCTGCCCAATGAATCCTGTTGAGAATTGAAGCTGTGGTAGCTGAGGTTTGTTATTGCATAAAATAACGGTTTCAGTAATAAGAAGTTTTTGGGACTTTCTAATGCTGAATCTTGTCTTTTTTGCCAATGTATGTCTAGATTCTACGGAAATGTGGAGGTTCCATTGAGCTTGTTGATGTCTCTAGCTCCCTTCCTCAGCTTGTTCGCCAGCCAGGTTTAAAGAAATGCAAGACTTTGCTATTAATTTTTAAGCTTTTGTTTATTGCAATTCTATTAGCCTTTACTAAATCATGTATATGACAATGGACAGAATAACAGATTGCTCTTTTATTTTAGTGGATTGATTCATGTGTTATAGTTATTGTGATTTTAACTTAAATTTCTGATATTTGATGAGAGTTTAAATTCATTTGCTTTTCCTCAAAGGATTCTAAAATATTGAGATATTGTATGTTTCTAGGGACAAATAGAACGACAAGAAAGCTTAAATGGTTTTATTGGCTTTTTACCTCTGATTAACATAAACTCACTTTTGTAAAATGGTTTTATTGGCTTTTTACCTCTGATTAACATAAACTCACTTTTGTGAAAATAAAAAAATTCAGCTTGAGTGCATCCAAATGTGTTATGGGTTCCATTTTATATCTTGGTGAGTTTTGTCATGCAGTGTGTCCAATCTTTTAAATTTAGCGCTTGATGTTCAACAAGATCTTGAATTATGCTAAATTTTGTTGTGCAAGTGTTAACTGGATTGGAAGAAAGGGATTCATGAAGCTTGCGTTTTGTTTTGCTGTGGTCTTCCTTTGATGAATCAGAGCATAACTGATTATGATATATATATTATGTTTGTTGTGTTGGTAGGTACGGGACAAGGGAGTCTGGCTAACCTCTTACAAAGATGTAGTGAAATCTCACACATCTGGGGTTCTTCCCAGTATGTTTCCTTCTGGACAGAGCTATGAAGCTCCAAGTGACAACAACCATAAGGTTGATAATGGTAACTGTGTGAATTCTGAAGGGTCTCAGATGCGAGAGGATTCTGTAACTAATGATGTGACTGAGGAAGTTTCTGATCTTCTCCTTGAGCGGTGCATGAGGGTAGTGCCCCATGATCAGAATAGTGGGGCCTTCTTCGTTGCTGTCCTCTGCAAGCTCTCTACTTTGCCAGCAATTCCTGAGAAACCTCCTAGGCATGGACAACGTTTCATAAAAAGAGATGAGTCCCAAGAAAAACCATTGGATGAGGTTATTGAAGATAGTAAAGAGTTGGAGATCAATTCTGAAGATTCTGCTGTGGAAAATTTTTCTGAAGAAGCTTCAGAGGCTGATATGGTTGAAAATGATCCAAATAATTCTACCTTGCAACCTGTTCCATGCAATACTTGTTCTGAAAATGGTCCTGAAGAAGCTCAGCTTCCAGCTAATGAGAAAACTGAAGCTGGAAAGCCTGGGGTGAAGCGGAAATTGCAAATACAAGGCAGATGGAAAGGAGTTGATCCTGTTATTTTCTTTAAAGATCAGGACATAATTGATACCATAAAGACATTCTATGGTATTGATGAGTCATTCCCATTCAATGGCCATTTGATTTCAAGGAACAATGACAACAACCATGTGAAGAGAGTTTACTACATTTCGAAATCTGTTAAAGATGTCCTAGAGCTTAATATCCTTGCTGGTCAGCAACTTAAGATATCTTCAGTCGGCCTGAAAATGTTTGTAAGTAAATTTTTGCTGTCATTTTTGTACCATTTGTACTTCTTTTTTTATTTTTGGCCAAATCCTATGTGCCTTAGCATTTGTCAAATCTCTCTTTCTGGATAAACCACTTTGTCCACCTGATTTCTTGGGGAATCGTTCCGAACAATGTCACACTCTTCGCTTACAATTATTGATATTTCTCTTTAAAGGAGCGACAGACGTCAAGAGAAGGAAACACTGCTCCATGTTCATTCCGTATATCCTCTGAAGGATTGCCAGTAATTCTTCCGCACATAAGAAACCAAATTCTATACTCATCTGCGGTGGACTTCAAGCATCTTTTGCAATATAAAGCTGTGAAATTTGCTGACTTTGTGGATTCTGAGTTTGGTGAGAAGGCATCAAAGTTGCAAATGGGTTGCTGTGTGATCGTTTTGAGAGGTGTGTGATTTCTTGTTCCCTCACAAAGTAGTAAGTAGGGAATGTGCTTGAACTGTTTTTTTTTTTTTTTCCTGTAGATGCCAGAGACTCGACGACTCATGTCAAAGTGGATGCATCAACAGTTGCCATTGGCTGCTGGAAGGGTAGAGGCAGTCTGAGTGTCATGGTCACGGCAATCGATTGCCAAGAACTTCTGGAAAGGCTTTGTCTGCGTGCAGAAACTGAAAATCACTCTCCAATGCAAGAAAACATCTTCGTTGAGCCTGATGGAATGCAGAACATGGACAAAATTGATGAACTTCAGGAATCTAAACTTAGTGAAGTGGCTGCTGATGGTTAAATTATAATTTATCTCCTCTATATTTAACTTGCGTCTATATATTTGCCATTACATTGTGTTTGGTCTTCATCTTTTACATGGCAAAGACCGAATATGTTTGATACGTCATGCAATTTTGGCATGAGTTGAAAATTTTGTTGCATCTGAAATCTTGTTTTGTCTGGGTTCCTGCTGATGAATTCACAGTTATTAGTGTTGTTGAAATGTTAAATATGTATAATCATTCGTAAATTACATATTTTAAATTAATATATTAAATAAATTATTAGATATATTTGATAATTTGTAACTTATTTGATTAAATTGAGTGATATTTTAATTTAACTGATATTTATAAATTTTAATGTATCATTAATTTTGATCTTATTAAGGTGAAAAATAATTTTGTAGTCACGACAAGGGGAAAAATAATTTTATAATCGGAAACTTTTAACTTGGTACTTGTACATGTTGAACACAATCGTTAACTAGGTTGGGTCGGACTCAGGCCCATTCAAGCCTTAGTTTGAAGTTCGATTGGGCCTGAGTCAAGTAGCCCAAATCCAATTAGACTCGAGCCTGATCATACTTTTTTAATTTTAAAATTTGAAAAACAATATTCTTCTACTAAAAACAATATCATTTTCACTTAAAATTATCTAAAACTGACTCAAAATGAAGTTGTTTTTAGTTAAAATTATCCAAACCTAAGCCCGATCAATTCGGGCCGAACCCGTGAGCTTACACTTCGTATGTTTCCGTCTAATGGTCTAAACATCATAAACAAATTGCCAAAGCATGAAGTTCGTATTTTTGGCCTAAATATGAAATCCTTAACAGCTACCATCATATATAAGCGTTACAGGCATTTCCAGAAGATTAAGATTTGTTTCAAGATTGTGGAACATGTAACTGAATAGCAAGCAGCACACTAAAATGCAAGAAAAAAAGCAACCTGCTTCAATTCACAACGTCTAATTGATTTGCTCATGCTAAGTAAAGATAAAAAGTGATGAACAATTTACAAAGAGAAACACCACACCCTCTCAAAAATTTCTATTTAGGAGCATAAAAGAAAAAACGGAATGGAATGTATTGTAGTGTCAAGTATGATCAACTCACAACGAGCTACAACACACCTTCTTTTCTGGAATTACTTGTGCAGGACCTGGGATGAGTATCTTCTTTCCGGCCAAGGATGCGGGGTTTCCATTGCTTTGATTTTCACCCGCTGCAAGGTTTTTCTTGTTGATGATGCTGAAGATCTCTGTCAACACCGTCAAAAATGCATTCTCCACATTGGTTGCTTCCAATGCAGAGGTTTCTAAGAAGAACAGCCCTTCTTTCTCAGCAAACTCCTTAGCATCCTCCGTGGGGACTGCTCGTTGATCTTCAAGATCAGTTTTGTTTCCGATAAGCATGATGACTATATTCTTGTCGGCATGGCTTCGCAACTCTTCAAGCCACCGTGGAATATGATCAAAGGTCTGCCGTTTAGTTATGTCGTATACTAGCATCGCTCCAACAGCTCCCCTGTAGTATGCACTTGTGACAGCTCTGTATCTGCCATTCAATTACCACCATCAAGATCCAGTAATCCAATGCATAGTAAATTGAAAAGAGACTCAATTCTCCAGCAAGTCATTCAACCAACCAAGTCTAACTAGACATTATAACTTAAAATCCTGGAGATCACAAATTTTTGAATCAACTCTAGAGATCAAGGAGTTATATTTAGCTGCCGTCCCAAAGAAGCAATGACTAATGAAGGAATCTAATATATCTTCAGATACAAATTCTTGGACTTGACATCAGGTAAACATGCTAAAGGAAATCCAAGGATCCAAAATAACCATATAGTAATTCAACACTCAAGAACTAAGATTTTAGTACCATCTATCAAAACCTCGACTTGGAATTTAACCATTTCTTAGATGGATCCATCAAAAAGCAGCTCATACCAACATCACACCAACAGTTGTCTTCTTTCCGATATGAGATTGTGATACCCACCTCTAACTTGAAATGTTACAAAAAAAGGGGCAAAATTCATATCTTGAACTTTACCAGAAGTTAGTACTAACCACTTAATTCTCATTTATATCAACAAAAACAGTCAACAACCATCAACAGACACCCATTAGATCGGTCTAAATATATAAAGTTTTTATACCAAATTCACCGGTAAAACCTATATAGATGATAGTCAAAGACAAGAAGACTAAAACAGCAGTAAAAGAAACATAAAAGTACCGCTCTTGGCCGGCGGTGTCCCAGATCTGAGCCTTGACGCTCTTATGCTCGATAACCAACGTTCGAGTCTGGAACTCTACTCCAATAGTAGCCTTTGAGTCGAGACTAAACTCGTTCCTGGCGAATCTAGCCAGTATCTGAGATTTTCCAACCGCAGAGTCTCCGATAAGCACCACCTTGAACACGTAGTCTATCTTTTGGTTGGCGTCTCCGTACCCGCCGCTCGCCATTGACGCTTCTCGATCCAAAGCAGAATAAGAGAGAGAGAGAGAGAGCAGAAACTGAGTGATTGTGTTCTTCTCTGTCTCTGTCTCTGTCTTTGAGCTTAGTTACTTCCAACCAGCAATCATGTTATGGGAAGGAGAAGTGATCACCTACGGAACTATGATTGGTGCGGGTGAGTTGAAAAGCCATCCAGTGTCTGCCACCTTAATGTTAGTAATTGCTTTTGCTGATTTGGCGTATTTTGATAAGGTGGATTCATTGTGACTAAAGTTGTCGTTCACAGAGGATGTTTTTTTGGAGTTTAGATAATACTAGCGGCAAATCGCCGGATGTTCCGGGTGAGTTGTCTGGCCCGGTGCAAACCGATTCACTCTATATTCGGGTCGGGTCGAGATTATGAAAATAGTACAATGATTAATTAATTAACTTATATACATGAAAATGGGACTTTTATTAATTAATCACTTCTTTTAAAAATATAACAAAACGCATTGGAATGAAAATAAGCAACGCCATTTTTTGATTGAATTCTAAATGAAGAGTTAATTATTTTGGAGTAAAAGATATACTAATTTAAAAATTAAAAACATTTTAATTATTTTATATTAATTTAAAATAATCTAGAGTATTAAAAATACCAAAACATTTTGTATTGTGTTTATGTCAATTTATTTTAATAAATACTTTCTTACAATTGATTATAATGGCGAAAAAATTCATTAAATTAATATCAAATTAGAATTGAAAAATAAAAATAAAAAATTTGAGTATTTAATTTTTTACTTTTTTATAATAAATTTTTTTTTTAAAATGTTACATTTAATATAAGAAATTGTGGCTCCTGCAAATGAAGGATCCATGAACGCTCCGTATTTAATGATGTTGATAACAACTTTTTCCTTTTCAACTAACGGCAGATAAGATGCCATATCCACTCAATAGTCAATAGTTGGTGGTAGCCTTTGCTTTAATCATTAACATCAAAACCTACTTGTCATCGCTAGTTTTGACAATTTTGTTTCAGACTTGGTCGGATTTTAGCTCAAATTGATTGGATTAGTCTGATCGGGTTACAAGTTCGACCAAAACAACAAAAATAATGTCATTTTATAAATTTTTTATAAAAAAAGTAATAATAAACCAAGTCAAGTCAGGCCAATCAGCCCGTATGCGAGCCAGGCCGGGCTAGCTCTGACCCGCAGGTCATCCAATGAGAGGTTAGGTTAAATTCGACCCGACCTATTGACATCTCTAATCATCACCATTTATCACGTACTGGTCTTTACAAGTTTAAAAAAATATTTCTTAAATATATGTACCAATTTTAATAGGTTTTGATAATGTGTGGAAATTTATATATTTTTCAATTTCAATAATTAAAGGTTACTTTTTTAATAATAGCAACATTAATCATTTTTACTTTTAAATGCATATTAAATAAAATTTTATTTTTAATAAATTATAAATCATTTATTTCAAAAAATCACTTTATCAATCCAATAATATCATCAACTTAATATATCTATTTTTATTAATTTTTTTTAAAAAAAGTCAAATAATATTATTAGTTTAACATATCTACTTCTTATTAATCATATTTAAAGTTTTTTTTTTATAAACTCGAAAGTTTACTTTTTATGAATTATATATGTAGACAAATATGAAAATCATCTAAAATTAGTTGTCTTCATCTTGTTGGGATGTTCGAAATTCATGGAATCATTTGAATACTTCTTTCTTTAGGTGTGAACCCAGAAGACTTGTAGGCTTAATTATGCTTATAATATCCCAATCCTATTACGAAAAGAACAACATCAATCTCAATGCATAAACTCTTCACTAGGAGAAAGTGAAGAGAGTTAAAAATACAATATCGATTATATGTAATCTTCCTTTTATAGTATCTTATAAAGAGATTGTTTCTATAACTTAAACTTATAAACTTTTGATAACAACAGAATAACAATTCTATCATGTTAGAACTTACATTAAATATGATAGTGAATAAAGATGATGAACTTTACCTTGTTTTCCAAATTAGGATAAATGAAACTTAACCAAGTTGAATTGTATGCCGATTCTTCTTGGTAATTCACAAAACTTAAGCTCGATCACACTTAAGACCCAGAAAAAAGAAACTTAACCAAGTTGAATAGTAGGCCGATTCTTCTTGGTAATTCATAAAACTTGAGCTCGATCACGCTTAGACCCAGACCACACTCAAGTTCAGGCTTTATAGAGTCCAGGCCCAAATTGGCCTATTGCTATCCCTAACCAAGCCCCATTGTAACACAAGAAGAAATGCTATAAAACTATTGACTAACTTGAATACAAATAAAAAAATGAACAATAGCTTAGTATGGACCGACAGCAATAAATATTAAGAATGCTCAGAAAGAAATTGAAATATTATAAGCTAAAGCTACATAAGCTTGAAGGCCTGTGAGATATCCACACATTATGGTCCATCTTTTATGCATTTCACTTAGGACTAAAAGAAATAAAGAAAATGGTCATGAACATTGTGAAGGTCTCTTACCCTTCTCAAAGGTGAAAGAGAGCTTTTCTTGTGAAAATAGAAACCATTTTCTAGTAATAAGGCATGTACCGCATTGGTCTTCTGAAACGAGGAACCTTCCTGCAGTCGTCAAAAACAAGTTAAATATAGTACCGCACTCACCATGGGAAAAAGCTTGTGCAAGCCGACCTACCCATATCCATAAGGAGAGTAGAAATACGGGGGTGCATACGGCCTCCTGGATCGGTAACCCATATAAGGATTGAATCGCCTGGATCGATACTGCTTCATCCCAGGAACATTGGTCCTTTTGGGTAAAACCTGAGTTGACAATCAAAACAGATGATGCACATTTCGCAAACCATAATACTATCAAATACCACAGAAATCAATCATAGCAAAGATTCATCTTTCAAGACCGACAGCAGTAAAACTATACAGATTTAGCTAATAGATATCCTATCTGTAACATGTGCATGACGGGAGAGACAGGCCCGGTAATTTTTAGGGAAATATATTACCTTCAATTGACGGCCGTGTAGTTCAGATTCATTAAGAACAAGAGCTTCTTGTACAGCTTCTACCTCAAGGAACTCCACATAAGCAAAACCCTTTGGCTGTCCGTACTTGTCTGTCAGAATGGTAACTCTGTTTACTGTACCACAGGACTGAAAATGCTGTTGAACCTCCTCAGGCGTGCAAGCGTAATCAACCTACATAATTGAAGGATTTTGCAGCCAATGTCGAATGATTATACGCAAAGCAGAATTTTGGATTGAGCCATAAGTTACTGATAAGACTAAGAGTATTGCAGTTTCATGAACAGTGTTGGAGGATGATGAAATCAAGTATCAAGATGCTAATGCAAATCGTTCAAATTCAAAAAATTAAAATTATATTAAGATAAGTACATATTATTCTCTTAAACATACTAAGGCTACATTTTGCATTCAAAACATATATGTTAATATGTAAATGTGTATACAAATATATTCCAGTCGATACCAAATCAACTAGCTATGACCAGCTTCAGATCAAATATGATTCTCTCAAGGTCAGAATTTGTCTCTAAAGAAAATACTATACTAAGGTTCCAAAACCACAATTAAACTTGTATGCACCCGAAGAAATTAAAAAAAGATCAAGGTTTAAAAAAAGATCAAGGTTAACTAATCAATCATAAAGAAATGTATGCTAAATCTTCAGTTTCTCATTGCACAATCACATCCATAGAAGAAGCCAACATTGTCCAACTTACATAGCATCAATATTCTACGAATATAGCACACATTCACAAGTACCATTCTCATCCATAAATACTTTGATTTATTTATTTTTGCTAATACTGTTTTGTTTTTCCTTCCTCTCATCAGCAAGAACACTGATCTCTTTCACAAATGTCTTAAGGTTAAACCACTCCAGTCAATATCCAATTCAGCTTCACAAATTAATACATATCCTTGTTCGCTTCATTGGAATAGAAGGCACTGAGCCAAAACATTATATTGCTCAAGGAAAAGATGGTTATAATCTTGCTTTTCCATGTACCAAAACGAGATGATTATAGTCACAGCTCAAACCATGCCAACTTAACTACTGAAAGCTGAAACACATCAAATCACTTCAAAGAAATTTAAGAACATCACTTTACAGACGAGGTTCAAGCAATAAGAAATAATTACTCATTCCTTTGTCAACTAAAGAAAAACTCTGAAAGTTTAAACTAATAAATAGAACCCAGAGTCCATGCAAAACAATAATTGACCCGGTGCCAGTAATGGAAGAACGCTGTTAACTTATAAGGATACTTTTCCTAGTGATAGAGAACAACCACCAAAGCATATTTATGTCTTGAATCTCCAATTAAGCTGTTAAACAGTACTGTTTAATCATCTTTTTTTTCCCAACTCCAGCCCATAAAATAAAGAAAAAGCAAGTAGAGATATAGTAGTTAAAGAGAAGAGCAACTCTCTGTCCTAAGCAACTATCTCACAAATTCTATAAAAGAAAATCTCGAGCTGTGGGGCTTAAAAGTCTCAATTGACCAGTTTATATTAAAAAACTGAGCATGTGTTGTTTACCTAGAAATATCATATTGGGTTCTCACCTTGTTGAAGAGAGAAGCCAATTAAACCACCAAATTTTTGCAAGCCAGGTGGGAACAAGAAATTTTCCAGCTTGTTTGCAAATGACAAGTTAATTATTTGACAAGCAATTTCACCACTTTGCATAGAGAGAACAGTTAGCCAACAGGTTATTTCAACAAAGAAGAAACAATCTGATACCGACAACAGATGTATGCACCAATGATCCCACCAGCAGTACAGGGCTCCGCAGCTCAGTTTGCATATCTTGACTAGCCTTCACCTCCTCAAAAGAACTTCAATTGTAGTATGAATAGATCCTACTTCCTTCAAGAAACCACCAGATGATTTTGCCACCATTCACTCCAATTCATTCTTTCAACATATTTGCAAATACACAACTCTTCTTCCTTTCTCTAACATCATTTTAGCACAGTGCTTTCATATTTCATCATAGAATATTATTTTTTTCAAAATTTTCTCTGCTTTTATTTTTTTTCAGTTCTCTTTTTCTCTCATGATATTTTTTAATGCACCTTTTTCCATCAGATGTTCCTTGTTTCCTTCTTGATAACTTTTTTTCCATCAGATGTTCCTTGTTTCCTTCTTGATAACTTTTTTCTTTTTTTCTTTCTTGTATAATTCACCATACCTTTCTCTCATTTTCATTTTTGCTATTTTCTTTCAAGATTTTAGCAAGCAGGATCCTTTACATTTCTTTCAAAACAAGACTATTGACAAGAAAACAACTTTTCCCAATCCAACAACACAATGTATTTATTGCAGCTCTAACACATAGAGAAGTCGAAGAATAAGAACCCTGCGATCATAGTGAGACACAGGTCAAACCATGATCCAAGTGATAACATAACATTAATAAGAAATCCCAAAAGATCACAAAAAATTAAGGTAAAAGTTGGGGCTCTATTCACTGAACCTGAAACTAATACAATTAAAAGAAAACATGAAGAACAAAAATGAACCATCATTTCATTCTCAAATGAAATACTTAAAAACTTGCGAGCAACTGAAATTGGAAGACAATGACCCAAATTTTAAGACTCAGACAAGAAAGTTCAAAGTTCTATCAGGAACTTATGGAGATTTTTTAGGACAAGAGATTCAGTTACTCCAACCTCTCTTTTGTCATCTATACAGCCATCACTGTTTTTCTGATTTCTTTTAAAACCCAAAGCAGCAAGCTACTAAGCAGATATGAAAATGATGTGGTATCTCTAATGCAAAAATAAATGCACGCAATTTAATTACTCCACGCTATATATATATTATTATGCAGTCATACATGCATGCTGGCCAACATTGAGAAGATATTGATCATGCTTGAGGTGCATACTTGCATCTGTTGTTTTTTTATGATACTGCTAAAATCTCTTCAAAACTAGATCATGTACTACACATGCGTGAAACTTTATCTAACAAGCATAGATACACAATTCCATATACAAGCAAATCAAAGGATGAAGAAGAACTGAAGTATATATATGGTGGGCCAAGATCAAGAACACGTAAAAAATACATAAATGTGAGACTAAAAAGGCTGATGCATAGGATATTGAAAAAACATGACTATATACAGTTAACAAGCACGTTTAATAAGCAATTATGTTCGAATGAAAATGCTTTGCCACAGATGCGGGTAGCTGATTAACTTATTTCAAGCATTAACAAGGTAAATCACAAGAAGAATTCAATACGATACACCAGAGATAAACAGAAAATAAGCTTTTAGAGAGTAATTATAAAAACACAGCTAAATTATATTTTATAAAAGAGTCAACAAAGACTTCAATCCTCACATTGCCAACAAACACAGAGCGAGAATCAGCTTCCTCTCTGCTTGCTTGACTAGCAGCTGCATTAGTTGGGTCTGTGCACAACAAGAGTTTGAACAGATATCAAGTAGCAGTTCGAACTAATTTTAAGAGTTCAAACAGGTAACTACAAACTTAAACATGAAATCTAAGAAACTACCACAAATATGCCTCATCAGAATGCAACTGAAACCACCGATAACACATAGATAACATAACATGCACCAAAGGAAACTGAAATTGAGTTACACAAACCTTTTTAAACAACAGTAAAAAAGAAGAGAACAAATGAAAACCTTGAACAGAGCCCATTTCCTTCTCGACTTTGGCTTGCATTTCGCGGAGAGCAGCAGCTTCTTCCTCCATCTCCTTCAATCTCTTCTTCATCTCATCCAACTCCTGCACTCCATTAACAGTTAAACGTCATTCACAAAAAATTAAAAAAAAAAAGTAGTAATCGACTCAATCATGCTAGGATTTCGGAACCTTAACAGCGTCGTCGTCGGCGGTAGACATGTCCACGTCCGCGTTGTTAGGGTCGATATCGCCTTCCACGTCGGGGATCTCTCCGCCGTAAACCTCATGCTCCTCCTCCTCCATCAGTTGCTTCTGAAAGGCGGAAGATCTTTCGCGAATATGGATGTTCAGTTCATAAAATGCGAACTCACGGGAGTACTTCGTAAATAGTGAAAAATGGAAGGGGAGATCCACTAATACAACATTGTTTTAACGATATTAATATTGTTTTTTCAACATTTATTGTAGAATAAATTTGTCATTCATTAAAAAACTTAATCGGTTCCGTAGATTCAATCGAAAAAATTTTGAACAAAAATTTGATTTTTAATTTTTTAATTTGATTTACTTTAATTACTTCATTTGTGAAAAATCGATTATCTTGTTAATTAATCAGTTAATTTTTGTAAATTAATAACTTAATATGAACTAAAATAGATTAATTAATTTTAATTTAATAATCTATTTTTTAATTAAACTTCAAATTCTTTTATTAATAAAAGAAATTTTCTTTTAATCATATTTTAAATTCTTTAATTTTATTCAATCTTTAGCTAGTTTTTATGACGGTTTAATACTACTTGAACTTTTTAACCTTAAACCTTTTATCTTATCGGTTTAACTTCTAATATGATTTTTTAAACATTGAAATTTGTAATAAAAATTTTATTAGTTTAAAATAATTATAGTTTTAACATATTGTTTAAATAATATGAATCTCT
>JAOTBA010000203.1:27159763-27174527 GCA_025629845.1 Erythroxylum squamatum
CTTGTCATATAGAACTTTTGTATAAGGATTGTAAATATTTGTTTCAATGAATACAGTGTAAACTTTTGTCAATGAATAAATGAAGTGTTGAGGTTTTAACTATTGTATATTCTTTATGATGTCATTTAAAAGATTATGTTTGCTCTAACATACCATTGTCATAGGATATGTACTTGAATGTCCTCTGGATGTTCAGGTATATACTCTATGGTAGTGGGATGCTACACAGAAAAATCTTATACTTACGATTGGTTATATGAGTAACTGCAGGAGTCTTTAACCTTTATATATAACTTCCATATCGCGTTTCTCCATCACAAGGCTGATATGAGTCCGTTCCACACTGATTAAGTAAGTGGAAGGAGGTGATCCTCTTGGATATGACTTGCTCTTGCCCATCTTTGTCACCTTCCATGCATTAAGCTTTCTATGGGCCAGCCCATTGTCATCCCAAATATTTATCCTAATTTAATACTACAAATTTTGTTAATAACCAAGGGAAATTCCATTATATATTATATTAATTTAAAGATTTTTTCACACTTTTTTATTAAAAGAGTATATTATTAATCTTTTAAACCCTCTTTTTTTAATAATTATGATTAAAAAATGTAATTCCTAATCCTACTTTTCTTTAATACCATAAATTGAATTTAATTAGACTTTGCATTGATGTGAGGAACAGAATGCTGAAAAATAAAATATCGTTTAAAAAGATATTAAATATGAAAAACAAAATATGGTTTAAAAAGTTATCAAATATGTAAAATTATTGTTTAAAAAGATATTTAATAAAATTATGTTTTAGTAATGATTAAAAAATTGAACCAATTCAATCATAAAAGTTTTAAATTGACCAATTTTTTATTTCGGTTTATATTAATAACCTTGTTATTAAAATTTGAATGATTTATTATTAAATCAACCAGTTTCCGTAAAATAACCCATTTTCATAAACTATAATAAAATAATTAGTTTTCATTTAACAACTTATTTTTTCGATTAAACTTTAATTTTTTTGATAATTAAGTACAATCTTTTTTATTATTTTTTTTTCAATTTTTACTGTATATTTGTGACAATTTAGTAATAATTAGATCTTTAAATTCTTATATTTTTATTTTTCTTGTTTAATTTTAAGTTCAATTTTTAAATCATTGATATATGTAGAGTGGAATTCATAGGTCACGAAGATAGGAATGGAAGAAGAGGAAAAGGGCTTCTTGACAAAATTGGGGCAACTCACGTTACAGTAATTTATACGCGACGATCAGGCTGCTTTGCCTTAATTTATTACTATATATTTTCATTAAATAAAGAAAAATAAGTTATGAATTGTGATATTATTGAATTTTTATTTAATTTTATTTATTAAATAATTTATTTAAATTATATATTTTATAAATTATTATTCACATTTAATAATCTTATACACTCAAAAAATAATATTAATTTTTATTAGTAAAAACAAGTTAATTTAACCAAATATTCTAAAAATAACTATAAATCAGTTTATATAAAAAAAATTGCCAATGTTATAAAATTCTTACACATGAGAGTTAAGGTTAAATCTTAAATACATCTTTATAGAAAACATATATTTGACGCTCAACTCCGAAAAGGATTATTATTATAAATAATTTAAAATAAACAAAAAATTATTTAATTTAGTATTATTTGCTTAAAATCTATATCATAATTTATAATTTATTTCAAACAATTTATAAAAATAAAATTTATTTGAGTAAATATTCTAAAAAATATTTTAAAATTAATTTATATAGAAAATGATTAGGTTTAATTAAAAAAATCCCTAATTTTTATCAAATTTTCAATTATAGCTCGAACTTTAAAAAGTAGCAATAAAATGTTCAAACTTTTAATTTTTTAATTTTAGTTCGATGTTAGTGTCTTCGTTATTTTTGCTGATGTGGCGATGCCACATGTCTAGGGACACTTATCACGTAATTAGCATAAGTGAGTGAGATTATTAAAACGACGTCATTTCATAATGATACTAAAATAATGTCGTTTCAAGAAGATTAAATCATATCTTTGCGTAAACTTCACAACATTTAAAAATTCCATCTCTATATCATTTGCATTATTATCAACCTATAAGAAAATAAAATATGATGAAAAAGTTGAGGACTGAGGAGTAAAGTAGGAATTTCAAAGCTATTTCTTATCAGAAAATATTAATATTTTATTATATTTAACCATAAATATTCAAAAAAATAGAAAAAATAGAAATAATAAAATGGGTAAGATATGGGTATCCATCGGTTCGGGTTATCACTAGATCCATGTTCAAATCCATATCTACATCCATTTTTCAACATTTATTTAAAATTCATTTTTTAGCCTCCATGTCTATTTTTTCGGGTCGGATAGTGCAGATATTGATTGGATTGAAAACTCACTGCCATCCCTAACAATGACAGCAATTTACCCACTAATTCAAGCATAAATTCAAATTCAATTAATAACTATTTTTTTTACAAACCCAAAATTTTCATTTCTGTTTGTTTTATGAGAAATTTCTACGAAAACGTAAAAAGGAAGGTATGGGCAATGACAACAGCTCATCCACCCATTCAAGCATAAATTCAAATTCAATTACTTTTTTTTTTTTTTTGACAAACCCAACTATTCAATTGGATCGGCCAATTTCTAGAAATTGGGTGACATATAGATCCATATCTATAGTCAATAGGAATCTTGGAAAATTATAAGCTTCTACAACATTAACACCATTCTAACTAGGAATTGACTTCGTTTGGCTACCGAAGAACAAGACAAATTGTTTTGGTGATTAGAGTATTGCTTTCTAGGAAGCATTCCCTTGGTTGGCATTCCTTTACGTAGTCAACTTTACTTTTGGACAAATAAGGCAGTTACTATCCAAGTCTTTCTTTTCATTTTTGTTTCCTTTTCCTATAAGTCCATTTCTTATTGTACCTTGTTTCAACAAGTTATTATCAAAGTGATCAATACGGTGACGCGTAAATTACATAGAACAAATATGAATAAAAAGATATGGAAAGGCCAATATCCACATATAGCGACGGCAGCTCACGCACTCACAATATCCACAAATACCTGGGTTAGACCTCACACATCCAATCAAGAAAAATTGATTATTCCCTCCATAATTACCGCAAAACATTAAACCATTGTGTTCTTTTCTTCAAAACAGGAATCAAGACAAATCGGAAGGAGGTGGCCCTCTTGGATATGACTTGTAAGCTCGACGACGAAGAAGAGATATATAACATGTAGGTGTGGAAGGAGGTGGTCCTCTCGGATATTTCTTGGTCTTGCCCGTCTTTGTCACCTTCCATGCATTGACCTTTCTATAAAGAATATCAAAGCTGTTGGAAAGATAAAAGGATTTGCGTGAATAACAATGCGCAACTGGTGGCTCCAGTTAAAATGTAAACCATAATAATAGTAATTGTCCAATGTGGACACCCGTGAGAACGCTTAATAGGGCACAGTCTTATCTTATGTCTAACTGATAAAGGTTATTTCTGATAAACACATAAAAAGATAGAAAAAAGAAATGTATAAATATTTTTTTCCTTTTCTTTCATGTAAAATAACATATACGTATTGAAATACAAATATAACAATAACTAAAAATAAAAAAATAGTAAGATAAAATAAAATAACCAAATATGTTTAAATCTAATTTAAATTTATATTTAAAAGATTAATAAAAATTAATTTAAAATGAAATAATTTTAGAAAAGAGAATTTAAAATTGTGTAAGTAGCTTTTAAGTCAAATTCAATAAATTTTAATTAATTGATTTCAATGTTGATTTCCAATCGTAATAAACTAAAAACATAAATATCAATTTAATTATACTTAAAATTTGCTCATGTTAAGATTATGAGCAGAGATCACTTATTTTGATTATTTAAATTTTGTAAATATAAAGTTAAATTAAAATTATTGTTTAATTTTTAATTATTTAAATAATTTATAAATTATTGTTATAAATTTAAATTTTAAAAAAAATTGCCGTTTCCATCAATTGTTGGAAGAAAAAATTCGAGCCGGCAGAGAAGCTATCGCACTTTTTGGGGACAAGATCTTCTGTCCTCATAACCCTGTGTCAACCCTGTTCCAGACGATCTCATTCACATATTTCTTTAGGTCCCACATATTTGTGTGGATGAGATCATATGAAACAGGGTTAGTACAGGGTTATGAGTACAGAGGATTTAATCCCCACTTTTTGAAGAAGGTATTGTTTAAAGTCTAATAAGGTATCTACTCGTATTCAAAGCTCACATTAATGTCTTATATTTTGTAAGTTAGCACGTATTATTCACAAAATGGATTAAGTTCTTAAACTTATTTAAATTATTTACTCAATCCAATTGTTTGTTTTATTTGAATTAGTAACTTTTTAAAAATAATTTGATGCAATTTAATCTTAATAATTATTACAACAAAAATAATCTCGTGAAAGTTTCACTAATTCGTGAGGTCACTAGTACACAATCTTATCATAATTGATAGAGAGACTGTTTCCGATAGATTCACATGAAATAAAAAATAATATATATATATATAAATAAATAAAGTTAAAAATAGACATACAAGATAATAATAAAATTAAAAATTAAATACGTATAAATAAAAATATGAAAATAAGTAAATTTTTAGGCTAAATAACTAGGAGGAAAATATTACATATTAAATGTTTAGTGTATACAATTCGAAGGAAAAAATTTAAAAGATCTATAAGAATGAAAATGACCTCTCTATCTGAGATATTTTATCCGCATCTTATTATACCAAAATTTTCAATTGAGGATCATGTCATCAGATAGTTAATAGTTATTAATAAACATAATATTAAATTACATAATAAATAACAAAATGAATTTTTTTAAATTAATTAGGATGAAAAAGAGAGAAAAAAGTGTAGGCATATTATCCTCGTTCATTTTATCTATAATATACAAATACTATTTCAATTCTACATTACATATGTATAGTTTTAGCACTATATATTTAAAATTACATATTTTATAATTAGTTTTTTTGTACTTATTTAATATAAAGTTAATAGACGTGAAATTTAATAAAATTAAGATTATATAACCAAAACATATCGCTTTCTTACAGATATTTATTAGGGATGACAATAGGTCGGCCCATGGGCTGGCTCGTTAATTATTTTAAAATAAAATTTTAAATTAAAAATATAAAATAATGTCTTTTTTTTAATTAAGTCCGGACCTGAGTTGCCTAGACCCAGGCTGGCCTAAGCAAAACAATAAAAAGTTGGACCTTAGATTAATCTGGACCTGATTTGACTCATATGTTGGCCTATTAAAAACACCTAAATTTAGGCCCATAGGCTAGCCCATTGTCATCCCAAATATTTATCCTAATATAATACTACAAATTTTGTTAATAACCAAGGGAAATTCCATTATATAACTATATTAATTTAAAGATGTTTTGACACTTTTTTATTAAAAGAGTATATTATTAATCTTTTAAACCCTCTTTTTTAATAATTATGATAAAAAATGTAATTCCTAATCCTACTTTTCTTTAATACCATAAATTGAATTTAATTGTACTTTGCACTGACTTAAGGAACTGATTGCTGAAAAATAAAATATCGTTTAAAAAGATATTAAATATGAAAAATAAAATATGGTTTAAAAAGATATTAAATATGTAAAAATATTGTTTAAAAAGATATTTAATAAAATTATATTTTAGTAATGATTAAAAAACTGAACCAATTCAACCGTAAAAGTTTTAAATTGACCAATTTTTTAGTTCGATTTATATTAATAACCTTGTTATTAAAATTTGAATGATTTATTATTAAATCAACCACTTTTCATAAAATAACCCATTTTCATAAATTAAAATAAAATAATTAGTTTTCATTTAACAACTTCTTTCTTCGATTAAACTTTAATTTCTTCGATAATTAAAGACAATCTTTTTTTTAATTATATTTTATTTATTTAATTAAGTCCATTTCTTTATGCACCTTTGTCCAACGAGAGCTCTGTCAATCACATGGAACAAATATGAATAAAAAAGGAAACCTTAAAAAACAATATGATGCAAATATAATTTTAAGAGCGAGGTTATTTTGTGGTGGAGATTGGGTAATTGGGAGGCCCAATCAACTCAAGCCTTTATTATTGACTTTAAACTACGCAAGATCAACACATTCTTTCATTTTTAAAAATAATGAGATAGTACGTGTGAATCTGTAATGAACTACTACGAACTTTAATACAATAATTCATATCCATAGTCAATGGAGAATCTTGGAAAATTATAAGCTTCTACAATGTTAATACCATTCTAACTAGGAATTAACTTCATTTGGCTACCCAAGAACAAGACAAATTGTTTTGGTCTATGTCGTATGTTCAATCCGATATTTGTGATCTGTGGAGGATAGGACCTTCTGGAAATTGAAAAGTAAAACTTGTTGACTTCAGATTAAGACTTCCATTAGACATAACAGAGTTTTGCTTTCCAGGAAGCATTCCTTTGGTTGGCATTCCTTTTAATGAGTCAACTTTACTTTTGGACAAATAAGGCACTTGGAATTAAAGAAAAGGTTCTTACCAATTCGCGATCTAATTGTTGTCGCAATGTTTTATATATATATATTTTTTTATTTTTTTATATATTTGTGTATATGTATATAAATATATAAATATATATTTATATTCTTTTGTTATTAATATTAAAATTATTTTATTTTATTTTATTATAATCTAATGTAAAATTTTACTCATACTTGACCTTAGTTAATCCCGACTTAATTTGACAAGTTATTTTTTAAATCATAAAAAATTTGAGTATTTTATTATTATTTTTAAAATTTGAATTATAATTATAAAATTATGTAAAATTTAGATTTTTTAACAATTAACTCTTTATTAAACATAATATTTTCTGTTTCTTACATTATCCAAGTCTTTCTTTTCATGTTACACTCACGGCTACTTATTGAAGGTTCACACGCGATTGTTTGTTTCCTTTTCCTGTAAGTCCATTTCTTAATGTACCTTTTTCCAACAAGTTATTGCCAAAGTGATGAACACGGTATCGTGACAATCACAAGGAACAAGTATGAATAAAAAGGGACAGGGAAATGCCAACTTTTGTTGACCATTGATGCCAAAATATGAATAGTCAAGAACATTAAACATCTTAATTGGAGCATCTACAATTATTATCTATTCTTTTCCATAATTTTTCCAAATTATCAAAATGATCAATGTGTTTGAAAAATAACAGACTATAGATATATAAATACTTTAACTTGCTTATCTTATAAATACATAAGAATTTACCAATTGTGTAAATAACCCTTTTATAATAAATGAAAATTATTATTTAATTCAAAAGGATAATTTATATTTTGAACAAAATGAAAATAAATAATACATCATGTTTATAAAATGTATTTGTAAAATACATTTTGGAAATAGTTGTTTCATTTATTAATAAATATATAAATTTATTGCTTGTGCAAGGCGGCCTACCCATATAAGGATTGAATCGCCTGGTCGATACTGCTTCATCCCAGGAACATTGGTCCTTTTGGGAAAAACCTGAGTTGACAATCAAAACAGATGATGTACATTTCGCAAACCATAATACCATCAAAGACCACAGAAATCAATCACAGCAAAGATTCATGTTTCAAGACCGACAGTAGTAAAACTATACAGATTTAGCTAATAGATATCCTATCTGTAACATGAGCATGAAGGGAGAGAGCGGCCTGGTAATTTTATTAGGGGATCACTCACATCATAATTATGTTTTCTTTTCTTTATTAAAAAAATGGTTTTTTTTATTAGGGGATCACTCACATCATAATTATGTTTTGTTTTCTTCTATGTATAAACCCATACCTGCCGTTTACTTACTTTTCCAAGTCTTCTTTCTCCGGTAGGGATGGCAGTGAGTTTTCAACCCGATTAATATCTGCACTATCTGACCCAAAAAATAGATATGAAGGGTAAAAAATAAATTTTAAATGGATGCTGAAAAATGGATGTGGATATGGATTTGGATATGGGTCTAGTGATAACCCGAACCGATAGATACCTATACCCTACCCGTTTTTTATTAACTATATTTTTCTATTTTTTTCTTGAATATTTATGGTTAAATATAATAAAATATTTTTCTGAGAAGAAACAATTTTAAAATCTCCACTTCACTCCTCAGTTCTCATCTTTTTCATCATATTTTATTTTCTTATAGGATGATAATAATGCAAATGGTATGGAGGTGGAGTTTTGAATGTTGTGGAGTTCACAAAAAGACAATTTGAAGCTTTGGATATTTTAGTCTTTGTTTTATTTCTTGATTGTGAAAAATATATGTTGTCTTTGTACTAGACATTATGATTTTTATTATTCCAATTTTATGGTTTTTTAAGACATACAAATCAAAATCTTGACTTATTATTATTAAAGTAATTTTGATTTGGAGCGTTCGCAAAAATCTTCTCTTTATATTTTCTATTTAGAAGTTATATTTTTATGTGCTATACAACTCGATGGATATCCAAAAACTCAAACAATCCAATAGATTTGGATATGGGCAGTAAATCATAAAAACCGATAGATATGGATATGGATATGGATATGGATATGGATATGGATATGGGTTGAGTCATAAAAAATAGATATGGATATGGGTAGAGTAATACCTGAACTGAACCCTACCCATTGCCATCCCTACCCGTACAAGAATAACTCTAACCATGCCTGTCAAACCTTAATTACACTACATAGGAACCAATCTAAGCTACACACCCTAGAAGGTAAATATTACACAATAAATGCAAAGGACACAGTTAAATGATTAATATAGGATTTATATCTCTAAAGTAATTAGGAGAAATGTTTCATTGATCTCAATTAGTATTGCTTCGAGAAATCCTTGGTCAATGTTGAATGATACTCTAAAAATTGTTTTCAAATGTCATTAATAGAATCAATTACTAATGGTAGAGAACTAATATGATTGGACTCAAATAGAGAAGATAATAATTATATGCTCTATGTCTAATTAGAACATTATATGATAAAAAGATTAAATTAGATAACAAAAAACATATATAGAAAGGTTAGTCAAAACTACTTTCTTATTCCTAAATTTTTGAGTGATCATAATGCAAAACTAAATGTCAATCTTAATCTATAGATATAAATTATTTAATTAGAGAATTAAAGATAAATTAAAATAATTTAATTTATCTAATCCTAAGATATATTTTAGGATTATAATTTATATCCATTGCCAATATATTTACATTTTAAGATTTTAATTTATATCCATTGCCAATATATTCAGGAACTTAATAGGCCACACACAAAAAACGAGTTAAAGAGAAAAAAAGGGTTTTAATCAAGTTGGACTTCATTATAAAGTTTGAGAAACTTTATGATTAAATATGAGTTATTCAATAATTAGAATTAATATGAGATACTAGATCTTATTTAGATCCAATTAGTATCTAATTAAAATTAATTAAAATTAAAATTTTATTTCAATTAAATTACTAAAAAAATATATATCTTGTTATAAAAAGGCTTAGGCTTTAAGAGAGCTAGCAGTTTTTGCTTAACCCTCTCTATAACTATTATAGAGTTCTCTCAAAATGTTCTATATATACCATAAGAGGCCAAAGATATGTACATCTATGATATTTGAGATGATCCAATTTGAGAAATGACAAGAAAAATATCTAGCTTCATAATAAGGTACAAATTATGATTCATTCTTAAGGTTCAAATTATGATTCATTCTTTGTTATGCTTATGTGTTAATCATGATATAGAATTTAAGGGGTATTGACTTTCAAAAAATGATTAAAAAAAATGTTTTATGCTTACTTTGCTACGTGCAAGATTGGATCCCACCTTAATTTCCTAATAGCTTCCATATCAGCCTTTACAAAAGATTCAAGGTATGTAGATTATAGTTGGTCCGTTTCAAGTAATTGAAAGATAAAATATTCAACATCATTTTGATTTTTTTGATCCATCTCCTGAACTATTTGGGTCAACTTGAGCATGGCTAAGTATTCAACAATTATCATTTGAATGTCTTCAATTAAAAGTTGTTATAGAACTTAACCTTTTATCCTTGCTTATAGAGTACAAATGAGTGATGTTTCCTTAAATTAAAGTCAATGGACCTTTTAATATTGTTTCGATATCATATATAGGAATTGTGATAATCTGGGTTAGGTTCAGATTATTTATGGTGTGGGTTGGGCTCAATTTTTTTAAATAAAAAATTGAATTCAACTTAAAATTTGATTAGTTTGGAAGCTTAGTTCAAGCAGCTTAGCTCAAGTTTGGGCCTAATCAGGCTTTAGTTGAAATAAAGTATATTCAAGTTAGGTAAAACTTAATTATATTAGATTAGGTTCAAAAACTAAACTTATTTTAAGAAATATTAAATGGTCTAAAGTTCATTTAAACGGGGTTAAGTATAAAAATCCAATTTCTTAGAAAAATAATAAATGTTGTAAAGCCCAACTAGGACAATTTATGTCTAAAAGGTAACTTTTTAGAAGTTCTTTTAATGGATACAAACTTCAGTGCTTTATTTATATGATTATTTCCTTTTCTTTATCTTTTCCTTTTTAATATGAGAAATGGAGTTCAAGTTTGTAATATCCCACCTCCTAAAATTGTTAAGAGATTAAATTGTTAGATTGAGTCACATGAGTTATTTCATTTAAGAATTTACGAGGTTCATTTCATTCACTTGCATAATATTCATATACACATATGAATCATGATTTAGAAAACATCGCAAGATAATATATGCACTCAATTGACATGTTCTGGCGTATGAAAGGTTTTTACTGATCATGATGTAATTGTGTGTTGATTTTGTCTTGAATTTTGTTTTAATGGACTATAATCAGTAAATTGGGAATTTATCGTTACAATTAAGTAATTGATGAGGTGATATGTGTATCTAGTCTAAGAAAAATATTAAAGAGCAAGAAAAATTGATACATGGGAATTTAGGTTGATTAAGCCTACGAAATGATGACACGTGGCATTGGAAATAAGTGACAAATGTCTCAGTTAATTGGATGACAAGTGGCTTGAGTATATGAGGGACAAGTGGCCCTTTAAATTTGTAAAAAATAGCACTTTAGACTTGTGACATGTGGAGCTTTAGAATGGTGACATATGTAGGTTTACAAATGATGACATATGTAGCCTTATAATTGGTGACATGAGTAGCCTTGTAAGTAGTGACTATGTAGGCTTTAATGAGTGACATGTGGAGCCCAAAGTAAGTGACACATGGACCAATAGAATATTGATATATGTATCAATAAAAAAATAAAATATGTACCCACAGAAAGGTGACTCATGGGTCAATAGAATAGTGATATATGGACCAATAGAAGGAAAACATATGTACCAATAGAAGGGTGACACATGGACCAATGGAATGGTAACACGTGGATTAGTTTGACCTTCTTGAATTTTCTAGAGAAAATGGATGAAAAAGGTAATCGAAGTGAGAGTGGAGGTCAGCCATAAGATTAGAAGAGAGAGAAAAGTGAAAATGAGAAGAGAAGGAAAGAAAAAGGGGAAAAGAGGAGAAGGAAAAAAGATACCTAGGTAAGTTGAAATTCTGGTTTCAATTTCATCTCTATTTCGATCTATATTTCATATCCTTAGAGCATGAATTTGAAGAAACTCAAAGAATCAAAGTTGTAGATATAGGTCTTAACTTGACCTCTGTGAAAGTGGCTTGACAAAATAATGACTAGAGCTCGAGTTATGCTTGTTTCCCTAATAATGTCTGTGATAGACCCCTGTGCAGGAACCTTGTATTATTTCCTGATTTTTTAGAACCTTAAAGTCCGAATTAGTGAAAGTATAAAACATGAAAAATGATTATTTATGTCTTATTAATGTTTTTGTGAAACAGTTTGGTTAGGAGATGTCTTGATAATGATTTATTAAAGGTTGAGTATTGGTTGCCAATCTGTTTCTTACCAGAAACAGGACAATTTGGATGGAGATTATATTTTAAAAGGAGACGTTGTTTATGTAATTTTTGGATATATTAAGACTAATCAAGGTCTAGTTTCTGGGGGGCATAAGAATCATGGGATTTGGATCTTTGTAGAGAGAGTTATGATTAAAAGAAGACAACTTGTTCATAAAGGAACATTAGGAAAAAAAGGATGTAAACATTGCACATAAGGTTAGGTTAGCTTGACGGTTGAGGAGACATTGAGCTGAATTAGTAAGTGAATTATTGACCTATTGACATATGTTAGAATAACATTCATGAAGATTGAGTAGGGATTAATTTGGTTGTAGTGTTGATATTGAATGTGTGTTGGGAATTTAATGATTGGATTAGTTATGTTCCATTTTGATTTTGATGCTTGAAAGACCATAATTTGTGAACTACTAAATGAATGATTTGAATTGGAATTAGAGATGAATTAATGAGGAATTGGAACATCTTTAAGGTATAATTGAGTTATAATTAATGAACTATCTTGAAGGTGTCAAAATTTGAAAGAAAAGTGGAAGGAAAATGAAGGTGAACTTTCGGTTCACCAATCCCACGATTGTGGGAATTGTATTGGTTCCTTCCTATGATCGGGGAAATGCTTGCCAGTGAGAAAGAATTGTGTTTTCTGTTCTGGTTGATTTATATAAAGATAAGGCACTATACATTGGTTTATTTGGACTTGATTGAGGCTTAAAATGAACTTAGTTTGATGATCAATCAATTGGTTAAGTGTTTGATGAGTTTAGGGTATTAATTGATGTTATAATTTAAGGAATGGATTGCTTGACATCAATCCATACGAATTTGGGAAGTATGAGTTATTAATGGTATAAGAATGTTCCCATTAATGCAAATGTGATTCAAAGGATATGAACAAGGTGAATTATCTATAAATGAATGAGAATTGGGAAATTGTGTGAATATAAAGCATTAGAAAAGGATTGGTGATTGTATGTGTCACGACTCGGTACCACATCAGGCCCACGATAACCGCTGTATAACCGAGTTAAGTACACTCATGGTATCCTTAATCCAACTATGCAAAGCTAACTGAACATCTCCCCTTTTTTTAAAAAAAAGAAAATTTGGGCAGCACAACGATTGTATTTTAAAAATCTCAAAACTCAATCAAATACCTGCAAACAATTTTAAACACACTTCTATATTCACATCAAAAATTTTACCACAACTTCAGGACTTTAAGTACACTCAAAAGCAATCTCAACAACAGTACTAAAAGTTCATACATAAAATCTTTTACAAACTACAAAACAGTCAGGTTATAAAGTCATAAAGTATATCAACATAACTAATCTAATAAGAACGGTAAAACAGTTCATGAGCCACTATGTAACTAAAGTACAAAACAGAAACTACCCACATGCGGTAATACCCTAAAAATGTCAAAAGACCGCACGATCCAGTCAGAGCTTCAAGCTCACTAAATTAACCTGCATGGTTGGAAGGCTGAGGGGGTGAGTACACTATGTACTCAGTGAGCAAGAAAAATAAATATCGCAAATAGAACTGATACACACCAAGAAGGTATAATTAACCTATAAGGCGAACATACATTACATAGACATAGGCCTTGCCTATGACTCAACATATACTGGTTAGGAACCATATAGGCCTAGCGTATTAATCACTCATCGGGTGAACATAGGTTCCAGTTCCAGTACAGATAAACAGGAAAACATCACATGTATAAATCAAATCTTGTTGGAAAACAAATATCATAATAAGCCCAAACAATCATGTGTGTCACCACTAGTTGGCCAAACTAATGTGCACACCCACCGATTTCTGGTGTTGGCTCGACTTTCATCCGTGGTGAGTCCATATTATAGTCGACAAGAGTATCATGACCTTAGGTGATGACCTTGTCGGTGTCCAAACCCTAGGTGTGGAATCACTCGCAAGTCCCTTAAAAGGTGTCGATACGGGGACTCGACTTTTATATACCAGCATCAAGGGTACGGGGGTCACTTAATCAGTTGTGCCTAGCACACGATTGGCCAATCGTTTCCTCACCAATCACAAAAATCATATATAAAAATTAAATACAAAAATCGAGTAAGGCACCGTGCCTTTATTTATCCGTTTAACCAATAAAATGAAAACATGCCATGGCTCTAAGCCAAAAAAGAATAAGAACATGTAGTATACATGATTTGATTATGCATATGTAAATTCCAAAACATTATTCATGCAATAAAAATCATCTTTTGCTCTCCAGATGCAAAGTTGTTCAAAAACGTAGCTTCAGAAAATAAAACATTATTCTTTTGCACTTCAAGTACAAGGTTGTCGAAAACAATGTCATTTCTCAAAATACATAGTAAAAACATCAGTTTCAAAATAATGTTGTTTATTAAATACACCAGTATACTAGCATTTATTTGAGATTCAATTCTACTATGCATTACCTAGATTCAAAATTTACATACAAGTCATCATTCATGTCTTAGGATAATCTAATCCTATTTAAGAGATATGGTCCCCCCGAACTCATCTCAAAAGAAGATGTACATTCCCTTAACTTCAACAATCCTCGGTACGAGCTTCTTGATTCATAGCTCCCGAGCCTTTACAATGTATTTACTACTTAAACATGAATTTCATATTTATACACCATCACATAAGTGTATAAAACACAATATCACTC
>JAOTBA010000203.1:27185627-27196699 GCA_025629845.1 Erythroxylum squamatum
TGTTTTGGCATATTTATTATTAATGGGACCTATAAGATATTAATTAGATGATGATAGCTAATCAAATATCTTTATTTAACTTGGATTCAAAAAGTTTTTAGAAAAAATCTTCTAGTTGTGATAGAGTTTTATTTCTAATTGATGCGTATCTTGGCAACATGTGGTATGGATTACTGGTAGAATAAAGTAGCTAATGCATATTGAAGTACCAATATTGAATCAAAAGATTGTCAGCGTCTAATGAGGAAAGATTAGCGATTGTGAGGGCCAAGGGTGCTAGCTACGTCCCACTTAAGATGAAGTACCTTTCTCTTGAAGAAGCATTAGTGGCTGATGGCCCGCTCGTTTTGTCTTTTAGTTTTACCACTCGAGAGAACAACGAAGTTGATCAGCTAAGTTTGCAAATCAAGTTGATTTCTCTTCAGATATTCTGCAATCAACCTTGGTGTACGTTGGTCAAAGGTGCTTGGGTAAATCACGTTATAATAGAGTGTAGAACATTTAAAGCTTCGTGTTGATGTTTACATGAATCAACTTGATATCTTCTTTAATTCTCCAACTAGATTGAAACTTAGGAATTGAATTTATCGGAGAGTTGTTTATCTTTATCTTAAATGTATTTAGTTTTCGTTATTTATTATTCTAATCACTTGAGATATTCATTTATTGTTCTTCGTCAAAAGAGTACTGAGAAAAATCATCTGTTGAGGTTAGTACGATGTAGTCATATTATTGGGTGTGAAATTATTTCATAAAAAATGATGTTGAGAGATAACATCAAGGGTTGAGTAGTGTTGGCTCAGAAAAGCCTTGGGTAAATCTATTGTACTTTTGTGAAAGTGATTAAGTTGGGTAAGAGCCCCGCAGACGTAGGCAAAGTATATCAAATTGCGATACCAAATTTCTAGTGCTTTTTATTATTTTGTTTTTAATTGCTTTTGTTTTTGTTTGTAATAGAGACGGTCACGGTAAAATCAGAAAGTTTGTGAAACTACTATCCCCTTCGATTTTTCAATATTGAATTTAACACTTTAAGTATTATTTTATTAAATATATATAATTTATATTATTATTTACATCCAATAACTTATAAAAATAAAATTAGTTTGACTAAATATTATAAAATTTATTTTAAAAATAATTCAAATAAATAGTTATTAAAACCATCTAATTTTTAAATAAAATAATATTAAATCTTAAATACTTCTTTTTTATCTGCTCATAGTTAAAAAAAAGACTAATATTATATGCAATTTAAAATAAATAAAAACATAAAAATACCTCCTTATCAAGAAAAACTATTCTTAAAAACCTAGATTGGTATGTAACAAGTCACATTATTGCTATTCATTTTATATTATAAATTTAAAAATGAATCGTCTTATAACATGATAGAGTTCTACTTAGTCCAAAATCAACAAATCCAACCCGACCAATTCGAGTCTTCTGTTTTTATAATTTAAAATTTTAGACAAAACTCAAGTCTTCTGTTAGGATATATGTTTTGGCATTATTTATTAATTGGACATATAAGATATTAGTTAGATATTGACTTGAATTCAAAAAGTATTTGGATAATGATTCAGTTGTGATAAAATTCTATTTTAAGTGGGACTCTTGGTTGAAATAGATCTCATATATCTTGTGTGTATCGCGTGCGTGCATTAATAGGATTGGACAATGTGCGCTAATTGTTGATTGATCAAAAATACACTGCGGCAATCTTATTTATTGTGAGATAAATTAAATATGAAATTAAATATGCAGTGGATGTTGAAGTAAAATGTGTGTGTGTGAGGATTATTCAAAGGTGGCTTCCGTCACATCAAGTAGAGATCCAGAATGGATGGGTTCTAGGGACTTAGACGTTGAAGAGAGAGTAGAGTGGGCGTTGAAATTGGAGCTTATGTGGTCTTTGGTGTCTTGCAATTAAATAGGAGTGAGCACTAAAGTGACGTGGGCTGAGTTTTGTTTCAATGGTCTGACGTATATGTGAAGCAGTAAGCATGTGCCTCTGGAAAATTATTTTGTGAGCAAAGTGAATATTATCTGCGGTGAAGAACGGATCAATCGTGGATAAGATTTTTTACTGAGTTTTTTTCGTGAAGATAAATTCATAAGGAAGTCTTCTTGTCTCAAGTATTTTTGTTATTTAATTTTTAGTTGATTAAATACTTAAGCTATTTTTATTTATTATTGTTTTGAGTGAAAGTAGCAAGACAAATCCTCTAACGAGGTTAGTACGAGGCGGTCGTACTATTGGGTGTGAAATTCTTTCACAGGAAGTGAAGTTGAGTGATAGTGTCAAGGGTTGAGTGGTGTCGGCTCAGTAAAGCCTTAGGTAAATCTATTGTACATTCGTGAAAGTGATTAAGCTGATTGAGGGCCCCGCAGATGTAGGCAAGGTGTGCCGAACTGCGTTACTAAATTTCTAGTGTTTTTATTATTTCGGTTTTGCTTGTTTTTATATTTTATTGATGTCAAGAAAATTTGCAAAAAATTTGCGAAATAATTAACCCCCTTCAATTTTTCAGTATCTTCTTATTTTGTTTTGGCATATTTATTATTAATGGGACCTATAAGATATTAATTAGATGATGATAGCTAATCAAATATCTTTATTTGACTTGAATTCAAAAGGTTTTTAGAAAAAATCTTCTAGTTGTGATAGAGTTCTATTTCAAATAAATGCGTATCTTGGCAATATGTGGTATGGACTACTGGTAGACTAGAGCAGCTAATGCATATTGAAGTACCAATATTGAATCAAAAGACTATCAGCGTCTAATGAGGAAAGATTAGCGATTGTGAGAGCCAAGGGTGCTAGCTACGTCCCACTGAAGATGAAGTACCTTTCTCTTGTCTTGAAGAAGCATTAGTGGCTGATGGCCCGCATGTTTTGTCTTTTAGTTTTACCACTCGAGAGAACAACGAAGTTGATCGGCTAAGTTTGCAAATCAAGTTGATTTCTCTTCAGATATTCTTCGATCAGCCTTGGTGTATGTTGGTCAAAGGTGCTTTAAGTAAATCACGTTATAATAGAGTGTAGAACATTTAAAGCTTCGTGTTGATGTTTATATGAATCAACTTGATATCTTCTTTAATTCTCCAACTAGATTGAAACTTAGGAATTGAATTTATCAGGGAGTTGTTTATCTCTATCTCAAATATATTTAATTTTCGTTATTTATTATTCTAATCACTTGAGATATTTATTTATTGTTCTTCGTCAAAAGAGTGCTGAGAAAATCATCTGTTGAGGTTAGTACGATGTAGTCGTACTATTGGGTGTGAAATTCTTTCATAAAAAATGATGTCGAAAGATAATATCAAGGGTTGAGTGGTGTTGGTTCAGAAAAACCTTGGTAAATCTATTGTATTTTTGTGAAAGTGATTAAGCTAGGTAAGAGTCCCGCAAATATAGGCAAAGTATATCAAACTGCGATACCAAATTTCTAGTACTTTTTATTATTTTGTTTTTGATTGCTTTTGTTTTCGTTTGTAATAGAGACGGTCATGGTAAAATCAGAAAGTTTGCGAAACTACTATCCCTTTCAGTTTTTCAATATTGAATTTAACACTTTAAGTATTATTTTATTAAATATATATAATTTATATATTATTATTTACATCCAATAACTTATAAAAATAAAATTAGTTTGACGAAATATTATAAAAGTTATTTTAAAAATAATTCAAATAAAAAGTTATTAAAACCATCTAATTTTTAAATAAAATAATATTAAATATTGATTACTTCTTTTTTATCTGCTCAGAGTTAAAAAAAGACTAATATTATATGCAATTTAAAATAAATAAAAACATAAAAATACCTCTTTATCAAGAAAAACTATTCTTCAAAAACTAGATTGGTATTTAACAAGTCACATTATTGCTATTCATTTTATGTTAGAAATTTAAAAATGAATCCTTTTATAACACGATAGAGTTCGACCTAGTCCAAAATCAACAAATCCAACCCGACCAACTCGAGTCTTCTGATTTTATAATTTAAAATTTTAGACAAAACTAAGTCATTTAAAAAAATTAAAAATAAAATTTATTAGACTTGGAGTTGAACTTAGACTTAAACACGAAGCATTTAGATTCAAACAAAGTTTCGGTTGGACCCAAGCCTAAAATTTGAATCCACTCCACAACGTTCAAAATTGAAAATGATATATTAAGCAGCACTCAATTAGAATACACTCTTTATTTCTTCCTACAGTTTAAAGTGTTTTGACCTTTGATCGAAAGTGCTTTGAGGTTAAGATTTTGACTCGAGGCAATTTTGACCTCAATTTTTTAATTTAAAATTTAAAAATAACATTAAAAATGCAAACTTACCTGGCAGCTACCCAATAAAGCTAGGTAGTAGATACCAACCTCCAGCACTAGCCTGGACGAGGTTAGGCTTACACGTTTCATCTAACCAAATAAGGTGGCTGGCTCAAACCCACTTGCTCAAAAAAATATGCCCATGACCTTATTATTATTATTTTTTTATCACATTAGGTATCCCAGCTTAGTTAGACTAATTCTAAACTTCTACGACCCCACCTCAAGAGTCTAGAGGATGTAAATCTGGAACTTCAAGATCCCTCAGGTTCCTACGTAGCCTGTACACTTCTGCGCACAAGTAATCTTCACATACTTGATTGTTCAGCTGATGATTGATCACTGACTCCTCCCTGCTCAGCATCAGGTTCCCATCAACCCCCAGGTTCCCTAATAGCTCCAACTCTCACTCTGCCGCTGGAAGCGAGGCGTCCGTAATTGATCCGATCAAGGAGTTGCGCCCAGGAGGCTAGAGGATCATCAATAGGAACATGCCTATTTCCCCTCCTTTAAGGTGACTCGAACTCAAAACCTCCTTAAAGAGAGAGTCTTAACTGAGGAATCTGAACCAATTGATCCACCCGTCGTTGTCATGCCCATGACCTTACTTGACCCTTCGAAATGGGACTCACCTAGACACCTTTTTTTATTGGAGAGATCAATTTTGATGCAATGTGAACAATTCGTTAGTTCGGTTTAATTTTGATTTGAATGCAATAAATCCAAACTAAGTTGAACCTAATGCCATTGCTATTTTTATTTTATTTCATAAAAAATATTAAATTTAGTGATTAAAAAATTAAACTGATTTGACCAATAAAATTTTAAATTAACTAACTTTTTAATTCATTTTACTTTAATAATTTTTATTAAAAATAATTATTTTATAAATAATTAATTTTTATAAAAAATCGATTAATTTATATTTAACAATTTTCTTCTGCAATTCAACTTTAAATTATAGTATTTTTTAATTATATTTATTTTAATTTATTTAATTATTAGACCATTTTATAATAGTCTAATACTGATTAAATCTTTTAAACGTTTAATTTTTTGCTTCACCAATTTAACTTTCGGTCTGTTTTTATAAAATATTGCTCAAATTAAGCCTTTTACACTCACATGATAACTTTTCAATCATATGCAAATCAATAACATTTCAAATAAGAAAAATGCAAACAATCCTACAATAGAACTTAATTTTATTTGTTTTAACTGATAAATCTCAAAGCATCTCCATCAAACTTCATTCATGAAATATAATCCTAGACATTTTCAACTACAAAGAACAACATTGTAGCCTCAATCCAGAAACTCTTAATATTTGAACAAATGAAGTTCATAATAGTTCAAAAACCATCGAGAACAATTTATAGCATATCTATAGTACAATGCAAAACCCTGAGCCATAATTCCATGCCTACTGGCTCAATGAAAGCAGTCGTTGAGTTCCAATCCTTCTTTTTCTGAGTCTGTCTGCAATTATAAATGCCAGTTCAAGAGATTGGGAAGCATTCAGCCTTGGATCGCAATGTGTGTGATAGCGAGAGCTCAAGTCGTCGAAAGTGACTGTTCGAGATCCTCCGATGCACTCAGTCACATTTTGGCCCGTCATCTCCAGATGGATTCCTCCAGGATGACTTCCTTCTTGCTCATGAACATCGAAGAATGCACGAACCTCAGCCTGGAAACAAAATCAACATTAAAGCCAAGGATTACAAGAATGCACGTAATTGATACTTTCCATGAAAACAGTTTCTCTTGTGGCAATAAAAACCGCCCTTTTGAGCCAACATGTTGGCATGCCAAACTCAAAGAACTAAACTAAGATCACAAATTCAAAACACAGTTTCTGATCATTCCTTGTTCTTTCTCAAATTTGCAATATCGAACAAAGATGGCACATTCCAACATCCACTTATTGGTAAAAACCTCAAGAGGTATATAACTAGTATTCTTTCTGCATTTGTTTTACTATATATCTCAAACACTGACTTAGCCAAATTTCAGCAATGAATTTACATGTAGAGACATAGTTCAATTTTTCGGATGCTTAAAGGCTATTAGTTTACACACAAGTTTTCTCATTAACTAACTTGTAACAGATAGTTGGAAAAGAAAAAAAAGGATGCCGGATCATACCAAAATTGCATCAAAGGGACGTGTCTTGAGTCCACATGGAGCCTTAATTGTGTTTCCATGCATTGGATCACAGACCCATGTCACAATCTGTCCTGCCCGACGAACTGCTCTGATCAAGTGGGGCAACTTGACTCTCATGTTCTCAGCACCCATTCTGCAGATAACTGTTATTCTTCCTGGCTTGTTGTTAGGATTCAAGATTTCAATAAGCTTAATTAGCTCACTTGGATCCATTTTCTGGCTCACCTGCATCAGAAGTAGTGTTTTCAGCCACAAGCTTTTGTTGTTAAATGGACAGACACAAAAGGAATATATGTGTAATATTGACGATGAAGGAAGTTTAAACTGAACATGATACCTCACAGTCACATAAACTTATGATACCAAGTTAAAAGCAATTTTCTCAAAAATTTAAGTTGTTGGATGTGATTGAACTTGGAGAATAAATCTTAATATACATCAATGAGACATGCATAGCACAATTGCTCTTTAAACAACTACTTGAATGTTCTAACAAATTCCAACATGAATAAGTTAGTTTCAACTACATTTCAGGTGTAAATGGTGAAATTTTAGTATAATTTTCAAATAAGTGTGTCAATTATCAACTTCTACACAAGGGAATAGGTTCACAGTTCAGCTTATGCAGGTAAACCAAGTTTGATTTCTCATCAACAAATTTCACTTCTTCTCACTTATGAAGGTGATTAGTTCTGAACTGTATCGTTAGTAATACAAAGGATCAATTATTGATAAAATAGAATTGCGTTTTAAGCACCTTGATGCCAAGAGGATTAGAAATTCCTCTAAGGAACTCAACATGGGCACCGTCAAGCTGACGGGTTCTCTCTCCACACCAAAGCATGTGAGCAGAGCAATCATAGTACTGGCCAGATGTAGAATCCAGTCTTGTAAGGGCTTGTTCATAGGGCAAAAGCAAACACTCGTGTGACGTCCAAAAGTCAGTAGTTGTCATAATAGGGTGTTCCACTGTAAGTCCTGCTGCAGCCATGAATCCTAAGGCCTCATCTACACGGTGAGCCAATTCTTGGTACCTAAATGACAAAACAGAAGCAGAAATTATAAACATGGAAATCCCCGGTTCACATCCAACAAGCAGACTCCGCAAAACTGGACATAACATTAGCAATTACCAAATGACAGTAGCTTCAAAATGATGTACAATCATACAAAAGATCTAAGTGAGACTCCAACCAACGTAAACATAATCCTGCATACCTGTCTCCCTGTTCACTGTGTTCCGCGAAATCAAGATTCCACTGCGTAACTCTCTGCATTGCAGCATATCCTCCAGTTGCAAAGGCCCTAAGAAGGTTGAGAGTTGCTGCAGATTGGCAATAGGCTCTTATCAGCCTCTGTGGATCTGGAATTCTTGATTTCTCATCAAAAGAATCTCCATTCACGTTGTCCCCTTTGTAACTTGGCAGTTTCACTCCATCTCTCTCCTCAAAAGGATCGGACCTAGGCTTTGCAAATTGACCAGCCATTCTTCCCACCTAAAACCAATCAGGAATCTCAATTATGTTATTTCTAGCAATCTGAGGAAATAACTACACAATAGTAACGCAGAAGATGACAAATTTCAACTCAAGTTTTAATCTTAACCAACACCCACCATGTTTTATCCTTAATCTTAACTATAGCAAGCTGAATTATAAGAATATCCAGAATCATGAACCATAGAATTGAAATAACTCAACAATCTCGAGAGATCTAACCTTAATGACAGGCATTTGACCGCCAAACATAAGCACAACACTCATCTGAAGTAGAATTCTGAAAGTATCCCTTGTATTATTAGCACTGAACTCCTTGAAACTCTCAGCACAATCACCACCCTGCAACAAGAACGCATTCCCCATGGCAGCCTCCGCAAGCCTCTCCTCCAAGTTCCTAGCTTCTCCGGCAAAAACAATCGGCGGGAACGCCTCGATAGTCTTCAAAACCGATTCAAGCTCAAAGGCATCGGGATATTCAGGAAGCTGCAAAGCCTTCTTCGTCTTCCAGCTGTCCAACGCCCACTTCCCAGTCCCTGGCGCCGCAGCGGCGGACCGCTTCTCCGCCACCGGATTCTTCGCCGGCTCCGCGGCGTGTACGGCGGCGATCAAAGGAAGTCTTCCACGTTTCTCGGTCTTAGAAAAGAGAGAGAAAGCGGGCCGTTGTTGCTGCTGGCGTCTGAGGTTAGGTTCATGAGAAAGTTGGTCACTTTTTCCGTACACAGACTTGGAAGAAAGAGTCGACATAGCCATTTTTCTCAAAACTTCCTCTCAACCCTCTTCTCCTTCAACACGCTATAGAGAAGGCTAGATAGAAAAAGCTAGTCAATGGAGGATCCAAGAAATAGGGAGCGAGTGGGTGAGCGGAAGGAGACGAGCAGAGGGTTTATATAGGGGTTTGGTGGACTTTCAATAGTCAAAGTCTCAAAGGTGGTTGTTGGGGCTAGAAGGGGTAGTTCGGTAATTTCAACGCAATAAATATGAAACCGCAAGTTGGGAGTTAGGCTTGTCCAAGTCACGTGATCACCCCGGGTCAAGTGTATGATTGGCAAATGTGTAACGACAAAACCCACCAACCGCAGACCCATATGTGCTTATATATATGTATGTAATGAATTATTACCTACCAACTATAATACTTTAATATTATCATATACTTAAACTACGTGGTTAGGTACATTGCCTCTAATTTAGTACTAATATGGTAATTAATTAAATTGTTACCAACTTATCAGATTTGGGAATAATATAAAACTGATATTATTCGCTAATA
The DNA here is from genome assembly GCA_025629845.1 of Erythroxylum squamatum. Taxonomy (NCBI): domain Eukaryota; kingdom Viridiplantae; phylum Streptophyta; class Magnoliopsida; order Malpighiales; family Erythroxylaceae; genus Erythroxylum; species Erythroxylum squamatum. The sequence continues at coordinate 27,194,901 of JAOTBA010000203.1, forward strand.
TTATTTTTTAATGTTTTTAAAATCATATTAGAAGTTAAATCTATAAGGGAAGAGGTTTAAAATTTAAAATGTTCCGGTATTAAATTATTATAAAATCGACTAAAAATTAAATAAAATTCAAAATTTAAAATATGAATTAAAAAGATTGTCTTTACCCATCGAAGATTTTAAGGCTTAATTAAAAAAATTGTTAAATGAAAATTTATTTATTTATTTTAGTTTATAAGAATTTATTAATTTAATAAAATTAATCAATTAATTAATAAATTGATCAAATTTTAACAATAGGAGTTATTAAAGTAAATCGAACCTAACAATTTGATAGTGTAAGATTTTTACAGTTGAATCAACTGAACCGGTTGACTTTTTAAATTATTAATTTTTTCAATCCCACACTTTAAATAAATTATTGTGATGAATAATTTAAGATAAATGGATAAACTCAATATAAATCATCATTAATAAATTATCAACATAATATTTATTGATGCAAAATTTTTAAAGGATTTAAATAATTCAAACTCATGAACTCAAATATTATATATAGAGTCAAAAACTTCATTTTAAAATAAACTATATTTACCTCTAATTTTATGTTAAGATAATGATTTATGTAAATAGTTGATAAGTTATTAAATTTAAGTATAATATAAAAATAATATTAATTGGTAATTTTCTTTTATGTAATCTCATAATTTAAAAAACGAGTAATTTAAAATTAAGATATAAATTCAATCTAAATCATAATTAATAAATTAATTAATAAAGAAGCTTCTTAGCACAATAATTTAAAATTCAAACTTATAAAAAGCAACAAGATTGCACCAATCAATATAAGTAGCGTGGCTTATCTCTTTAATCCCTCTAAGAGGAAATATCCGCCAATAATTGATGGAATTAGGAGTACGACATGTCGTTTTCAGGGTAAGAGTAATGCGGTCTGGTCGACCTCGTAAGTTGATATATCAAAATTTAAAAATACATTTAATTTATAAATATTAATAATTTATTTAAACATGTACAAATTATTTTATATACACAATAATTTATTATGTATTTGTGATTAGGGAATAATAATTACGAGTTTTATCATCGATTTAACTGTAAAAATTTTGAGCCGTTTATTTTTTTGATTCGTTATTAACTTTCTGGTTCGATTTAATTTAATAAATCTTGTTGTTAAAATTGATCAATTTATTAATTAATGGTCAATTTTTATAAAGTAATTAGTTCTTATAAATTATGATAAATCAATTAATTTTTATTTGATATTCTTTTTTTAAATGAACCTTCAAAATTTTTGATATATATGTATAATCTCTTTTAATTATATTTCAAAATTTTTAATTTTATTTAAAATTTAATCATTTTTATAACTATATAATACTAATTTAACTTTTAATCTTTAAAAAATTGTTTTTCTTACTAATTTAATTTTTATTTTTAAAATATTAAATTTTATTATTATGACACGAAACCTTGTTCTTTAACATTGACATTTGACAGTCCTCGGGGATGGTACATTCCAGCAATAATGGGATATTTCTTTTTGGAGTATGTAAGAAAGACTCTAAGAGCAATTTCTACCTTATTTCATTAAATTTTAATTGCCTATTTTTATAGGATCTACATAAATATGTGGACTAGATTAAGGGTCCGTTTGGTTGAGCTTTTATCAGTAGAGCTTTTATTAGTAGAGCTTTTGTCAGTAGAGCTTTTCTAAAAAGAGCTTTTTTTAAAAGCCAGTTGACTGTTTGGCTGTCAATTAAAAAAACAGCTTTTTTAAAAGAGCTTCATAC
>JAOTBA010000203.1:27212030-27222433 GCA_025629845.1 Erythroxylum squamatum
TGTTTATGGTTCTGAGGTAGTGATCAGATGGGTTTGTGAGATTAGGGCAGGGAAATCCATTTGAAGAGAAGAACTGTAGGAAATACAAAAATAAAATAAAATCAAAAGGCAGTATTCCAAAAAGTTACAAAAATTTTAATTGACGCTTTTGCGTGTTAGGGATCACACTATACCTCTTCCACTGCAGAAACAGGACCAAAGAACACAGTCCTACCAGAAGAGAGAAGGCAGAGATTGTTGAAGAGCTGGAAGACTTCACTGCTAGGTTGATGAATAGATGCAATTACAGTCCTTCCATGTTGGTGAGCGAGCTTGACGATGCGGTTCATGACATGGTAAGAAGCTGCACTGTCGAGTCCGCTGGTGGGCTCGTCGAGGAAGAGAAGCTTTGGACGCGTCAAGATTTCAATGCAAATGCTAACTCTCCTCTTCTGTCCGCCGCTCAGACCTCTTACGCTCCACCCTCCGATCCTAGTGTCGACGGAGTCCTGCAACCCCATCTCCAATATTGTGTTGTCTGCTCTTTCTTTCTTCTCAGATGTGGACATGGTGTCCGGTAGCTGAAGCTGAGCTGAGTAGTATACTGCTTCCCTTACTGTTAAGGTTGTCATCAAAGTATCATCTTGCGTTACATAGGCCTGTCACCATCAGACAACATTAAAAAATCAATATATCTAATCGTTGTTAAATTTTATGAAATTTGAAAAAAAAAAATAGAAACTAAGAATTTAGGGACTTTATTAAGAGATGATCGGATTAATCAGTCAAATTATACCGAAGTTCCAAAAGCCAGTGCCGCCTTGCGACCGTTGACCAGGATCTTCCCCCTTTGCCGCTCGCTGGATCTTAATCTACCTGGATGTGAAATTGTTATTTATAAGCATTAAAATTTATAAGAGCTTGATCTGCCTGGATATGAAATTTTTGTTTACTACAAATCTCAGGAGTGTGAGTTAATCCCGAATCTATGGGTGGCATTTGGGTCAAATCTCTGGGGATGTCCGTTAAGCCCAAATCTACGTATGGCGTTTGAGTCTAAGTCGACAAGATCCAGTCCATCCACCTCAAGATGAACTGACCAAGCTCAGGTTGATGGGCCCAAGGCCTGATTTATTCAAAAAATTGGGTTTCGAATCAGGCAAGGGCATAGATTCGAGATGCCCGGACTCAAATTGCTTGGGCCTTATCCACTCTAAAGTCTAACAATAATAATAAAAAGATATTATTTTTTATTTTTAATTTAAAAATAAAAAAATAGATTGACCTGCGCTAAGTTGGGATGAGACTCGAGTTTGTTAGGCTATGGTTAGTCAATCCTCTCCCAACTTGACTCATTATCATCCCTACCCAAATTGAATTCAGTTAGATAAAGTTTAAATTTTTTATTTTAAAAATTTTGAATTTTAAACTAAACTTGAGCTTTGACAATCTGATCTTAATCTAACCCAAAGTTCAAAAGTTAATAGAAAATTATATAATTTTCTATTCTTAATATAAACCATTAAGTCTTGTTGGGCTCGAAGAAAATACAAATCCCTCCAGAAACATTGAAAAATTATTAAATATAAAGATCTAATAAATAGTTTTTTTTATTACAATATAATAAATAAATTTATAAAAATACTGCTTAAATTTCGTATTTAATAGTTTGGTTGGTTATCTGCCTACCATTATTTAATAAATATAGAGTTCAAGTAAATGTAATTTTAACAAATATTTATCCTTCTGATAAATACGTACTCAAAGGAAACAAAACTCTCTAAGGTCCTTGAATTTTATGGTAAAATACACTTAATTGCTCATACCTCAATTATTATTAATTAACTTTCTAAACTTGTAAATTATAATTATATATCATTTTTATTAAAATAATAAATTAAAGGTTTGTAAAAAATAAAATTTGAAAATTTAGGTCCTAATTATAAATAAAAAGTGCAATTTCAAAAATTGGAAATTAACTCATTAAAGACCTTTGACTTTTCATTTATAATATTAATGTTTCAAATGTCAACTTTGATGATGAATTAAGATATCTCATCTAAAATTACTCTATTCAACCATATTTAATGTCTAAAATGATGTCGTTTTAAGTATTGGTTATAAGTTTAGAAACTTTTTTAATACTTAAAAAGATATCATTTTAGACATTACACATAAGTTTATAGACTGTCTAATCCTATTTAATGCTTAAATTCTGTCAAAAAAAACTAACAAAATCATGTTTGAAAACCTAAAACGACCTTATTTTAGACAGGGTTACAAGATAAGTTGTTCTCGTGCACAATTATTACGGGACCTTTTATAATAATATTATATCATATATCTTAAATAATTATATTCCTTTTCTTTTCTTCAAATTAAAATATAGTACTCATTATTTCATTTACATGTTAAATAATGAAATATGACATATAGAATATATATGTATATAAATAAAACTAAGGAGCAAGAGGAGGCCATGCGCATGGTGCATACCTGCCAACGCGTTGAGAAGTGTGGACTTGCCGGAGCCTGAAGGACCCATTATAGCCAAAACCTGCCCTGACTGAGCGAACCCCGTCAGCCCTTGCAAGATTGGCCTGTGTTCACTTTTCCGATCAGCTACAATAACCCACAGATCCTGCCATGTCAAACAGATGCCATCTTTGTTATTATTATTGTAGTTGGGTTCTCCCTTTAAAACATCATCATCTTCCCGTCGAGCGGACTGCTCCATCTCTATCGTCACCGACGGTGCTTTGCTTAGATTACTCGCTGAACGTGAAAGTTCAGAACTGGTACTACGGCAAAAGCTGTTAATATTGAAGGGAAATTTAGTGTTATTGGCAGAAGGATAGTGATCATGATCATCCTCTGAAGCTATTGTTTTGGTGATTGAACTTGGTGTCCATCTGGGTACGTGATGAGCACCAGCACTACCATGAGTAGTGTCCATTGCAGGGACTCGAGAGTTTCTTAGGGGGTTTTGGCTTGTAAGTTCGACGATGAAGAAGAGATATATAACATGTAGGTAGTAAGTACGTGGAAGGAGATGGTCCTCTTGGGTATGACTTGGTCTTGCCGATCTTTGTCACCATCCATGCATTAACCTTAAGCTGTCGCCCATATAACAATGGGCAGCTGGCGGCTCCAGATAAATATAAACCATAATAATGGCAATTGTCAAATATGGACACGTGGTGAGAACGCTTAATAGAGCACAGTGTTATCTTATTTCTAACAGAAAAGGCTTATTTCTGATAAACACATAAAAATAGAAAAAAGAAATTTATAAATATTTTTTTCCATTTCTTAATGTAAAAAAACATACACGTATTGAAATACAAATATTTTTTTTATTTGAGGAAACCCTGTAGGCGGATAAAGCGGGCACACCTCTCCGAGAGTTTAATTGACGCACTATCCCATAGGCGGGCCAAGTGGGTGCACCTCATCATTGAGGGCCCAACCAGTTCTCCACCTACAGCCTACAGGTAAAACTCCGGGTGCTCCAGGCTTTTACAAGAGGGGTTAGCATAGAATCGAACCTGAAACCTAACCGAAGTCAAGCCCTGCTCACAACCATCGAGCCACACCCCTTGAGAGCTGAAATACAAATATAACAACAACTAAAAATCAAATAATAGTAAAATAAAAAAGCAAATATGTATAAATTTAATTTAAATTTATATTTAAAAGATTAATAAAAATTAATTGAAAATGATATAATTTTAAAAAAGAGAATTTAAAATTGTGCAAGCAACTTTCAAGTTAAATTCAAGAAATTTTAATTAAATTTTAATTAATTAATTTCAATGTTGATTTTTAATGGTAATAAACTAAAAACATAAATATCAATTTAATTATACTTAAAAATTTCTCATGTTAAGATTATGAACAGAAATAACTTAATTTGATTATTTAAATTTTGTAAATATAAAGTTAAATTAAAATTTTTGTTTAATTTTTAATTATTTAAATAATTTATAAAATTATTGTTATATATTTAAATTTAAAAATAATCGCGGTTTCCACCAATTGTTGGAAGAAAAAGTTGGAGTCCTCGGAGAAGCCGCCTCACTTTTTGAAGGTGGTACTGTTTAAAGTCCAATAAGGTGTCTACTCGTATTAAAAGCTCTCATTAATGTCTTAGGGCTCTCAGGCTTAAGTGAAGCTGCGGGTTTAAATCACCTTCAAGTATGCAGTCATTTAAAATTTAGGATTAGAGCTTTATCTTTCACAAGGAACCTATCCGGCTCGAGCGGGAATTAGTCTAAGTGTGGACAATTTAAAATTATCTTTCCATAATTGAAACCCTCTTTAAGACACCTCGTGAAAAAAAAAAAAAGTTTTATATGTTGTAAGTTAGCATGTATTATTGAGAAAATGGATTAAGTTCTTAAACTTATTTAAATTATTTACTCAATTCAATTGTAGGTAGAGAGATTGTTTCGGATAGGCCCACATAAAATAATATATATATATAAAGTTAAAAATAGACATATAAGATAATAATAAAATTAAAAATAAAAAATGTATAGATTAAAATATAAAAATAAGTAAACTTTTAGGCTAAATAATTAGGAGGAAAGTATTACATATTAAATGTTTAGTGTATACAATCCAAAGGAAAAAATTTAAAAGATCTATAAGAACGAAAATGACCTCTCTAAGAGAGATATCTTATCAGCATCTTATTATACCAAAATTTTCAATTGAGGGTCGTGTCATCGTATAGTTATAGTTATTAATAAATATAATATTAAATTATATAATAAATTACAAAATGAAAATGTTTAAATTAATTAGGATGAAAAAGAGAGTGAAAAAAGCGTATGCATATTATCCTTGTTCATTTTATCTAAAATATACAAATACTATTTCAATTGTACATTACATATGTATAGTTTTAGCACTATATATTAAAAATTGCATATTTTATAATTAGTTTTTTCTATACTTATTTAATATAAAGTTAAAATAATTTTTAAAATACAAAACGTAAAATAATGTCTTTTTTTTAATTGAATTCGGACCTGAGTTGCCCAGGTCTAAGCTTACTTAGGCCTAATCCTTCTAAACAAAACAATAAAAATTGATTATTCCTTCTATAATTATCATAAAACATTAAACTATTGTGTATTTTCTTTCAAAAAGTGGTACGAGGAATCAAGAAAAAGAAGAGGAAAATACAAGCAGGACGACACCGGTGGAAGCCACGATCGTTGGGTAATTGTGAGTAAAGGTCGGGTTTTGATACACCCCCTATTGTCAAAAAAGATGACAAGTACGGTTATCAATCACTTCTTAAAATGACAACGTTTTAGAATCATCATAAAATGGCGTTGTTTCAATAATTTAAGTCACTTCTGCTAATTACCCTATCATGTCTAATTGATGAGACTTCCTGGACACATGGCACTACCACGTCATTAAAGATAACGGAGGCATTATGTCAGGTTATTTAAAAAAATTAAATATTTAAATATTTTATTGTTATTTTTTAAAATTCTGGCCACAATTAAAAATTTAACACAAGTTTGAATTTTTATATAAACCCAAAAGATTAGTAGTAGCATCCAATCCAATCCAATCTTTAAATAAAAATATGTATTTCACTCTGGTAAACAAAGGACAAATATTATTTATGATTTACTGCAAGCAGTGATTAAAAAAAGGTGAAAATTCAAATAACCTAGCAAAATTAAAAAGGCTCCTAATTTTAAAAAGAGAAAAACGAGTTATTATCGAAAAATTCAAACGATTTAATCATAAAAATGTTGAACCTTCTAACTTTTTGGTTCTGTTGTCAACTTTTTATTTCGATTTACCTTAACAACTCTTGTTATTAAAAACCAATCAATTCATTAATTAACATATCAAATTTTTTAAATTAATAAGTTATTATAAACTAAAATTAATTAAATAATTATCATTTTATAATTTTCTCAATTAAAATTAAAATCTTTCAATAAGTAAAGACAATTTTTTAATTATATTTTAAAATTTTAAATTTTATTTAATCTTTAACGCCAATTAAACCTTTTAAACTTTATCTTGTTCTAATCCTGTTTCGTGCATAATACGAACTCATTTTGTAGTATCATTTGCAAAGCCTACAAAACGACGTCATATTGGTGCTCGTATTGGGCACGAAACAAGTATGGAACTTGGAACAGTATATCCGGCCCCTTTAGTTTATGGAACTATGAAAGAAATCAACTTTTTTTTTAATTTGCAAAATTTCTGCTAAACCTTAACATGAGTTACAGTTTAACTTAACCTGTAATCTAAGTATATCAAATATAATCTATTGTTGACCGTTGACGCCAGAATATGGATAGTCCAGAATATTAAACATCCTAATCGGAGGGTGTACAATTATTATCTATCTTTTCCTTAATTTGTCCAAATTATCAAAATGATCAATATGATTAAAAAATAATAAATTTAATTTGACTTTCTTATACTATTAATAAATAAGAATCATATTTAAGCTAATCCTGTAAATAAATAATTTAATATATTGAATTCTAATTAATTCCATAAATAACCTTTTATAATAGGTGAAAATTAATATATATTTGTTTTATATTGAGTTATCTTAGTTTTAGTTTATGGTACTCTACAGTTTATATATGTTTATTGGTAAACTTTTTTAATGAAATTTGATGATAATAGAATTTGATCTTTTATTATCTAAAAAAGAACTTAATTGTTTACATCATTTCTTAATTTATAATCTTAATTTATATTAATATCTAAATATAATTTGTTTTTTTGGTTGCTCCCAAGATAAGCACTCATTCAGAGTATTCATAAGCTTTTAGTGTCTACCCACTTGTTCAACAATCATAATCTGTACATCCTGATCGTATCCTGAAGGTAAAATAGTTGAAAAAGAACGTAAGGAAGAGAAAAAAATGTCAATGAGGTGTTAGACATTTTTGTTAGACATTTTTGTCCCTAGGGACAACTTTGTCCATGTCTCATAAAGTTGGACTAACATTAATTGCAATTTTGGTTTTTAAATAAATTATCAGTTAAGTTACGTCATTTGATCCAAATAAAAATAATAAAGTGACCCAATAAATGATCTAGATTAATGAGTCGAAGTCCGGGTAAAAAAGGGTCCCGATTAGTGTAGACCGGGTCCATATCGACCATGTGATGTGAAAGCATGATATGAAAGCTATATAAAGGTTAAGGTCTCCTGCAGTTACTAAAGAATCATTCACGAGCATAAGGATTCTTGACCCGTTAGGAAAGCTCGTGATTTGAAGAAACTGTAGAAAGACCTAGCCCGTGAGTCAATGATCACTTTCCACTAAAGGTCCTGGGAGATTCGGAAACGTTTGAAGCTCAGAATGGGCATCGGAATAAGAGATGGAACCGAAATTCAGGTATTCCGCATTAACTTCGTTTTGAATCCTTTCGTGTAGCTCCGGGATACGTAATAAGGCTCCTACTATGTATCAACATGACTAACTAAGAACATTAAGAAAACTGGTTAAATTTCTTTCACCTGCACTAAAAACAAATGCGAGATGCCACTCGAATTGCTTAGCTATATATGAACCAACAAACAAGCTTATTTCCAACCTTGTATGCATTTAATAAGTAGGTTAATATGGAAAGGTTCACCAAATTATCAAGCTTCTCACTTCTTCACTATAATAAATAAGTCAAATTGCGATTGGATCTTATAACTTAATTTAATTTGTGTGTCAGAAGTTCAATCAAGCTTCAAGAAAGCGAACCTGAGCTTGACTGATCTTCATATTGACCTGAAAAATTTAAGCCTAATTGGTTTTAGATTGACCTAAAATACTTGAATTCATTAAATAATAAAAAAGACAAAGCTTGAAATTCAAAATTGATCTAATTAGGCTGAGCTTGGATCAAGTCACTAAGTACTTCTAAGCTACTTCTAAGATTGAAGCCTAACTTGAGTATAATTTTTTAAAACTATACTCAAATTCAGTTTAATCAAAAATTTACTTGTTGATTTCAAGGTATAAGGAAAGGCCAACTTTTGTTGACCATTGATGCCAAAATATAAATAGTCAAGAATATTAAACATCCTAATTGGGGGGTCTACAATTATTATCTAAATTATCAAAATGATCAATATGTTTGAAAAATAATAGACTATGGATATATAATTACTTTAACTTGATTATCTTATAAACACAAAAGAATTTATTAATTGTGTAAAAAACCCTTTTATAATAAATGAAAATTATTATTTCATTCAAAAGGATAATTTATATTTTGAACAAAATGAAAATAAATAATACATCATGTTTATAAAATGTATTTGTAATGTACATTTTGAAAATAGGTGTTTCATTTATTAATAAATATATAAATTTAGTAAAATTAATAAAATTTCAAAATTTGAAGAACTAGTAACTAAAATAAAACATTAATTATTATGAAATTCTAAAAGTTGAGCGTCTTCCATCACACAATTTTTTACTTCTAATCTAAGTATATTGAAATCATACAAAGTACGACCATTAATGTTTGTTTTACTCCTAAGCTTCCGTGTCTTCCTTGTTCTTGTATATGTCTCTTTACATCTTTATCTCACGAGTTATTATCGAAGTGACAACACAATAATGCATCACATGCATTATTTAGAAAGAAGAATTATAAGCAACATCAATACGGAAAGAAGATTGGATAATGTATTTGATGTTGAAAGAATTAAAATAAATAAGTTTTAAAAATAAAAAATAAAGAAAACAAGTAATATATTTTAATTATACTTGTTTCAAAATATTTAACTTCATCTATCAAATATCTATTATCTCAATACTAAATAATGTAAATTATTTTTCTTAAATTAATTTCGATAAATACCCACTTTTTTGCTATTAATATTTTATTATCTATCTCAATGAATTGGTACCCCAAAGCCAACTATAATAATAAATGAATTTCTTTTGGTGAATGCATAACCATCACTACACTGTTTTAGGAAATATTGTCAAAAGTTGGGACCACTTTATTAAACATATATTATCTGTTTCCTACCCTACCGTAGTCTTTCTTTTCATGTTACTCTCATGGCTATTTATTAAAGGGTCACACACGATACAACGATTGTTCATTTCCTTCTCTAAATGTGTAAGTCTCCCTTTTCCTTTTAAGTTTATTTCTTTATGCACCCTTGTTCAACAAGATATTGCTTAAGTGATCAACACGTAATGTGTTAGAATAAATATAAATATAAGGTAGCTAGCTATTAATAAAATATTAATAGCAAACTTTTTGCTAAACTTGAACTCGTGTTACAATTTAACTTTAACCCGCAATCTAACTATATCAAATATAAAAGAACGTTTTTTAAAAGAAATTAAAAATTTAAAAATAATATAATTTAGTTCAAACTCGATCAAATCTTATCCTTACTCAAGCCTTGAATCGAACCCCAATTCTAAATCCTTAACAAAAGTTTTATATCGAATTTAGGTCACACAAGGTTTGAATCCAACCCATTAATGTTGTCCTTACTCACGCCTATTCGACAGGCCTTAATTTATTACTATTGTTTGTCCTATAGATAGCAAAAGAAGTTATTAATAATATTGAATTAAAAACTTTTAAGTATTAATTTATTAAATATTTTATTAAACATATATAATTTACATATTATTATTTACATCCAATAACTTATTAAAATAAAATTAGTTTGACTAAATATTATAAAAGTTATTTTAAAAATAATTAAAATAAAAAGTTATTAAAATCATCTAATTTTAAATAAAAATAAGATTAAATCTTAAATACTTCTTTTTTTTGCTCATAGTAAAAAAAAACACTAATGTTATAGACAATTTAAAATAAATAAAAATATAAAGATACCTCCTTATCAAGAAAAACTATTCTTCACGATTGGTTTTTAACAAGTCACATTATTGCTATTCATTTTATACTTGAAATTTATAAATAAATCATCTTATAACTCAAGTTCGACCTAGTCCAAAATCAGTAAATCCAACCCGACCAACTCGAGTCTTCCGATTTTATAATTTAAATTTTTATACAAAACTAAGTCATTTAAAAATAAATTTTATTAAACCCGATCCGAGTTAAACTTAGACTTAAACATGAAGTATTTAGATTCAATCAAACTTTAATTAAACTTAGACTTTGAGGTTAAGATTTTGACTTGACGCAATTTTGTCCTGAATTTTTTAATTTAAAATTTGGGTACTTGGCAGGTAGGTTTGCATTTATCCAGATCCTATCATGAAATATATATATATATATATATATATACTTGGCAGGTAGAAACAAAGTTATTTTTAAATTTTATAGATATAAATAATATTATTTTAAATGAAACAATGTTATTTTTAAAATTTTATATATATATATATATATAAAATTTTAAAAATAACATTGTTTCATTT
>JAOTBA010000203.1:27250589-27262107 GCA_025629845.1 Erythroxylum squamatum
CTTTTATTAATTTTAACTATATTTTATTTTATAATAAAATTATTTATGCTAAATAATTTTTAAAGTATATTAAACAAAATGCAAAGTACCATATTGAAGAAAATTTTAGATAACCATCTTATAGGAAATAATTTAAAGAGATGTCACATTTTCTTATAGGAAATAAAATTAATATGAAAAATAAATATTAAGACATTTAAAAAAAGTTTAATAAATAATTAAATAATCAAATAATATATTTAGTAGATAATAAATTATAAAAAACAGATTAAAAAATTAAAATAATATCTTATGCTAAACTAGCCAAGCCTAAAGGAAACATCCTTATTACAAATTGTTAAGCAGAATCGATGGAAGAGTCTTGTGGTTTAACAACATCCATGTACTGATGACGAGTAATTCTAACATTCAGCTAATTATGTGTGGTTGTGGAATATCACACAATTGACTATTTAATAGAAATTCCCATATATGTCTTACATTTAATCTCTTACAAAATTAACGACAAACTTGGAGATCGATTTTTCACTTCCATGTGATGATATTTGTACTCGTCGCACTAAACCAATCTCTTCACATTGCTGCCTTTGTCAATATGTGCTCTTACTAAAGACCTTTCCACTGCTTTGGCAATAATAATCCACCAGCTTGTAACAATAAAAGAGCACTCTTACCACTTGACATAGAATTGGCAAACGCAAACAGATTTTGGACCAAGCATTTCATCAAACAGTTGACATGCCTGTTTCAAACTATCAAGCCTTCTCGCATCGGGTTGCTTCCAGAAGAAACAACTGCAAGTGTTTTAAGCCCCTAACATCAGAAAATGTAACTGAAACAGGAACTTGGAATTTATACGCATTTACCAGTTTCTCCTCAAAGTATAAAGTCTCCATCATCATACTTTCAATGCTGTCAAAACAGCCTCGATTTATCATTTTTAGTTGTATCAACCAGTGGCTGATAGCATTGTTGCGAGATCCGTACCTTAAAGGTTGAAAAATTGAAATTGAAAAAAACTATAGGATTAAATTGAAAAAAAGAAAAAGATTTAACCTTCACTTACCTAACTCGTCCCTCCTCTTCCCCATTCGGATGCCTCCCAAGTCCCAAGTCCCAAGTCTCTCATTGGCGCTCCAACTCGCCATCTAGTCGGTGTCCAGTCACAACCGTCATCGCTGCCTTGCCACACACATGCAAGCACACTTCAAGTCGCATCACTAGATCTGCTACTTGCCGTCGGTCTCCCAACATTGCTGGCTATAGGAGAACGAAGATGAACCAACCTGAAGAGGAGAGGGATACGTGAGGAGGAGCAAAACACTATAGGTTTCAGAAAAGAGGAGAACAGATAAGAAACAGAGAGTCGGCAGACGCTTCTTTACGTAAATTGTTTACGCAAATTTTAAACGTTAAAAACAGCTTCCCGAAAAAGCTGTTTTTTTTGGGCTTTTATGAAAAGTTCCAAATTTTAGCTTTTCAAAAAGTTGTATTCTGGCTTTTAAAAAAGCTGTTTCTATTCCAAAAGCACTTTTTAATTTTTCAGCCAAACAATCATTTTTTCCTTAAAATAGCTTCTGCGGTATGAAAAAGTGCTTTTGAGACTTCCAAAAGCCGAACCAAACAGGCACTAAGTGGTGTGGTACCCATGAGCCTTTTAAGTTATCCACGGGATATGCTTTTATAATTAATCGACAATTACTTTTATCTACAATAAAATCTTACAAAAAATATTATAAAAGAATATTTGAGCATTTAAGTTACCACATAGCCTCTGAGATCTATACCAGTACTCTAATATTTTTTTTATTTATATTTTCATTCAATATTAATTTAATTTTTGAAATGATTATACCGAGATACGAGACTCTCTAACCTTTATTTCTATTTTGCAGCCAAACATCAAAGAAGCTATTGGTGAGATAAAGAGAATGAATTACATAAGCTCAATCTTACTTGTCGTGACCAACGTATTAGTTTTAATAACTTGCTTATTCTTATTTTATGATTAATCATTAAGCACAACAAAATTATCTTATACTATTGAAATTATAAATTATAGAATATTAGAGAAAGTATTACTTTAAGCTTTAACATTTTCCATAGTTGATTATTTCTAAATTTTGGTATATAGAATAGTTAATTAGGAATTGAAATAACTAAGTTATCAATAAATTCGCAGACTATCCAAAATAAACTTTTCTCACGAGTAACTTAGTTTATCGCAAAAGCAAAATACCAAATAAATAAAACACCGACGTTTGGTAACGTAGTTCGGCAAACTTGCCTACGTCTGCGGGGCCCTCACCCAGATTAATTTCTTTCACTGTAGTTCACAAAAATTACAAAGATTGATCAACCCCGTACTACTCAATCTATGTAACCAGCCCACAACTTAGCTACCCGTGAAAGATTTTCACGCTCACTAACACGACCGACTCGTGTTAACCTCGTCAGAGGATTTTCCTAACTACTTTACTCAAACAAAGGAACAATGAAAACCAGCAAACATAAAAACTCCAGATCAGAAGTTTCCCACAAACATAAACAGACTACTGCACATGTTCTTCATGCCACCATCAACAACAACGTCACCTTTGTGCTGCATTAATCAGTCACTTCAAGAACTCATAAAAATCCAGCAACACTTCAATATCGTAGACTGCCTGATAGAACTAAATTAATAAAAAGCGTTGCACCAAGACGCTGAATACAAACAACCGAAAGTGACAGCCCCTTTAAGCTACTATTGCACCCACGGTTTCTGACAGAAGAAACAAAGTAATTGCGCAGCCAATTAACCCCTTCACCATATGATGTTCACGCAAAAACCCAGAGCCTATACAGTAATAAAATCACCAACAACTTAGCACCTTGATTGCCGTGCACACAGTTTTTCACCAAAGATAGACAATCAATCAAATACCAGCGCAATTATCAACGCCTATAGTGTATATGTCACAGAGTCCACTCTAAAACAAAAAACCCATACAACTAGGTTTTTATTATTTTATGGAATCCTAGTCAAACTTGGACTTATCCAACAATTACTCTACTAATCCATATCAAGTCCAATTTCGAATTTTCCAAATCAAGAGCCCAATTCCAAAAAAGAATCTCCAGCATATAATGTCCAATTTAAGTCAAATCTTCAAGACATAAAAATGTCAAAAATAAAAATAGGATTTATTTAAAATAAATCCTAACAAGCTCTAACTATAAGCCGGGACCCCCTAAGACGATGTGAGTTTCGGGATGGCCCCATGACAGATAAAACAGAAAAGGAATCTTGGGAAAATAAGCTCGAACTTGGTGCTGCTAGATAGCCCATCTTGTTTTTGAGGCTGCAAAAAGGTCTAAAAGCATTATATAATTTAAAAATTAAGGTTATCCGAAGCATGTAATATAAGGGAAAATATAAAAGAAAAATAAATAGTACCGCAATGAACTACCCAGCACAAAAATTACTCTACCAATTGAAAGAAATTACTTTATTTGACGCTAAAGTCCAAGCAACTTATCCTCAAGAGAGTATATGCACATCAACTGTCATCATGCTTAACTCCAAAAGGCTGAAAATTTTGATTACATATATTGCCAGAATATATGAGCAGCATTAAAAACACGGCTAAGGTTGTCAAACTACTACCTAGTTCAGTACTTCTAGTCCTAGATTGGTGGTTCTTTCATGTGTGTGTGTTTTGTGGGAAAGAGATTCGAAGAGGGCAAACTGACCAGCATTTAGAGCTCATTATCCTATTTGGCATATAGGAACATATCAGTAATTGTGGACGGAAACCCCATTGAGCAACCAGTGTGCTTCCACACGGTATAATGGCCATTTAATAGATTTTCCCAGTCCTTTGTGATAAGCCACTTAATACACGATTCAAACTGCAGAGAAAGAAATGTTCAAATTAGTTAACTGGAGACACCGTAATCCAATTGAACTACATTCCATGATATGCCTTCAAACATTGCAAATATATGTCACATAAAAATACAAGTCCATGTATATTGCATTCAAAATTGATGGACACAATTTAATTGCTTATAGCACAGGGGATATGTAGTCAATTCCATGATAACAAAGAGAGAAATTATCGCTCTTGACATAGAAATTCAATAGTGCCCTTCATATTCATGTTTGAATAATAACTACAACCAAAAATCTAGACCTGCTTATTAAAACAGGTAAATCTCAGCAAGGAATACATCATCGTGTTGTTCGAGAAGACAACAAAGAAAGGCCACCGATAAAATGCCAAGATAAACATTCAAATGGACTAAAAGCCTACGGTTCATTGAAGTCCAAGAAATGAGACTGACCCACATGCTACAGCCCTGTACTCTTGACAAAGTCTTCTAGAAGAGCTCCTCTGTGTACCTGCACATCACCAGATTGGTTCACTTATTCTTTACAGCTATGCAAATAACCGATATTATTTAATCTGTTACAGTTCACAACCATTAGATCATAAGCAAATAAAATCAATGGTCAATACCAACTCTTGTACAGTGTATAAATATACACATCTGTCAATGAAAAACGTCAGAAAGCATTATTACAAATTTTATTCTCTTTGTCTCGAAATTTACACGTGTCTCTCGTTAACAATATGCAATGCCAATCCTCAAACTAACAAGACCTTCATATCCGGCAACTGTTTAAGGAGTCAGACATTGTTTCATAGACAATGACAGGACAATCACAACCATTTAACAAGCCTCCCAATCATTCCATCAACCCAATTTGTCTAGCAGATAACAACAAAAATTTAATCCCACTTATATGCACATGACGAGCATTTTCCTGAGCTTTTGGAATCCAAAACTACTTAATTTAGCTTACAAAAGCAGAAAGAACATTTTTTTTTAACGATAATACCAGTAAATTATCCACCACAGTTTATCTCTAACAATGATACACATCAAAAGAACCATCAAAACCTTAATCAACAAATGAAAATTTATTCCAAAAAAGGCCCAAACCAAAGCAACATATGATTTGAAATACGTATACAGAAAAGAACATAACTTTTGAAGTGACCCAACAGCGGAAACGGTAAGAAAACGCGCAATATTCCAACGAAAAACAAGCCCTTGAAGATATTTCGAACATAGAAAGAAAACAAACAGAAAAAACAATGAACTTGCAACTTTTTACATGTAAAGCTCCAAAATTTAAGTGCAGTTCGAGAGCATGTCCATACCTATCGATGAAATGAAACTGGTACACTCCAAGTCTCACCCGCTCTCAAGCTGGCGAATAAAAATCTTGTTCTTTTCGGTCTCTTTGACTACTCGTACATGCTCTGTTCAGGTAGTTGATATATCTACCGTCGGATATGCTTACTTGTGATTCAAACCGATTCTCAGCCGTATGATTTGCCTACTTGTGATTTCTGGGCCGGTTTGTATGTTTCAGTCTGCAACATTTGCATATTTCTGTGGGCTCTGGAACAGTGTAATAAAATGCAAAAGTCATGGCCTTAAAATGTTAAACGTGCTAGAAAAGAATATAATACGACAATGGACCGGTCAATTGGCGCCTTATAATTAGAGATGTCATTAGGCCGAGTCTTACGGATGTTATTGGGCCGGACTCAAGGATGTTACTAGGTCGGACTCAAATTTTATCGGGTTGGAGAGTCTGAAATTTGATCGAGTTTGAAACTAATTCAATTATTTTCTTTTCTAATTTAAAATTTAAAAATAATATTTTTATTCAAAATTTTCAAACTTTAAATCGGGATTTTTTTTATAAAAAAAATCGAATTCCAATCAACTCAAATTGAGCTTGTTGATTTTGAACTTAGTCAATTTGGGTTCGGACCTAAATGTCATCTCCATTTTTTTAGTTTACTAGCTGGTTCAATACATTGGTTTAAATTTTTTTAATCAAATTAAATTTTATTAATTTAAAAAATTATATATCTTTTTATTTTAACTTAAACATTTTCTTACTTAGCTTAAATATTTTTTATAATGACATTTATTTCATTACTTATATTTATATATATATATTTATTTGCATTTATTATTATTATCTTTTATGTCTATTTTAGTGTATGTGTGTCTATATATTATGGGTCTATCAGAAACAGTCTCAACACAATTAAGAATAAAGTTGTGTAATATTAAACCTCCCCGTATTCCGAGCATTAACAGAACTTTCACTGAGTTATCGTTATTGTTGTTGTTTTATCTTTTTATTAATCTTCTTTGTTTATTTCATTTATTTAAAAAATGACTCATTAATTTAATAAATAATATTATTTTATCAAAAAATTTAAGTTAGAGTGAATTAGAATTATAAATTTGAACTTAATTTAAAAATAAAAATAAAAACAAAAATTTTAAAACTCCAATTTAGTCAAAACGGATTTTACCTTATACCAAATTAAGTGTTAAATAATTTTTTAAAAAAATATCAGTTTAAATATTTGTTGTATAAAAATAACTTATAAATGATGCATATTAACATGCAAATCTTCTTTTTAATATACATGCAACTCCATCCAACAATCATTCAACTTCGGCCTAGACTAGAGTGTGCCAAATCGGCCCATCAACTTTCCTCCTCCTGCTAATTTTAATGCCAAAGGGGAGCTTGATGTCCATGCTCTGAAATGTTCTGGTTTTGCTTCAGCTTTGTGTCACTTCAGGTGATTTGCTTTGCTTTCTAACGAAGGAAAGCATTTATTCTAAATGGGTAAAGTGCGAGTGTGGTCCAGGTACTATATACATCACACTTGTCATTGGGCAACAACACAGAATAAAGATTTTAATGCACAGACATCTAATGGTCCTTATCCATACAACGAACAGGAAAGTGTAGTAATGGTTACCCTTTTGTTCAAATCAAAAGGCCTTAGCCTCCCTTTCCACTACAGCTTCCACTGGATTCTGCAGATGAGATGTTAGCTGATATTGATTCTGAAACGTAGCAAACTGACTACTAAAACTAGGAGGATATGATTAATCCCATGTTTCAAGAAGGCTCTTCATGTTGAGCAATCTGAGTTCAATCTTGAAGCCACTGAGGCTCAATTTTCGGTTTATAATATGTAATGCGGTACAATGGAACTAAAAGTTGTATATTCCAAGCTCTTGAAGCTTACAGACTTGATATCTAAATGGGAAGCATAGAATACATTAACTCTTCCAGTGACAATCTTCAATGTCGTATCTATTAAACATACAAGCTGAAAGGTTGATGTGTCGAAGGAATGCGGCAAGATCTAACGTCAGATCTTGTGTTCATGAGGGTATCAGTCAGAATGTAGTTTTGCCACAGTACAACACCAGGCTGAATGATGAATCAGTAACTCAGAGCTATCTATCTCTCAAGTTCTCTACAGAAAACTCAATCGCATTTTTGGCCATTGCTCGTCTGATCGGCTTGCTTAGGAGGAGGAAGAGTGTCCGTTAAGAAAGATTTCATGTGCTTGTACAGCTCCTTGGGTTTCTCAGCATTCAGAGCATGTCCTGCATTCTTTACGATCACTAGTTGAGCATTTTCACCGATATGTCTGCAGAAAACAATCAGAACATCTTGAACCGTTAGCTAAATGAATTCTTAAAATTCCTTCTTCTAATTGAGAAGATTGATCTTTAACTAAACCTTTTTAGTCTGTGTGCCAACTCCAATGGGAAGACCTGATCATGATCTCCCCAGATCAGAAGCACAGGCTGCAAAAGAAGAAAATTTGCACTCAAAAGATAGTAACAAAGATGTAAAAGTCGGATATCTGCTACTCGTCTTCTCGAATTTAAAGCTTTCCGTGTATCCGTTCTAATGGTAATATTGTTCCATATCATCAAGGAAGACGATTCGGACGAATTTACAGTACCTGAGTTATCTTGGGAAGATTGGACAACTTTCTATCCTTGTGCAAAGCTTGGATCAGTTCTTTCCTCTCTTGACGGTGTTCCGTACACATTGCCTGCCAAGGATTACCAAATTCACAACAGGTAGTAGAATGAAACATTTCAAACCTCCTCACAAGGAACAACAGTATCCAATTCTACACACAATTCAAGAAACTAAGACAGAATTGTACACATTTCAGTTTCAGATATCCAATTTCTGCATCGGTGACCTGTAGTTGATGAGTTCTAGTGATTAGCCTTTCTAACAAAGTTTAGACAAATCAAAACACTACCCTGTTCGAGAATTACAGGCTTGAAATAACTAATTCATAGAGATTCTCATCTTCCAATGCCTCCTTCAGGAATCGATTGCTGCTAGTTACTCGAGTAAATCAGAACCAGATTTAAAATCACTTTCAATTGATTCATTTCAAAAAGATCTCATCGTTCTAACTGATCTTCCCGATATATCAGTTAGTATCAATTCAGAATCTTCCAAAAGAACCAGCACGTTCTCAGGAAATTTGTTCATTGTAAAACCTCTAAAGTACTTTCTCCAACACAACATAGAGACTTTTACCTTCAATTTCCTCCTATTCCAATCCAAACCCATGTACATGATCATCGGATCGACCGAGAATCATACGAAATGTCTATAAATTAAAAGAAAAGAAGACACCAACTTTTGTAGTAATCATCAGTTTCTAACTAACCTCGATGAAGTCTCTGGCAAAACAAGACGGCATGGTTGGTGGGGGTTTATAAAACGTCATTCGAACAAGCTCTCTGACCTTCTCCGGAGTTTGCGGCAACAGTATACTCACAGCCTCATCAACGCTTTTCACTCTAAACAACCCTTCATCCATGTCCTTCTCCTCAAAACTCACGCCAGAACAAGCCAGCACCACGCGCCCCACGCGCTCCTTGTGTTGCGCCGCCATGTGATACGCCACGAACCCGCCGTAGCTCAGCCCCATAACGTCCATCTTCTCAACACCGTGCGCGTCCATCAAACCCATCACGCACTGAGCCTGGAACGTTTCCGATCGGTCGGGCCGGGACGTGAAGGAGTCGCCGAAGAAGAGAAGGTCAGGGACGTAGATGTTGAACTTGTTCCTGAACTTGGGGATTAAGTCATTGAACTGCCACATTGCGTTGGCGCCAAATCCATGGATGAGGAGGAGAGTGAGCTTAGAGTGGTCGTGGGTCTTGGGGACCCAGCAGTGCATGATGGTCCCGTCGCCGAGATCAGTGGTGCATGACCGGAGACCGGTTCTGGAGAATGAGTAGCGAAAGCAGGCGTCTCGCGTGGAAGTGAAGCTGAAACACTTGGAGGACATGTCTTCGTGTTCCAACAGTACGGGACGTGAAGTGATCAGTTATTTGTTAGAAGAGACCAGACCAAAACCAGAATACATCCGTGAAATATTTTCCTACTCGGGTCGGCCATCCGGGTCAAATTTAAGAGGGTGAATTGGATTGTTTATTTTATTAAATTGTCTAATTTTGCATTTTTTAACTTTTCGGTTGAAGTTTCAAAAAAAAAAAAAACTTTTCGGTTGGTTATTTTAATAATTTTTTTAAAAAATTAATTAAAAAATTAATGTTTAGTTTTATAAATTAATAATTTTTATAAATTAAAATTATTCAATTAATTTTATTTAATAATTTTTTAATTAAAATTTCAAATTTTTTAATAACTAACTTTAGTAATTTTTAATTATATTTCAAAATTTTTAATATTTTATTTAACATTTAACCAATTTTATAACAGTATAATGCCGGTTAAACCTTTTTAACCCTAAATTTTTTGTCTTATCGATTTAATTTCGCGTTCGATTTTTAAAATATTAATTAAAATTGAATAATTATGTCATTAATATGAAAGTAATACTCATTACTTTACATTTAGTAGCTCAAGTCAAACTAACTATTGTAAATAAAAATATTGCATCATAAGATATAATTTATTTGATTTAGAATAATGTCGTTATCAAATGGAGATATTGTAAGATTTTTTAAATATTTTGAATTTCAAATATAAAAATCCTCCTTCAAAAGTCTACTTGCAAATAGATTTATTTTACACTAATTTCCTTTTAATATTTGATATTTTAGTATAAATAAATAATATTTCTTCTCATATTTTATATATTTGTGTTATATTTATTATTAATACTAGAAGATCTCTTCCATATACAAACAGATTCAGAATCAATTACTTGGGTAAGCAACAGACTAATAATTAAATAAAAAACTAATAATTAGTTAAAAATAGTGAAGAAGGTGTTGTTATTAACATCAAATCCTCTGTTTCAGTTACTCTGTTTCAACATCCATATATTTATGTAGAGTCCACATAAATATGTAGATAAGATTTAATAGAATAAAATAAGAACATCGTAATCAAACAAAAGTTCGATGACAAATGAGTATCCCGTTTATTTGTTTGTTTGATCTTGAGTTTCATTGGGTTCACATATCTATTTC
Source organism: Erythroxylum squamatum (assembly GCA_025629845.1). NCBI lineage: Eukaryota > Viridiplantae > Streptophyta > Magnoliopsida > Malpighiales > Erythroxylaceae > Erythroxylum > Erythroxylum squamatum. Next base: position 27,260,955 of record JAOTBA010000203.1, read on the forward strand.
GAACATAAAAATATAAAGTTTAGGTAATTAATCAAAATAGTCATGATAATGAATTTTATAAATTTGTAGGAATTTTTAAGTATTAAAAATTTCTTGAATCTTTTATATTCAATCAATTTTGTTACTTAAACATTCCTTTAGATTTAGAATTAGATAAAATTTTAATAATTTTAAAATGCTAAATTTTAATTTTGAATTAAAAAATTTTATATAGTATTTTCAAACATGAATTTTATCTCTTTCAAATTTGGAATTAGATAAAATTTTAAGATCTTTAAATTAATAAAATTTAATTTTGAATCTATAATATTTTCAAGTATCAAAACTTTTTTAATTAAATTAAGTTTAAATAATTTTAAAAATTATAATTCAAAGAGAAAATAAGCATCGACCATTGATTAGCTGTTTGTTGAACAAATTGTGGTGTTGGGTAAAGAAATTGGAAATTGGGCTTTGCCTGGTTAGGCATTAGCCATTTGTCTTTGGCATGTCAACTTCGGATTGTAGGAAAGTAGAATCGTCTTTGTCTGATTTAGGAATCTGAAGTTCAGGGACCTAATCATTCTTTTTCTTTAAATAAAGCCAAACTTGTGGTCCCATCTTTGTTTTGAGCTTTACTTTTGTACTTTTGATCTATAAAATGACAAAGTTTAGAATCTTCTAGTTATTTTTTAAAATATTTGTTAGGTTCAACGATTAAAAAATCTAACATGTTCGGCCAATTCAATCGTTAAAAGCTTGAACCGTCTAATTTTTCGTTTTTGATCTCAAATTTTTCGTTTAGTTTATTTTAATAATTTTTGCTATTAAAAATTAATCAGTTAATTAATTAACTAGTCAATTTTTATAAATTCATGCAATTTTATAAACTAAAATAAATCAATTAATTTTTATTTAACAATTTCTTTTTTAATTAAACTTAAAAATCATCGATAGGTAAGAACAATCATATTTCAAATTATTTAATTTTATTCAATCTTTAGCCAATACTGGTTGAATTTTTTAAACTTTAAACTTCTTATCTTACCGGTATAACTTCCGATTGGTTTTTAAAACATTTGTTAGGTTTATTATCGTTGTTAGTTTAATGTCTAATATTGTAGTAAATAGACTTGTATATGGTTAAGCGGAATTGAGATTAATTATAATTTAT
>JAOTBA010000203.1:27266988-27278952 GCA_025629845.1 Erythroxylum squamatum
CGATGCATCTTCCATCCCATATCATCTATTAGTTGTCTAATCTTTCCAAGCTGTGAAGTCACTAGTTTATATGTGTTATCTTTTGATTCAGCTATGGCTGTCTCAAGTAGAACCTTCTTGGTGGAATCGTCAGCCATCGCCATCTCTGCTCGTAGATACTGGTCCATTTTCGGAACTCCTATAGCTCGCCTGATGCCCCGAGAGTAGTCGGCGGCAGGATCGAATATCCCCCGAATCTCGTCGACGGATCCAGCTTCCACCATTTCATCAATCCTGCGAGCCAAGCGCTTATAGAGAACAGGCAAAGCAACATCCATCCAGAGAAAACAACTGTCGAAACTAGATTTGAAGTTGGACGATGAACCCTCCACAAGTTCCTTGATGAAATTAGATTCGATCTGTTTCATTGAACCAAAGTATACAAATATATACAATCTTAGGAAGGTAATCACCCCACACAATTCTCCTAATATCTCGATAACACAGCTGTACAGATTATCCTAAACTACCTCCAAAAGTATCTCTTCGATCACACCCCAATCTTTGGTGATATGATTGGATATTACAGAAACATATATAGTAACAGATATTACGGCATATCATGGTATTAGTTGGATCCACCGACGATAATGGGCAAGCATCCTTTGGATGCGATATGATTCAGAGCAACGTTCACATGGTGGCAGAATTCCTGGACAGGAAAGTCTGTGTCAGGGTCCTGAAAGCTTATCAGATGGTGAGGCACTTTCAGGAGCTCTTCTTCGGAGACCTTTTTGGTTACGATGTTTAGGCCTTTGTAAAATTGAATCTTGTCTGAGTTAATGATCTCTAGCGGAAAGTAGTCCGCAAGTTCGACGGAGAGCTTGGATTTCCGGTGCCTGTGGCACACGATGCATCTTCCATCCCATATCATCTATTAGTTGTCTAATCTTTCCAAGCTGTGAAGTCACTAGTTTATATGTGTTATCTTTTGATTCAGCTATGGCTGTCTCAAGTAGAACCTTCTTGGTGGAATCGTCAGCCATCGCCATCTCTGCTCGTAGATACTGGTCCATTTTCGGAACTCCTATAGCTCGCCTGATGCCCCGAGAGTAGTCGGCGGCAGGATCGAATATCCCCCGAATCTCGTCGACGGATCCAGCTTCCACCATTTCATCAATCCTGCGAGCCAAGCGCTTATAGAGAACAGGCAAAGCCACATCCATCCAGAGAAAACAACTGTCGAAATTAGATTTGAAGTTGGACGATGAACCCTCCACAAGTTCCTTGATGTAATTTTTGGATCCACCGACGATAATGGGCAAGCGTCCTTTGGATGTGATATGATTCAGAGCAACGTTCACAGGGTGGCAGAAGTCCTGGACAGGAAAGTCTGTGTCAGGGTCCTGAAAGCTTATCAGATGGTGAGGCTCTTTCAGGAGCTCTTCTTCGGAGACCTTTTTGGTTACGATGTTTAGGCCTTTGTAAACTTGAATCTTGTCTGAGTTAATGATCTCTAGCGTAAAGTAGTCCGCAAGTTCGACGGAGAGCTTGGATTTTCCGGTGCCTGTGGCACCCATTACGAACAAAACTTTGTCTTTCTTAGCTTGAGATCGAACTGTTGCATCAACTTTTCTTGGAGTTCTTGAGCTGTGAACATAAACAACAATGTTATAACGATAAAAAAAATTCCAAATTATACAGATGATAAATGTATAGTTGACTTGATTTTAAATAAATTTAAAAAATATTAATTTTTTATTAGACTTAGTTTTATACATAAATTAGGTAGAACACTTCAACAATATATATAATTATTATTTTAATTTTAATTTTTCAAATAAGATGATCTTTTAAATTAAATTTATGTTTAAAATTTAGTTTTCGTTACATAAAATGAAATTAAAATTAATTTATTTCCAACTCTTTTTTAGTATTTTATTATTCGATTATCCATAAAATAATTTTTTTAATTTTTAACAAAAAAACAAAAACCAAAATCTAAAAACCACATTCAATAAAATTTCCAATAAAAGGATGACGAAACAAAGCATTTTGTAGTGCTTTGAACGCCAAGTTAAAACCCTAAACTAAAATTTGAGATGTAAAAAGAATAGTAATTTTGATTTATTCGAACAAATAAATTTAAGTAGTATGAATGTTTGTTTTTTGAAGAATAAATCATTACTAAATAATCAAATATACCAAAATAACTGAAAATTTATTAATTCTTCTAATAAAAATTCACATTTACTACTAAACCTACTCATTAATATGTATTCTCTTATTATCGATTCTGCACCGAAAACATAGATAAAACTAAGTATTAATAAATTTCTTCAAATATCACGTTTTAACGAGATTCTTATTAAAAGCTTAAAAAAAGAGAGATTCTTATTCAGTTATTGTTGTTATTATTATTATTATTAGTTTTTTTCTAAAAAAAGAAAATTTTGATAATAATATGAAAAGGAAAATGAAAATTAATAATAAACTTGAAGAGTTCGTTTAAGAAGAAAGGAGGAAAATTTACGTACTTGGTGAAGCAAAATTGGATTGGAGAACGAGTCTTCCAATTGTTCCTCGCAGGAAGAGAATGAACGGAGACCTCCATATATCTGTAGCTTTATGCACTTATTTTCTACTTTTGATTTCAGAAAAAAAAGAATCAAAAAGCTAGAAGATGAAGATGAAGATCACAAGAACGGTTGATGGAACTTGGAATTGAGAGAACTCTATCAGAGTGATGGGTTAGTGAGTGTTCACAATATATATTGCAATAACGAATTCTAATTAGGTAAATCTAACTTTGGATATCATATTAATGTTGTGGATTATACTTACTTTATATTTCATGACTAATAATTAAGGTATAAATATGCAAGAAGTTATGCTTATTTTTGGCCAATAATAATAAAAATGTTAATAACTTCAGATTTGTTTGACCATATAACTTTATTAGAAAATATTTCAATATCATGTTTTTAGGAAAAAAGTAGTTTATGAGTTATAATTATAAATTTCTCTTTTAGTTAATCAAAATTAAATGAGAAGTTATTGATAACTAATTATTAAATAATGAGTTCATGTTTTATTTTTAAAATAAAATATTATATAATTAAAAGTACATCAAAAATTGAATATTCTTCGTCTAAAATGAGTGCAATATTTATAAAATAGATATTTCGTTTTCAAAGCATAATGATTGATAGCCATAAATGTTGGAAATTCATTTTTACTTAATTTGTTTCTTTTCTTTTTTTTTTGGTAAATTACTTAATTTGTTTCTAAACATTCAATAAGTTGAAATTTTAAAATTATAAAACCCAAAGCTTTACCCTAGAAAGCAAACATATTAAATGCATTCACGGCTAAATTTGGTAAGTAATTAAACACCTTTTTTTATATATATAAACCGGAAACACAGAAATTACATAATAAGGCGAGGGAACTCGGTCCTCAACATATCTTCCAGGAGGAGAAGATGGCACCCAATGGATGTATTTGCAAAATAAGTGACACCGATATCAAGGTGACCCGCATAGTTTGCCAATCAATCCGCACATCTGTTACCTTCTCGATAGACATGCCGATAAGTAACAGTCCAATTTTGTGTAAAAAGTTCATGAATACTCTGGACGATAGGGTTGAGCACCGCACTTTGGTGTTATATCATTGGGTCAATCAGTTTACACTATTTTTAATTTTTTTTGACAAAACGACGTCATTTTGCACATTCTGATCGGGTCACTTGGACAACCTGGCCCGTGGCCCGATCAGGCCAAGGGATCTTAGCTTGTGTCATCCCTAAATAATTGCATTTCAATTTAAGAAAATTATAAATACTAAGATAATTTATTAGTAATTTTTTTTTAGAACTAGCTTTTGAGTAACTGATAAGATTATTCCTTTATGACTAAACTTCGAGTCATATAAGCAGTTTTTTTTTGTAAAATGGAAGAGAAAAGCTGTGCACCTTCTCCCAATCCTTGCAAAGCGCGAACCCTTGTATACTGGAGTGTTGATTTGACTTTGTAATCTTTTTTGTATATACTTCTTTTATAATTCACTCTCTTAATTACATGCATATCATGAAATTACTCTTAAATGTGTTTCTTAATCTCTTCTGTCCTGCTGTACTTATTATTCACAAATGTTCTTTTCAAGTCATCTATGAAAATTCATGGTTCAATATTTTATTAATATTGCCTAATACATATTCGAATTTTAATACATAGAAATAATTAATTTCAAATTTATAATATTTCCAATTCTGAAACATTTAAAATTATAAGAATAAAAACAATACTCAAAATACCATTTGAAATATATATATATAAACAATAGCAAACAGAAAGTGCAATTAGATAAGCAACTTCTTCCTAACGACTATGGCTACTTGCCTTTTTATCTTTATTCATTCATAAGATTTACACAACACCACACTTAACAAACTGTTATCAGTTTCTGGGGTGATCACAGCCTTTTTTCTTCTCCTTGAGCCTGAAAATGATCTGAACTGAGCTTAGTAACTTGAGAAGCCACTGTTTTAGCAAGTTCTTCCATCTTGGTATTGATCTTCTCAGCATAACTATCATGTTGGCCTCCTTGTTCTTCAGGTTTTTGGTCTGCAAGTAGATACTGAGGTGTCTTCTCCTTGTCCCTAAGCTCTATTTCCTTAAGATCGATACCACACTCCATATAATCCACCCCCGCCATTGCCAGAGCTTCAATGGATGGCATCCCTAGCTAGTTAACGTCCCTCCTTCCGTTCCTTTCCCTTTCTGTATAATCTCTACGTGCTTATCTTTAAGGTGATCAAACCAAGACCTATATATAACCGATCAGGTCACAAGTTCACTCTCATGCAAGCACTTTTACTGTTCTATCCGTGATCTTCAACCACTTGTCTTCTCTTAATCTCTGATAACGTGAACAGTTTCACGAACTTGCATGAATGTGGCAGTATAGTACTGTGAGTACTTCGCAGATAAACACTGAGACAGATTCTCGGTTCATGTGATATACAACCTTTTGGTTTTAGTTTGATACTTTTTGTTAGCTTTTTCCATTAGTTTTAGAAGGCAACTACATACGTACATGGATACATGTGATATACAGGTAGGAGGTTTTGATGCATTGTAAGGAGAAAAAACCAGTCTTATTGGTCAGTATCAGTACAATAATGATGATAGGACAACAGAAGAGCTAAGGCATCATATGGTTGAGGGAAACGAATCAGACATTAAGACACAGAGACTAAGTGAAGAATCTCATTTGATCTTTTTCAAATGATGTCCCACTTCGGTTTGAAGTCCAATCTAGATCTTGGATCCTTTTCAAGTTTTTTTTTTTTTTTTGGGACCTTTTAGGTTTTCTTTTCAAGACCTTTAAACGTTTAAGTTTGAGGTTTCTTATTTTTATTATTTAAAATAATGTGAGATGTAATATAAATTTTTTTTCTCTTTTATTTCGTTTCATTGTAAACTTTTATTTTAAATGATAGAATAATATTATATTTAATTTAATTCTATTTCATCGATAAACTCCTAAATGAGCATATCCTAAATGATTAATAAGAAGAGAGGGAGAGAAAGAGAGATCTAACAAATTCCCCCGTCGACGCCCTCTGAATCCAGCCTATGCTTATCTTTTCTCTTTTCTCAGGATTGAATAGAAAGCCGATGGGCTCAACCAATTGATCCTCATAATTATTGGACTAAGTTTTCAGGCTCAGCTTATTCATCACCTGCCTCACTCTTCTGAAAGATGTCAAGGCAGCAGCATGAACCGAAGACCAAAGGTAGTCACCTCCATAGTTTTGACTTCCTTGCTACCAAACCATTGTTGGGTTTCAATACTATAACAATAAGTGTCGCCAAAACATAGGATTTAAAAAGATAAACCCAAATCTTGTCTTCACCTTAAGTTTAAATTTATTAATTAATCTTGGACCCTTGTGCTGTTGTCAATGCATACGTAATGGCCTATTCACAAATGTTGACCGATTCCATGTATCCTCAACCTTCTCGTGATATTAGAGACATGAGAAGCTCATCATGCATGACGTCAATGGCTACTTATATCCAATCCTAGTCTTTCAGCGCATGTAGGAAGAGTCAAGAAGAAACGAATCTTTCGTCAATGCGTTCGTAATGGAAGCTAAAGCATGAAAACCCATCAGCAATGCTGCAGATTGCATCATCACTGTTCTCAGCTCCACGGCTTCTCTAAAATTTCAGCAGATCATCGAACGTACATGGCGAACAAGGAAGATTCATCAGCAACGTTATTGCAGAGCATAACCTATTTAATGTTTTGGGTTAATTATATTTTAAAAATTATCTTTTGTCTCTTCATAATATTATTTATTTAATATATTTATTAATTTTCCATTCATTTATAATTTCTAAATCATGATCATGTTAAAATATAAAAATTTAATATTACATTATTTCAAGTAAAAAAGTTATAAAAATTAATAAATATGATAAAAATATGTGAAAGTTAAATAATATCATAAAAAGATATACGATAATTTAAAATTTTAAAAATAAAACCAGTATTTTAATTTTTAACCCTAATAGCTTTATACCCTTACAAGGAGGATCATTGTAAGGATTTCTTAAGGTAAGGTCTTCTTAAATGAGATGAGAGCTTTAGAGTATGAAAAGTGAATGAAACATGAGACTAAGACTACCAAATGCAAACAATATAGTCCTATGCTCATATTAATTAACTTCTAAATTAAGTATTTTTAAGCATGCAATTCTCTTAAACTCGAATTAGAATTAATTATTTTAGGAACTACATTTTCTAAATTTTGAATTAAAATTATTAAAGTAAAAATAGAAGAGAAGTGAAAATAACCATTGTTTTAAAAATCAAACTAAAAGTTAAAACAGTAAGATATAAGATATAAGATTTAAAAGATTCAACATTTATTAGACTGTCATAAAAATGTTAAAATTAAATAAAATTTAAGAATTTGAAATATACTTGAAAGAGACTATTCTTACCTTTCAAAGAATTTGAAGTTTAATTAAAAAAAGACTGTCAAATAAAAATTAATTGATTTATTTTAGTTTATAAAAATTTATTAATTTTAAAAAATCAACCGATTAATTAACAAAATGATTGGTTTTTAATAACAAGATTTATTAAAATAAATCAAATCAAAAAATTAAAAATTGGACCAAAAATTTACCGATTCAAGATTTAAACTGATTGAATCAGTTAAATTTTTTAATTATTAAAAATAGCAATATATTTGTATTTCACATGCTAAACAACTGCCACCAACTGGGATTTGATATTATTAAAAGTCATGTGTTCACATTACTAGTCTCTCAAGATTTTTATTTCACATGAAAAATAGGTACTTACATGATGATTGACAAAAAAACAAGCTGAAAAGTTGATCTTTTTGTATTGAAGGGACAGAAAAAAGTGTATGAAATTAATGGATGACATATAGAATCATAAATAAAAAAGTTAGCTTTCTTGTGATCATATTAACTGAATTTTCCATATAGAATATTACATTCCCACATTTAACATTAAACCTTTGACTTAAATATTTTAATTATGTTTTTTCCCTTGAATTTAGTTAATCACAAGCTTATATTTCTCTTAAATCTAGTTGATTCACTTCCTGCCTTATTTGGTTAATTTGGACTTCAAGCTGGGCCAAGTTCGAGCAATCCTAACTTGAGCTCAGTCTGAAGTGCAAAGTAAAAAGATGAATTTAATTTGAAACTGGTTCAACTTGAGTCAAGTTGGACAAAAATCGATGAGTATGACTGATCAACTTGTACAAAGATTAGAGTTCATGAGACATGCTAAAACATACAATAATGGACAACTGGAGAAAACTTCAGCTATGTAAGTAACAAATCTACAATATCTATGTAGTCTAATCAAGGTTGGTTACGAGAAAGAGTTCGAGCTCGACCCTCTGGCATCGCCATTAGAACTGAGAGGAAGAGTCCCATTAACCGTAATCCGGTTACATAAAACTGATGTTAGAAGTAAAGATATATAGTAGTTTATTTCAGGGTTTAGGGTTTATGTCCCTTTTCGAACCAAGCAATCATGAAGAACCTTACGATGGCTTTCACAAACATTGCCAAGAACCTCAAACATTTGGCCCTCTTCTCCTCTACTTCTCTCGATTGCTTCCTTTTCGGATGCGAACCTGTGATCATCTGATGATCAGGCTCTAGAGGGTGGCGAGGAAAACTAAAATAAGTGACAGGAACCTTGTACTTGTCATCAGCTGTTGTAACTTCGTTTTCTGCTAAAAGATGAGGTGGTGGTGATGAATCTAAGCACTCCTCACACTCCCATTCTAGATAATCTGTGCCTGCCATTGCCAATGCTTCTATAGAAACCGCCATTTATGGTTCGTACATGCAAGCTGAACAAATCTAATCAATCTTCTTTCTGTTTTTCTCTGAGAATGGTCGTAACTAGTTCTACTTATAGAAAAGTCTACTGCGTGACAGATTTGATCGATGCTGGGTTGAGGAAGAGTACGGACTTTTCTTCTTTAAAGATCACGGGTTTCAGAAACGTTAAGATGCATTCTTCTCGACATCATTTCATTCGTAATTTTTCTCTTATTTTCCTCGTGCAATACTCAACCATTCTTTCATATATTAGGATCAACTGGTCTGCACCTCAGTTTGATCTCTTAAAAATTATAGTTTGACTTTGGTTCCAAATTCGATTCAGTTCAGATTGAGACTAAAATAATATTGTTTTACCAAATTGATTCATTGATTTGCACTATTTGAACGGCGCCAAACTAAGCTTAAGATCAGATTGAAGTCCAATCAACTTGAGTCGGTCAATTCAAATCTAGTATATCTCATTACAGCAAAAGTGCCAAAACTTCAAAAGTTAAATTAAATATGTGTCAAGAATCTCACATTAGACAATTGTTAGTGTATTCAATCATTTATAATAGCGTGTAAAGCTCCCCTTTAAAGCTAATTTTTGGGATAAGTTATTTTAACATGATATTAATGCTCGTTTGTTTCGATGGTTTGTAGTGATACCTAATTCTGTCCCTTTACATAATATATCCAACAGATATTCGGCCTTGTTTTGGGCTGAGTGGGTAGAATCTCAAATCAGACAAGTGTAAATGTATTCAACCACTTATAAAAATGTGCAAACCTCAAACTAGTTTTTGAAGTGAATTAGGCCATTCAACAATACGTGCTCATGTCATTGGAAAGTTTTTTCTAATACTCCACATGCAATACCCTGGACCACTGAATTATTCCTATTTCTTAAAAATGCAATCTTGGAATTATGGATACCAATTCCTCATCATTAATTAGTTAATTTTAATTATATATACAATTAAGAAAAAGAGTAATCACTAAGAAGATTAATGACAAACAAATTATTAAGTAACAAGCTTAAATCCATAAAATAATTATTAGGTAGAGGAAAAATACGGTCAATTTAAATTTGGTTGATAATAAAATTAAATTCAAAAACTATAAAGTTAAAAGACCAAATTGAAGTAAAAGTTTAATAAAGAATTCATATTTTTTATTTTAATATATATTCAGATGAAGAACAAATTTTGGAGAATGAAATTTTAAATTTAAAAAAATGCATTAAATACATATTAATTTTTTGATAATAAATATCAATTTATATAATTAAAAATAATTTATAAGTATCAAATATAATTAATTTTTGAATAAAACAATTCAAAAATATAAAAATAAAATTATTTTTCGCCAAAATATAAGTTTGACAGTAGTTCATTTAATTTTACAATAAGAAAATAAATTTCAAAGTGTATTATAATTCTTCTAAATGTTTGTAATTCAGTACTTAATTTTTTTATAAAAAATTATTTAAATATTTAATATTTCAAAATCCATATAATTCAAATTAAAATATTGTTTTATTAGTTTTTAATTAATAGCAAGCAATTAACAGAAATATCGTTTTTATTTGAATTACACAATTTTTTAAAAATTAATCATTAAATTAAAAATATAAAATTTTAATTTTGCTATCCCGTTTTATAATTAACTTGTCTTAATTATATTATTTAACAAAACAAATCTGAACACGGTCTCAACCCACTTCTTAAACTTCGAGTAAAACACATGCACATTAGAGGAGTCCACATGCAGGTGCTCTTTCTCCTTTAGTTTTATTTTCTTGCACCATGTTCACTGCGAGGACACGTTCATCGAAGACTTAGCTGCATATTATTATAGTAAGACGAAGGTATATAGTAAGACGAAGGTAAGGGGAAGGCACCAGGTGTTTAGAATGGATCAAAAAGCCTGTCACTGTGGTTTCTTGTAGACAGATCGAAAACTAGCATTACTTAACTGAATAAAACAAACATTGCCCGCCTTCGATGTATCAGACAAGTTCAGAAGAAATACTAAATAAATAAAAAGCTCTGACTTAGTTTTGGACCGTCCACATTAATTTAACTATGTTTGTATTAAAGTTGAATACAAAATTTAGGTAGTTCGGATATATTAAAATAGATATCCTAACACTCTAGTGAAAAAATGTAAAAAAAAAAGTACTTACAAAGTGTAAGAGAAGAAAAAACAAAAGACCTAAAAAGAATTAGAAAAAAGGTGATAAAAAATTGATATGATTAAGCTAAAACTTACTGAAAATATGTCTTGCAATAAAAAACCTTAACGTAATAGGATACGAATAAAGGATATCTCACATAAAGAGGCATTCTCAATATCTTCAGTCTTTTAAATATTTTCCTTTGAGTCTTATTTTTTATATTTAGCTTAATTTTTTTTTAATACTTCTCTTCTAGGTATATTTAGCATAACCAGTTTCCTACTTAGCCTAAGCCTCTATTTGGTTGGGCTTATATTAGTATCACTTTTATCAGTAGAACTTTTTTCTGTAGATTTTTTCTGAAAAAAACTTTTCTAAAAAATCAGTTGACTATTTGACTATCATTTAAAAAAGAGTTTTTTTTAAAGAGCTTCATACAGTAGACTACTTGACAACATAAAAATAAAAGACACTTTTAATTTTAACTATATTTTATTTTGTAATAAAAATTATGTATTCGTATAATATTATTTAAAGTATATTAAACAATATGCAAAGCACAATATATTAATTATTATATAATTTTAAACTATATTAAACATAAATGAAATATATCTAACCAAATCTTTTATATAAATTATAACATAAGTAAAATTAATATCAAAAGCAAATATTAAAAAATATATAAAAAGTCAAATAATATTATATAAATCTCAAAATAAATATTTAAGTTGAATAAATAATTAAATACATAATAAATTATGCATTTTATTGTAATAAATGTGAAGATGACTTGTGGGTATTATGGAAATTATGTGTAAAACATAAGGGTAAAAGGGATTAAAAATAGGCTCATTAATTGATCTAAAAAATCTACTCAAAAAATACTTTTTTTATAAGCTCCAAATTTGAGCTTCTTAAAAAGCTGTATTTTAGTTGCCAAAAAAGTCATATCTATTAAAAAAGTAATTTTTATTTTACAACAAACACTATTTTTCTTAAAAAAAGCTTTTGTAGTACAGAAAAGTGCTTATTAACCCTCAAAAATTCATCAAAATAAGCACTAATTATCTATTTGTAATAGCTTATTTGATCTATTTACTTGTATATCTATTTACTTATTTTATATTTTATCATTATTCTGTACTATTCTTTATGTTTACGCTATTATGCATTTTACTACAGATTTTTATATTTTTATTTTTATATATATTTATCTATAGCATTAGTATTATTCTTTTTTATGTCTATTTTTATTTATATTTTCAAGTTAGTATTTTATTATTTTATTTTAATATGAGTTTATCGAAACAATTTGATATTGCTGTATTAACATTTGGTTGGGCCGGATATATCGGGCCCAAGTCCAATCTCACGGGCCGATCGATCAGTCTCACCCCATAGACTGATTTG
>JAOTBA010000203.1:27289560-27306149 GCA_025629845.1 Erythroxylum squamatum
TCCATCTGATTATTGAATACAGTATGTTGCAATTCTAGGGTTAATGATTTGTGTTGATTAATTATACAATTAATCTAAAATTTCGTGTTTAATTTTTCTTTCATTAAACGTAAAGAGTTTTCATTAAACTCTGTACCATTTTAAACTTCTATTATCAAGCACTCATCTTTTGCAATTCTTTGGGCTAAATCACTCAACATGTCATGCAATATAACCAAATTATCATTACGGTAATATTTTTTGCGTGTGGGGAAGAAGTGGGACTCATTCACCACTCACGTCTATCAAGTTGTCAACATTGAACAGACAAATCAACTTTACATAAAGGACACATGTCAATCAACCTCACTTACAGCTTGCATGCACTTTGGTCAAGCTTGCGTGCACTTTGTTCCAATTTTTGAGAGTACGTTTTTTTTTTTGGTACAAGAAAAAAAATTTACAGAAAAACGCTAATTAACACAGTGTCTACGATACAAATGCCATATTGATCACGGAACAGGAGGCCGCTGCGCTGACTAGCGGCGGGGGCTTTTGAGAGTACGTTTAGTCCTGTCTGGTTTGACGGTAATTAATGAAATGAAAAGTAACGTGATAAAACAGATCAAAACGAAAGGTCTATGGAACGAAATTTAATATAACGAAAAATTGTTTAGGGGTAGCGGAGCGGAAGAGTTTCTAATCTAATATTAATATAAGAAAATATTGTTTGAAAGATAAATAAAATAAAATTTAATGTAAAATAAATAAAACATGAGAAAAAAATTACAATGGGAATACTGTTAGAAATAGAAGTTGTAACAAAATAGAAAAGGTTTATCCCTAGAAATCAGGATCAAATCCTAATCCTGATATAATTGATATATATTATATCCCTAGAATCAAGCAACCACTAATCTTATTAGTTTCTATAAATCATCATTCTGTAAGAGGATTACATCAAGAAATTCTATCTCTATCATTGACTCATGCTCTCTCTATATTCTGTTTTTCTCGGCTCTAATACGTGTGTCTAATAGATGCAGGTCAGGTTGAAAAGGCAAATGGATGGCGAGCGAATGGCCAAGCTAAGACTGCTGCATGTCCCTCCCCTCCCCTGGACCAATCAATGTCAAGTCCTATAACGTGGATGATGGCTTGCCAAAACCTCCTAAGGGGCCAATAACTCCACAAGAGGAAGCTGGTTTCTTTGACAGTCTGATACCTGAAAGCTTCAAGTGTGGGATGAGTGAGGCAGTGACAAAAACTGGCAGGAACATTACTCGCTTAATCACCGACGGTGTTCTCTCATATGCTGCAGGCAAACTAGCGGAGGACATGAAAGTCCCATGGGTTGCATCTTGGGTGCCAACACCTTATGCCTTATCAGCTCACTTGCACATGCATCTCATTGCTGACATCTACAGGAATGGCGGAGACCAGACCTTAGACGCCATTCCTTTATGTATCCTCTTTTTTGTTTATGAAAAACTAGTCTTGGATCATTTGTATGTGTTATGCACCATAGTCTATTTCTGTGCCCCATTTTGACTTTCATATCATTGTAGCTGTGCTCTAGAATCATTATTCATCTAATATCCTTAGGTGGAAGATCAATTGAATTCATTGAGGAAACAAACAGTGGAGTATACCCATAGATGTGTTGCAGAAGCAAAAAATATTGTGGAAGATGTTCAGATGCAGGCGCACCAGTTGGATATATTAGAAAAAGAAGCAGCAGAAGTTATGAAGCTTAACTTGTTTGAGTAGCTAAGTGGAAGATACTGGTGTTGCTTAGGATCATTTGTCAAATATGCAGAATATGCTTTTTTCTGTGGTTCTTTTCCTTCCTAATGAAATCACTAATTTAGATTCCGAACTCTTCAAGTATCCAATATTCACAACAAATATGAACGTGGAATGGGGTGGTATTTTTCTTAACATGTTTCCTATATATCCGTGAAGGATTTTGAACTAAAGTTGCAAGAGGCAATCAAACAAAGTGAAGAAGAAATTCAGATGCAAGCTCAAGAACTCTTCGTATTGGTTGATTCACGCGGTTTCGAAGTGCAAAGAGCATGTTCAGTCCAAAATTGTGGAGATAAAGAGACAGCTCTCAGAAACGGTTGTTTCTATTTCAGATGCTTACAAAAGTTCCCTAACAACACAATTTGTGCATTTAGGCCTAGCATTGATCACACTGGTGCTTATCACAACATTTTTTTGATGTTTTTGATCATTAGCACCTTCTAGAAGCGTTCTTATGGCATCACAATCTTATGGCATTACTGTTTGTATTGAGTTTTGGATCAGTAGAGTTGGCCAACTGAAGGAGAAGGGTCTATTCTTAGGTTGAAGACAACTTTGATAACACAGTTATATAGAATTGGATTTGTATATTGTCCGGTCTAATAATTAAATATTTTTTTTAAAAAAAAAAGAAAATATTCTAGTTTTTTTTAAAATTTATTTATTTATTTTTGCCCTTTTCCTTTGTTTTATTCAAAGAAAAATAACAATAATACTAAAATATTAAAAAAATTATATTTTAAAAAATAATTATTAAATTTAAAAATTATTAAATTAAAATAATTTTCAAAAAGTGGAAAAAAAAATAATGGAATGGTTAAAATTAATGATATACTAAAAAAATTGAAGAATTATTAAATAAATACAATTCATAATTAATATTGAATAGTTATTAAACAAATAAGATTTAAAAAAATTTGTTATTTAAAAAATTATTATATTTGAAAAATTATTAAATTTAAATTATTTTCAAAAAATAAAAGATTACTAATTAAAAGAAAATAACTATTTGCGAAACGTCGCAAAAAACTTTTCGCGACGTTTTTTAGGAAACGTCGTCGCGGAAAGTCGGAATATAACTTTCTGTAACGTTTCCTAAAAACGTCCCAAAAAGATCATCGCAGAAATTTTTTGTCTACATCACATTCCGCGTTATTTTTTATGACGTTTTTTAAAACGTCGCGGAATATATTCAGCGACGTTTTTTGAGATTCGCTAATTGTCTTATTTTCTTGTAGTGAAACTGTTTTGGGACATGAAAAGAAGAGGCAAATGAGAGAGGCCATTTGTGGCCTCAAAAGAGACTGTGCTCAACGCGGCTGGTGCCTACGGTGTTGCTGCTAAAGACTTAAAAGCCTTGGCACAAATCGCCGTCCAGAATAAATGCCAAGAGTAGTATCTGTCTATGCTCCGGTTGTTCCGCCATATTCTTACTCCATATTACAGTGTTTGAATAAATTTCAACTTTCCCCGGAAAAGATCTTGTCATTGGGACCATTTCCGATTTCCTAGCCTCGTCATTGGACCATTTCCGATTTTCCAGCTGGGACCGTTTCCCGGTTCAACTCACAATAATGTTCATAGTTGGAAGCTCAATCGAAATTGAAATTTAATTATTATTTTGTGGTTAAAATTTTAATAAAATTAAATAACTTAAAATATGATTTACAGAAAATTTGAAGTTTAATTAAAAATAAATTGTAAATTATAATTAATTAATTAATTTAAATTTATAATAATTTACTAATTTATAAAAATCAACGGATTAATTAATAAATTAATCATTTTTAATAAAAAAATTATTAAAATAAATCAAATTTAAAAATTGTCATGTTTAAAGTTTTTAATCATTATGTAATTCCCTTTTGTTATTTAATTTAGTCTAAAATTTTTATTAAATAGAAACTGCTTAATTTGATTTAGGTTTGTTATATAAGGCTGTATAGTATACATAGTTAGCAAATTTTTTTCAATACATAATATAATTTTCTTCTTAATTTTTTTACACTTTCAGAACCTACTTAGTTTCTAACATTGCAATACCTATACATGGCGGAGGACCGCCCTCAAGGGGTGTGGCTAGATGGTTGAGAGCGGGGCTTGACTTCGGTTAGGTCCCAGGTTCGATTCCTTGCTAGCCCCTCTTGTAAGAGCCTGGGGCAGCCGGGGTTTTACCTATGGGTGGAGAACTAGTGAGGCCTTCTGTGATGGGGTGTAGCCGCTTGGCCCTCTGCTGGGGTATAGCCACTTAGCCCTCTGAGAAGTGAGCCCGCTTGGCCCGCCTGTGGAGTTTCCTTGAATCAAAAAAAAAATGTTGACTATGAATTCTTCAATTATAAAAAGGATATATTATATATTTTTGTTAGAATATATTGTTAATAACATAAATGAGAAATTTAGAGTGGAGTTGTAGCAATTAAATTAAAGTAAAGTACTAAAAGTGAGTTACAATTTTATTTTGTTTGGTATGAAATGAAAGAATTTAATTTATATAATAAGATATATTTAATAATTTTTATTATTTTCAAGAGAATTTTCACTCAAATGATATGTAATTATCTCATTTAATTATTTTAAAAATAAATAAATTTAAAATAAAAATATATAAATAAAAATAAACATATATAATTTTTTATGTGTTATCATTTTTTTCAAAATTCACAAAAAATAGATAAATTAGTTACCATTACAAAATTTTAATAATTTATATTAAACTAAATTAGAACTACGAAAAAATAATTTATCTTGTCAAATTATTATTATTATACCTTAATCTTGACTGACCATTTGTAAAATGAGGGCTCGTGATATTTATTTAAATAAATTTGAAATAAAAGTTTAAAATAACTATTTGATATAATAATATTTAGGATCCATTCAAGAAGTGACAAGAAATTCCAAAAGCCTTGTTAGCATTTGGGCCAAGAAGGCCTTTTAACTAACAAGAAGGCAATTAAAGCCTTCTGATTGCAGCCCACCTTAGCAATTTAGTTGCACCATACTGAACCAAGCAATTTTGTGCCATATTTTCACAAAAGTAATAATTTTAAAATTAAATTTTATATCACTAAATTTATCATATAAATATGACAAAAATAACTCTCAATTAAAGATCACAATATTAAAAATTATACAAAAAAATTGAGGATAATTTTAAACATATAATAACTTATTAATTATATTTTACTTGAAATTATCATCAATTTCTTTAAATTTATTTTACATAAATCAAAACTCGAATTGCATATTTTAAACAAAAAATAAGAAATAAAAAAGCTCTATAATGTTAAAGATCATTGTCACTTGGGCATATCTCAAAATTAAGTTATTAGATTAAGATACGAATGATAATGGGCCGATCTATGGGTCAATTCCGCCAATTTTTAATATAATTTTAAAAAATTAAAAGTATAAAATAACATCCTTTTTTAAAATTAAGTTTGGGTCTAAGTTATCCATAAGCTAACACATTAAAAGCACTTGAATCTAAGTCTATAGGCTGCCCATTGCCAAACGAAGATGATTTATATATTGTGGCATTTGATCTATTCAAAACTACAACAATATTCACCTAATGATTTCATTTTCAAAAATCTCCACTCTAATTGGCAACAAAGAAAAGGACACGATGATCAAATTAAAGTAAACATAAACTGACATGATGATTAGATGCCCCACTAGAAAAGGCCAACCTAAGTAAGTGATCATAGGGTTTTTTTTGGAGTAGAAGTTGATGAATGTGACTATATATACAATTTTTTATATTTGTAAAAAACACAAATGACATTATCTTATAACATATTAAATCAAATATTGAAAGTGTTAGGTATCGAAAAATTCAATTTCTAAAAATTCTTAAGCCTAACGAAATAATCAGAAAGACATTATCTAATAATTAATTATTTCGTTTTCGAGATTAATTTTCTTGCTATAAATTTACAGTTTACAACTTAAAATTAAATATTGAATTTAATCTAATTAATATTTATAAATTATTAAAGGAAGTGAAAATAATTTATACCATTTAGACTATTCCTTAGGTCATATGTGCAATTATTGCACTTCCCATTTCTAAATTAGTAAGGTCTATGCTTTCCATCAATTCCTCATTGCTCCCACCAACTTCACATTTATTTATTTATGATCATGAATGTGACTGTAATCTCTAGCATTAGTAGCAATAACGCTACTAATGTATACTACATCAATTTCTGCTTTTTATTAAAATATAAACACCCAACCTTCTCCTCTAGTTTACTTTATTATCTGTAAATTTTGAATTGGAGCTTTGACCAAGCCAAAAGCATCATAGTGGTTACGGGGATTTGCCATTTTGATATGAAACAGTACTTGAGACTTAAATATTGTAACAGATTCTTTAATTCCCCTTTAGAAAGTGTAGTTTCACAATTCCATACATAATTTCACGTTGGACAATTTTGTCCTTTTTTTATAAAGTTGAACAATTATTAATTACATTTTTCGGTTAAGTTACGTAATTTGATCCAGATAAAGATAATAAAGTGATCTAATAAATGATCTAAATTAATGGGCCAAAGTTCGGGTAGAAAATGAATCCCAATCAGTGTAGACCAGACCCATATTGGTCTTGTGATAAGGAAGCCCGATATCAAGACCAATATAGATGCTATATATAAAGGTTAAGGTATCCTGCAGTTGCTGATATCAATCGTAAGCATAAGGATTTTCTGACTCGTTAAGAGATATTACATTTTAAGAAAACTATAGAAAGACCTTACCCGCGTCCTGGTGAATAGTTCCCGTAAAGACGACGGTGGATTTGCGCTTGTTTCAGCTTTGAAAAGCTCGTTTGAAGTTACGAAAACTGAAATTAGGTATTTTCTGCATTTCTTCGTTTCTTGCCCTTTTACGTTTAATCCGGGATATGTAACTAAGGTACTGTTACGTGTTACATATCAATCTTGTTTAGTTTTAAAGATCGTCTCACACCCAATTATTAAAAAATTCAACATGTTTGACCAGTTTAATAGTACAAATTTTGAATCGTCCAACTTTCTGGTTCGTTATTTAACTTTATAGTTCGATTTACTTTATTAACTCTTGTTATTAAAAACCGATTAATTTATTAATTAATCGGTTAATTTTTATAAATTAATAAGTTTTTATAAACTAAAATAAATCGATTAATTTTTGATTTAATAATCTTTTTTTTCAATTAAACTTCAAATTCTTATATAGACAAAGAAAGTCTCCTTCATTCATATTTTAAATTTCTTAATTTTATTTAATCTTTAGTCGGTTTTATGACGGGTTAATTCTGATCGAACCTTTTAAATCTTAAATCTCTTGTCTTATTGGTTTAACTTTCGGTCCTGTTTTTAAAACATTGCTGCTCACGTTAGTGAAATTTTGCATTATAGAAATTCTTAATTTCAGATTAATTTTAGTGTGTATATTTTTTGAAAAAAAGTATATAAGTTCTGAGTTTCTATATTCATCGGCCAGAGAGATGGCAAACGCAACTTAAAATGTGTTTTTAAAAAATCAAAATTAAACGTCAGTTTCCTATGAGACCTTCTTTCGGAACATTTTTCTCAAATCTTTTCTAGAATTACTTGATTTAGATGCAATAGATAGAGTGTGTAGAAGGTGTATACTAGAGAGCGAAGAAAATTTGCAGACCCTGATCTCACTTCGATTACCAAACCTTTGAAAACAAGGTATACTTAAAAATGACGTGGTTAAAGATCTATGGTCGAAAGTTACATAATTAGGGTTGACAATAAGTTGAATCAAATTCAAATTGATCTCTATTAGATTTAATTTTGTTTGCTAATTTATGATTAATTTAACTTAATTTCTAATTGTTACCTTAGATAAAAAAATATTTACTATGTCCAAAATTTGATCAATGTTTTTCGATATTCAAAATCTACGTGAGCATAAATTTGACTAAATCAAACATGATTCATTAACTTCAAATTAGATTAAAATAATGCAAATGAATACTTATGATATAGGGTACTTACATAACCTATCCAAATGTCGAATAGGGTTTGTATTGAAGAATGAGCTAGCCACTTATAGGTAATGGCCTGGTTAAGGGAACCCACCGAAACCGTAGCGAAAGCGGAAACAAGAGGGTTGGTTTATTTTTGGACATGCTTTGTTTGCTCTATTCTTTTTTTTCGGACACATTTAGCATGGAGCTCGAACCTTATTCCCTATCAAAAGGTCAAATAGGGCTTGTACGACACTTTGGGTTAGTAATTTCAAATGAAACCCTAAAAAATAACATGGCCATTTCCAATTTGTGAGTAAATTTGAATGAAGGTTTTTAGAAAAAGAACAAAGTACTAACCGTACAAGCCAAGTGGCATCATCAAGTATAACGAGATATATTGAAAAGAAGAAGGAGGAGGAGGAGGAGGAGGGTTTCGAGGCGTTGACTATTATCAAATATAGGTTTATTAACTGATAACGTACGTAGGTTACTTGGTCCGAAATTAAGACATTATTGGTGAAGACGAAGAATGTAAATGTATATGATCGTATGAGAAGAGCTTTCTTCTTAATTACGCTATTTGACTTGTTTAACCCTGTTTTTAACAACTCCTCAAAGCTTAATTTACTCGCATGAGAGACACATAAATCGACGTATCGAATTTTGATTAGTACAACAAAACATCTAACGGAAAATGCCTTGAGTACAGGGTTAGTGTTTCTCGTTACAGTCAATCTCTTGTGAGAAAAAGAGGAACACAACCTAACTGCTCAGTTAGACAATTACATATGCTCGAGGATAAGTGTTTGCATATATGTAACCTCACAGTCACAAACAATTAGGTGGGTCGAAAGCGGTGGTCATTCGTAACTCGTAAACTTCATAATATAATAAAAATAATACATTATATATAGGATCTGTGAATTATAGATGACCCTAATCCACAATCTACATGATCTTTTCAATATTTTAACAACCGAACCGTTTCGATCGGTCTGGTTAATTTTTGTATTCGATTTAATTTAATAATTTTCGTTGTTAGAAACCGTTCAGTTTATTTATTAATCGATTTATAAACCAAAATAAACCGAATAATTTTCACTTAACAGTCTTTTTTTAATTAAACTTTACATTTTTTAATGGGTATGGATAGTCTTTTCAATCATTTTTTAAATTATTGAATTATATTAAATTTTTTCTAGTTTTATGCTGGTATAATATCAGTTGAATCTTTTAAACTTTAAACTTCTTGTCTTACCGATTTAACTTCTGATCTGATTTTTAAAATATAGGGTAATTTTCTATTAAATCAACCTATTCATTACATTAAGATATATAAAAATAAAAAAATGAAAATGGTTCTTCAAAATTTGAGTTTATTATAAAATGCTTAATCTAGTCAATATTTAAATATAATTTTATCTAAACTTTTGTTATAAATGGCTAAAGAAAAGAGTGTTTTAAGCAATTTTAGCAATCGAGTTTATTATAAAATACTTAATCTAACTATTTAGATACAATTTTATCCAAATTTTATAATTCAAAATGTGATTAATTTTCCAACTTTTGCAATTAATCACTCATTTAATGGAAGTTTGTTCTTTAAGGGTAAAAACCAAAGAGAATTTTGGCCTTGGACTTGACCCTCTAAAGCCTCTAAGTTTGAAAGGCTTAATACTTTGGTTTAATTGAAATAAATTTCAGTTAACATGTAATAATGCAGAGAAGTCAAAACTTTAAAATCTGTCCCAGACCTAATAAAGAGTTAAGGGAGTTTAGTCTCGATTTGATCCAAACCTCATCTAGTTGCCGTCCCTAACTAGAAACGTGAGAAGAATTGGCCTATTGAGTATTGATTTGGATTAGAGTGAGACCATTTTGTGGTACATTAACTTAAAAGGAAAGTAACTAGTACAAGTGTATCTATTGAATATTGTTGTTCTATGTTGACAACCTAAGCAAAAAGTGGTTGTTAAATTTCAACAACAACAACACTCCATAAGTCGATTTGGAGATATCTATAGTACTCAATCTTATCCCTATCTGATAGAAAGGTTGTGTTCCAAAGATCCACACGTATTATAAAACAATGATAATATGGAATATAAATAAATAAGCATAAATAAAGATATAAAATATGTAATGTAATAAGTAATACAGTATATATAGAACATGGTAACGAAATCAACATATTAGAAGCGAAGTACTATGTAATAAACATATTAAGGATAAGTATAAAATGAAAGACGCAAAGGAAAATAGATGAAAAATTTTAAATTATAAAATGAGTTTGGATGAGAATATCAAGAATTAATTAAGGAGAGAAGATTACGAAATTCGAATTAAAAAGCGGATGTTAAATATCATATAAATATTAAAGAAAATGTAAATAATTTTACAAAATTATAAAAATTAGTAATCAACTCTTAATTTATTAATTTTGATTTGTTTGTAAAATTCAACATGTTTTTTCCTTATAACCAATTAGTTTTTTAATTAAAATTTTAAATAATTTATACATGTCACGGTAAAAATATATTTTTTTAATGATTAATAATATTATAGGATGAAAAGTTCCTACCATACACTCGAAACAATTTAACCGACTTAACAGTAAAAATTTTGAATTAGTTATTTTCTCAGTTTGATTTTCAACTTTTTAGTTTGATTTAATTTTTTTATTAAAAATAAATCAATTTATTAATTAATCTATCAATTTTCATAAACTAATAAGTTTTTATAGACCAAAATAAGCCAATTAATTTTTATTTAACAATCTTTTTTAGTTAAACTTTAAATTTTTTATAGACAAAGATTATTTTCTCCAATTAATTTTTAAAATTTTTAATTTTACTCAATTTTTAACTAGTTTTATGATGGTCAAATATCTGCTGAGCCTTTTAAACCTTAAGCCTCTGGTTACCAAATTTAGTTACCAAAAAAAAACTTTATTATATCCATTTACACTAATAAACCTTACTAAATTTGTCAATATTTCCCCCCAATTCTTTAGAATATGCCAATTATTGTTATTAAATTTATTTTTGTCTAACTAAATCATGTAACATTAACATTATACAGATCATTATAAATAATGGGAGAATAACATATTCTCTTTACCAAACACCTTTAAATTATTGAGATTTTAATATTTTGAAAAAAAGAAAAATAAAAAATTCATCTTAATATAGAGATGACAATTTGTTAGAACCAATGAATAAAAAACCCGTCAGGTTCAACTGATTTAACTATAAAAATCTTGAATTGGCTGATGTTTCAGTTTTTTTAATTTTTCTAATTCGATTTATTTTTATAACCTTTATTGTTAAAAATTATCTAGGTTATTGATTTTTTTTAAGGAACTAGGTTATTGATTAATGAGTAAGTTTTGGAAATTAATCAATTTTTATAAATTAAAATTAATTAATTAATTTTTATTTAATAATATCTTTTTTAATTAAATTTTAAAATTTTCAGTAATTAAGGATGATCTAATTTAATCATATTTCAAAAAATTTTAATATCATCAATATAATATCGATTGAACTTTTAAAATTTTAAATATATTATTTTATTAATTTAATTTCTGGTTAAACTTTTAAAACATAGGTTAGAACATCTTTAACTTAATTGGGCGCGAGTCTCTTTAAAGTTTGCTTTTTCCAATTTTTAAATTTGATTTTGACTAAACTCTAATGAATTCGAGCATATTCGTTGATTATATCCAATCTATCATTTCATGATGAAATAGTGTTGAAGTGTGTTTTGTTATGATTGCTTGCTAAGTTGTATAATTCGAACTTTCTGTGTTTTCTTAACTACTTCGGGTCCCTCTTATCATTGAGGGATCCTTTTCACGTCACTTGTTTGTTTTTTTTGACATTGATGCATTAGTCAACTGTCTCTCTCTGGTTTGCGAAAAAATAAAAAAACTTAAGAACACGTAATCGCATGCAGTCTCTTCCAAATCCGTAAAACCCATTTTCGAGATGGCGAAGATTGAGATGGACATGGAGTTTGGAGTCACTCCCTCTGGAGTGGTTGACCAGTTCGTATCAAAAGGTCTGGTCAATCACTTACCTTAACCAGAAAATATATGTATGTTGCAATAATCTATGCACGCAAACGTAAACAAATAGTCACAATGTGAACACCAAGACTGCTAGTTGTCTCCTGGAGTTCTAATCTCTCTCTTGTCATCTTTTCTTCTTTCTGGGTTCACTGTATTTTTGCTCGTCGTCTACTTAGAAAGAACCTAGAGAATCTGATAAATGATGGGTTGGAACTTGGAGGTCAGCGCAGGTGTTATATGTTATTCGATTATCTGATCATGCTTCAGATAATCGCAGCAAGTTCATGAAGAATTTTGTAGAACTAAAATCAGGAAAGTTTGTCTGCAATTTTTTGGAAATTATCTGAAGCAAGTTCATTAAGAATTTACAGAGCTAAAACCAGGAGAATTTGTCTGCAGCTTCAAGGAAATTATCTGAATCAAGTTCATGAGAATTTACAGGACTAAAACTAGGAAAATTTGTCTGCAATTTCTTGGAAATTATCTGAAGCAAGTTCATTAAGAATTTACAGAACTAAAACCAGGAGAATTTGTCTGCAGCTTCAAGGAAATTATCTGAATTAGGTTCGTGAGAATTTACAGAACTAAAACCAGGAAAATATGTCTGCAGTTTCTTGGAAATTAAACAATGCACAGTGGATATGTTCAACGAGAATACAGGAGTTCCTAATCAGTCCTTAGTTACATATATATTTGGTTGGAGGTGAACCCTTGAAAAGAGGAGTTCACATACACCAAAAACACAATTCGAAAACATGATTGAAAGCTATCTTCTACTTTGATAAGTGAACTTTATGTTTATATAGACACTAAAATCTACTTATTACACAGAGGAAAGTGGCGATGCAACTCCAAACTTTAGGCGATTTCTTGAAATAAAGGGTGCTCAAGGAGAAGGTGGTCACTCCAAATGGAAGAAGCCTCTCCAAAATAACTTGAAACAATGGAAGAATCATCGGCCATGTCAACCGGAGAAGGCTGTGGAATGATCGCAGCAACTGAAGGTGGAGATGGAACTGAACAGGCAGGAAGATAAGGAGAACTGGGTGAATTCTCTTCTTGAGTAAACACTGCAAAATCAGGAGCTTGAGTCGGTTGCTCTTTCTTCAATGGTGGTACTTGTAAGTTTGGCAAATGAGAGAAAGGTATATCGTTGAGCTCCTGAAGAAAGGTGGGTGTTAAGTTTAAAAGACTCAAACTGTCCATGTCACTGAAACTGCTAGCGTCTATGTTGTTTGAGCTTGTGGCCATGGAAGCTGGAGGTTGATAATGGAGAAGGTATCGCAAGTATTGAAGCCTTGCCATTTGAGCAGCTTCTGCTTGTAGTCTCGCAGCATGTTCTTCCATAGATTGACCATCCATTAAATTAGCTAGAGCTATGAGACGAGACAAGCTAGAGAAGATGTCTGTTCGAGGCTGGTGAGTCATAGGATCAAAACCCATCTGTATCAGCTTTTTCTTGAGATGGGTGTTCCAGAAATTCTTAATTTCATTATCAGTCCTACCAGGAAGGTGGCCAGCAATTGCTGACCATCTAGTATAGAGAAAAGAAAATGAAAACGATGAGCAAGTTCATGATGAGTCAGATTCAGAATAACAGACAATTATCAAAATTTGCCTTACTTGTTGCCAAGAACAGCATGGAGATTAAGAATAGTTTGTTCTTCTTCTGCAGAAAACTTTCCTCTCTTTATATCGGGCCTCAGGTAGTTTGTCCATCTTAATCTGCAACTCTTTCCACATCTGTTCAGGCCTGGAAAGAGCAATATTCAAGTTAAGCGACGACAGAGACAGAGAAAGAGACAAAGAAGACAAAGTACAAACAGGAACAAGATAAGCAGTACCTGCAAGTTTGGGGAGGGCTCTCCAGCTTCCATGCCCATGTTTCTGAATGTACTTGACAAGCTTTTGATCTTCTTCAGGCGTCCAGGGACCTTTCTTAAGTCCACTCTCATCACCACAACATGGAGATCTTCCCATTTCTATGATGAGATTTGGTTGCCTCCCGCTAATCCAACCATTGCCTGGAGCCTTAATATTTATATACACTCTTGTTCTCGTGTCCCCTCTATAAGTGTGACCTTTTTCTTCTTTGAATTGTCAAGTCTATCCTTCCTCCAGGAAATTTGTTCATTATAATTCTGAATTAATGTTAGCAAAATTTATTAAATATAAATAATAATTTATAGATTACTTATAAAAAATTTCGAGAGAAAAGAGTATTCAACTTAATAATTACGAGGTGTGCCCGCTTGGCCCGCCTACCGAGTTTCCTCGAATAAAAAAAACTTAACAATTACAACAAGTTATAATATGCATTTTTAATGAAATTATTATGGTATTTAATTATATTAAGCAACTGATAAAAGTTGTTGCTTTGTGGCAATCTTTTTGAAAAAATTACGAAGAGAATGTTGCGAACATTGATGACCCTTATCCGATTGATGACCCTTCTCCGATCCTCACAAAATAAAGAGTCTTATGCTCTACGGAGTACGTTAGACTTTAGACTTTTAGATTTTTAATTATATTGCAAACTTTTAGTAATTATTATTATTAAATACAATTTTAAATAAAATATCATTTTTACTATCTATTTTATTGACAATCACCAATTTCTCTAATCATTGGTCATAACATTTTTTTACTATACAGTTTTTTAAAGTTTATTTATTAGAAACTTGCAACTGTGATTTATGATTAGAACTGAACTACTATTTAAAAATTATATCATAATAAGCATTCACCTACTTGCTAGTAGTTCAGTTCTAATCATAAATCACAGTTGCAAGTTTCTACATATGACAATAGGTAGACTAATATCTTATTAATTAGTAGTCATGGTACTCATGTGAATGTTATAAGAGGGGAAGTAATAAGTGGGATTTTTCCAAAGAATTAGGAGAGGAGAATGTAAATAATATGGCGAGTTACGTTAGATTAATATTTTTGTTACGTGACTGTCACGTAGTATATTCGTATCATGCATAAATTTTATGAAGTAAAACACGTGAAAGATTGTTTTTAATTTTTTTAGTTTATTATATAATAAAATTCGGACACAAATATAATATATAAAAACTACATAACAAAAATAATAATACGACACAGCTCGTCATATCATCCGTAAAGTTGATCTATCGAATTATTTTGCTAAAAATTGAAATTTTAAGTAATTTAATGATGTTTTTTAATATTATAAAATAAGTAAACTTTGATTTTTTACAATTAAGTCTATTTTTAACTTAAAAATACATAATTTATAAATTTTGCGAAAAATTTGAAAAGTCATAATCAGATGAAGACATGTGGCAAGCCACTGATGGTCATAGGAACTCATTCCATGCACGCAACAGGTTGCTTTGTTTCGTCACCCAGTGCATGGTTGATGGTACCGTATAGTTTTATTAATTTCTTTGAACTATTTAATTATCGATATAAACATTAAATTAATTAATTATAATTATTTTAATTTTGTGTTTTATATTATTTATAAGTATTGAAATAATTCATAATAATAGTATAATTTGCAGTCAACAATTTAATTTAATTTTTTGTAAATCATGGTTTAATATCTTACATATTTTCATATTACTCATAAATGTTACCTTTTCCTATTAAAAATGGAAAATTAGTTTCATCCTTTCCTTTAATTTTGGTATTGTTATGATTTTATGTAAATTAATTTCTACTTAAAGTAAGATTTCATCGAAAATGCTAACAAAATTAGGTCCCAAGTAAAAGTTTCGAACCAACTAATTTTTCAGTCCGGTTCAACTTAATAATACTCGTTATAAAAATCAGTCGGTTTATTAATTAACCGGTCATTTTTCTTAAAGTAATTAGTTTTGATAAACAAAAATAAACCAATCGATTATCATTTGACGGTTTCTTTCTTTAATTCAACTTCAACTTTTCGACGGGTAAAAACAGTTTTATTATTTAATCTTATTTTAAATTCTTCAATTTTGTTTAATTTTTACTGTATACTAGTTTTATACGATCTCATACTATTTGAATCTTTTAAATATTAAATTTTTTATTTTATCGGTTTAATTTTTTTTCCAGTTTTTATAATATTCGTCGCGGGTTAATTGAAACGATATTTATAGACCTTAACAGATTGTCACAATCTTAAAAGGAGAATAAATATACAGAGACTGTTAGGTTAGGTTAGATATAGCTGGCTTATCTAAACTTAGAAGAAACTGGGCATATGAATACGAATCAATAAGAAGAGAGTGACATATATATATATTGAAGAGAGTAACATACATACATACATAACTCCAAATTATTCATATAAGTATTGGGAGCATTTTTAATTAAAATTAAAGCTAATGTTGATTAGTTTTATGCATGGCTGATGCAATGTAGGTCACATGATCATTATAATGGTGATTATAAGCATATTTAGTGAGTTGGTTTGGTGTGTGACATTTTATAACTGGAGTATCTTCCCACGAGTGGGTGATGATTAATACATATACAAAACCCTACGTCGACCATTTACTAGTAATATTTCAGGTCTTCTATGCAATGCAACCCATTCAAATGGGAAATAATCATGCATACGTACTTACCTTAAAAAACCGATACCGGTTGGATTATGCACAAATTCGCTCGAAACTTAATTAATCACCATTTTAAGTGGTATATATATATATATATATATATATATATATATATATATATGATTGGAAGTTCACAAAGTTCTTATATTAAGTGCTTGTTTAGATGCGC
>JAOTBA010000203.1:27306249-27329327 GCA_025629845.1 Erythroxylum squamatum
CCCACCCCCAGATTATTAAATAATTTTATATATATATATATATATATATATATATATATACATGTATATATATATATATATATATTAGGACGGGATTATTTAGAAGTTAGTGGTGCACTGGGCACCCCAAAATCTAAAAAATTAAATATTTGGGCCCTTCTACCTTAAATTCCTGGCTCCGTTCTTACTTTTTCCTTACAACTTTAATCTTTTGACTTTGCAAAATTAGTCCATTTGTATATCATGCCAATGAATCTTCGGAAAGATTATGTAAGAAACTAAAGAAGCATGGTAAATTAGCAGTTACTTTCGAACTATATAATCGGGTTCATAAGGTTTTCTTTCTGTTCATAAGGGTTATTCCATTGAGTAGAAATGAATATAAGTACTGAAAATAAGATCAAAGTATCACAAATGAAAACAATCAACAATTTTAAGAAAACTACAAATTGAATAGTTTGATAAAAAAGTTTATATATCATATATATATATAGGATTATATAACATCTTATCAGCCTATTAACAAAATCATGAATATTTTAAGCAATTATTATGGAAAAATATTCATTCAAATTGAGCAAGTTTCTATTAAATTTTTATGCTTTTAAGCCTAATAAGAAAACAGCAAAAGAATTTACCAAAAAATTGAAAGTGCGTCCGTAAACTAATTAAAAAGCAAAATAAGCTCTTCGTTTATATATAAAAATGAAAAATTATAATTTATCATCTTAATGTTTTAAGTTGAAATAAAATTTGAGAAAGAGATGTTTTGATAAAAATAATAAAAAATATGAACTTTCATCTTCAATTTTAATTTAAAAAAAATCATGTCTTGAACTTCCTAACAAAAACTAACAGAAAAATTGACGTCTCAAGATGATGACATATAAAATAATAGATTTTTTGTTGAAGTGTAATTTTACTTTTGTTATTAACCGACTCGGATCCAAATTCCAAAGTTCCGATCGTCGAAACCCAAACTTTTTTTTTTTTAGATTCGAAGAAACCCTATAGGCGGGCCAAGCGGGCACACCTCTCCGACCCCATAGGCTGCTACAAATGCTTTGAAAAGAATTTCAAATTCGCACACAAAATAATCCAAATTTAAGTCAACTCTTCTTACAAAATTTCTGTGTTTATCATATAGGCTAAAGTAAACTTGCAACTTTTACAAAACCAACATTATCAAACACTTTCAGGCATCAAAAACTTACATTACCCGACATTAATCGCTAAACTACTTCAATGACTTACCTCAAACAACACGCACATGCACTCCGACTGGTGATGATAGAGGACCGACAGTAGACGAAGCAATCTCCACAGATTCTAAGCGCGACAAAAAATGAGAGAGGGAAGGTTAAAATGATGAAGAGGGAAGGGGAGAAACGCAGGCGCGGGAGACTGACGAAGATGAGAGAGGGAACGAGGTTGGATGATTTAGTATGGAACGCGGGAGACTCACGAAGACGAGAGAGGGAGGCTTCGGTTTTCGTTTGGAAAATTGGGGGGAGGGGAAATTAATTACGTGGACCAGGCCTTCCCCGACGTCTATTTCTCCAAAACGACGTTTATTCTATTTTGGGACGTCTTTCTACCAAAACGATGTTAAACAGTTCCTTTATCCCCGACGTCTTAGTTCAACGTCGCAGAATATTCCATCTTTTCTTGACGTTTTTCCAGACGTCGTGAAAGCCTCCGACCATTCACGACGTCTACTTTAAAAACGACGCTAAAGGTGTTGTTTTGTTGTAGTGACTTTATTGTTTAATTGATTATTATATATTTAACATATATCAAAAAATTATTAATTGATTATAATATAATTAATTGATTCACGAATTAATAAATCTTTATTTATAAGTAAATTATTTATCACTGACTGTCAAGTTTATTCGGTTATAATTAATAATAATTAATATCTAATTCATTAATTGATGCATTAAAATAGAATTAATTCATTCAGTTTTAAATGTTACTATTTAGTATATATGTTATTCATGACTGCATTACTAACTGTTTATTATTATTAATTATCATATATTGATATTTTACATCTATCCCTTCGCTATATAATTTATTATTAAATTTCACTGTTATCTCTCTCTGAATTATACTTATTCATTATGATATAGAGTTAATAATAATAAAAATATAATGAAATAGTTGATTTATTATTATATTATAATTTACTTACAAATTAATTATTATTCATTTATAATTTATAATTAATATAATATAATTAATGCTAATAAAAATATAATGAATACATTGATTTATTTTTAAATTATAATTTATTCATAAATTAATTATTATTCATTAACTCTTTAGTTTATTTAATTATAATTAATAGTAATTAATATATAATTATTTAATTGATGTATTAAATTATTACTGAAACTCTATGCCAAACAATTAATAATAATTAAAATATAACATATAACATAATTTATTTATAAATTAGTTTATTCAATTATAACTAATAATTAATACATAACTAATTAATTGACGCCTGAAAATATAATTAATTTAGCAATTAATAAATATTAATATGTAATATATATGTTAGTCATGATCCTGTATTATTAGCTGCTAATTATTATTAATTGCTATATATGAAATTATTATTTAAATTTACAAGTTATATATTTTAAATAATTACTAAGTTGATTATTAATCATTAACTGTTTAGCTTATTCAGGTTATGATTAATAATAATTAATATATAATTAATGAATTGATGAATTTAAATATAATTAATTGATAAAACTTTCTTTAATTAATAGCGTAATTCTTTTAAATTTAAGTACAATTTAATCATTTTTTATCTGGTTAAGTTAAATCAATGAAATTATTAATACATTATTATTATTATTATTATTATTATTAATCACGATTGGTAATTAAGTAGTGCATTTGTAAATATTATATTATATAGAATATAATAACTGTCGGATTTGATATGAAATAAAACAAATTAATAAATGTTCAAACATGTTTTACACAACACAGTGTAGGTTCATAACTTCATATTCTACAAGTAAAAATCACAGCTTAATCTCGATAATAGTTTCATATTCTACAAGTAAAAATCACAGCTTAATCTCGATAAAGACACTAGTGATTGAAGTACTATCCTGGAAAAGATCCTAAAATATGGTCACAATTTCAACCTTCAAATAAAAATAAGCAAAGTTAACAACGGAAGCAACTTTTCCTTGATTTCCTCCAGCTGATTTTCTAATCATAAATATATCATTCCACCACAGACATATCATCTTGACACAGTTGTAGGAGCAGCAGGATAAAGAATATCAAATATGCGACGTGGAGAAACATGAGCCTCAAACAACTGTCGACCTGCCAGCAAAAATGACCTAAAGTCATGATACTGATAAATAAAAGCATCAAACATACCCATCCTCAAAAACACCTGATCTAAATAAGGGATAAATAATTATTTATAAAAAAAGTACATCAAGAAAGCACCAATATGTCATTAAATCGCAAAATATAGACATCCTTGACCTAACAAATTAAGGAAAAGTAAAATAAATCTGTATAATTAACGAAACTAATATTGGTCAACTACTTGCAACAAATATATGGAGCCTTTCTCCCAAACAAATCCAATGCTATTAAGAGTAAAAGTGTACGACTAAAACAAATGCAGATATATGGAAGAGTAATTATTTCCGAATTTAAATCCAGTCAGAATTGATTTATTCTAATAAATTATATTTAACCCTAATATTCGGGATGAATTGAGCTGTGAAAAATATTAACGTCTGAATTCAAATAAAACAGACTATAAGTTTAAACCTAATTAATCCAAAATGTAATATATCAAATTTAAATCTAATCAATGAAAACTACATCGCTGTTGGTATATTTTGATACAGCAGAATATTGACAGCAGTAGTATGATATGAATTGGGCAAACAAAATGATCGAACCTACTAATAGCAGTTTTAAGATTACGACAATGAGCGGTAGACATTTAAGCGTATAATATACTAACCTCATCTTGTTGATGAGTTGACACCCTATATCTAGATTTGTGCTCCTCTCAGACTTGGCATCTGTATCATCAAAGATTAGGATAGATTAGATTGAAGCATAAAAATTTAAAAATTAAATTGAAATCCAATTCTCATCCAAAAAATTAGTATACTATCTGTCAAAATACTATAGCTGCTATATCATTCTGAAACAAAACAGAAAGCTACAAATTGGAAAGAGTTGTAAATATAAGATCCTACAGTCAACAAGGCAAAAAGTAAAGGCACTCAAATCCATCGAAGAAAAAGAACCTCATTTGTGACAATCGGATGCAAAAAGTTTGGAGTTCAATGAACAAATGCTTCACTGCAAAACCACGAACAATTGTTCAAAATAAAACAAAATATGAATCTGGAGTTGAATGTAAAAGAAAGAGAAGTAAAAAGCAAGTGATTAAGACAAACAACGAGGTGAGTTGAGAGAATTTCTTATATAAAAGGGTTTACATACCATTGATGATTGTATTTAGAATCACACTCTCTTGGAAAACACAAACAAGTCTGAGTAGTCTGTTTTACACGTACCTATCCTGAAAAAATAAAATTAACAATTGGGATTCTAATAATAATGGAAAAATCATTCATTTGCATGCGTAATGAGCGACAAAGTAGCCCAATGTAGATTGAGTAATTGTGATCAGTTAATAAAAAAAAAGCCAAGGATCGAATAAAATAACAATTAAAAGAAAAGAAATAAGATCGTTAAATTAAGATTTGTTACCTGAGGAAGGCTAGATAACAAAGAGAACAACGCCGACCAATATTCTGAGGTCGGTGTTTGCGGATGTTTATTGGAATGGTAGAAGTTTAACACATGGAGAAAGAGAAAAAGGGTTTGGTGGGTGCATTAAATGTAGAAGTTTCTACACGTGTGTTAATTAAATGAAATTAAATTAACGTGATGGATAGCATTTAATGCCAGAGTTATTAATTGGTATAGGAAAAGAGACGGGAGCATTTAAAATGTACAAATTTGTAGAAATAAATGGTAATTAAATAGACGAGATTGATAATCTAGTTTATGGAAGAGTTATGAATCGGTGGATGGAACAAAAGAGAGGAGACATAAATTCAATTTTTAATTTAAATTAAATTTAATTGATTTTAATTAAAAACTAATCAGGTACAGATAATATCTAATATGTACTCGTATTCCTCATTTATCAAAATTTACAAGCAATTATCGCATCTTCATAAATCTACTAATTTATTATATTTTAATTAATTGATAAATTTTTTATTGCACCATATTATATTTCAAATAACTAAACAGTTATAAATAAATTAATTAAAGATATTTTAAGAATATATAATTAAAAAAGGGAAAAAAATTCTGACGCATTGATAATAACATATATTGATTAATTAATTAATTGATAAAATTTCAATAAATGTATATTTTAATAATATATTGATTATTATGCAATGATGCCGGTGAATATTAAGTGACAGGGGTTACCATTTACTTATATATACACATTAATCATTATTAATAATAATTGAATAAAATTGACAGCTAATGATTAATAATTAATTTATTAATAAAGTGTAACTTAATAAATCGATTAATATATTATATTATAGTTACATTAATTATTTAGCTAATTAGTTAATTTTATTTTAGTTAATGGATACTATTTTTTTATGCGTTAAATATATTGCAGCAACAAAATAACAACTCTAATGTGACTTAAGCTATATATATATATAGTGAAAGGATATACTGAATATCAATATATAATAATTAATAATAATAAACAATTAATAATGCACTCATGAATAACATATATACTAAAAAATATAATTAATACTGAATTAATTAACTATATTTTAATACATCAATTAATGAATTACATATTAATTATTATTAATTATAACCGAATAAGCTTGATAGTCAATGATATTATAATTAATTTATAAATAAAAATTAATTAATTAGTTAATAATTAATGAATGAACAAATGGTGTCTTAATTAAGTAACTAATTAATAATATTTTAAATAATTAATTAAATATTAAATTAAAATGTTATTTATACGCAACTTGTAAATATAAATATTAATATGTACTAATTTATCAGTTAATTATATTTTAACACATCAATTCTTTAATTATATATCAATTATTATTAATCATAACCGAATAAACGAAACACTTAATGATTAATAATCAACTTACAAATAAATTATAATTTTTTAAAAATTATATGTGTTAAATATATATATATTAATTAATCAATTATTTATACTGTTACTGATAAGCAAAGTAATAATATTGTAATTAAATAATTATTAATTTAATAAAAATATTATAACATTATATAGATGTTAATTAAGAAAACCAAAATACCATGCACGATTGTGACTTATATGTAACTTGTAAATAAAAATAATCATTTTGTATATAACAATTAATAATAATTAACAACTAATAATGCAAGGTCATGCGTGTAATTGTGATGCTTCAGTTTTGGGTAATGCATGTAACGCTTTTGGTGGAGGTGTTGTTCGTAATTCTAGTGGGAACTGGCTAGAAGGGTTTGTGTCGCATATTGGTCGCTGTCCGATTCTTCGTGCTGAGACTTGGAGTATTTTACAAGGGCTGCAATATGCTATTTCTTTGGGTATTCGTAAGCTCTTTGTGGAATCCGATAATGCTATTGCTATCGATATGATTGTGGGGAAGGCCGAGTTGAGTGCCAACTGTGCTGCGCTTGTGCATCAGATTCGCCTACTCTCTACTCGTTTCGACACCGTTCAGTTTGCTCATATTCATCGTGAAGGGAACTTTGTGGCTGATTGTCTTTCACATCATGTGTA
Source organism: Erythroxylum squamatum (assembly GCA_025629845.1). Taxonomy (NCBI): domain Eukaryota; kingdom Viridiplantae; phylum Streptophyta; class Magnoliopsida; order Malpighiales; family Erythroxylaceae; genus Erythroxylum; species Erythroxylum squamatum. Next base: position 27,313,130 of record JAOTBA010000203.1, read on the forward strand.
TTCTTTTGATCCGGGGTTGCACTTTCTTGTTGATCCGTCGCCTGCAATCAAACCATGGCTTTTTCATGACTTGATAGGAGTCACTTATCTTAGATAGTTTGTAATTTTTTAGGGTTGTGCCCTCTTAAAACACCAAAAAAAAATCTAACTTGCAAACATTTTGTTTTATCCCTAACTTTCTCTTTTCTCTCTAATTTGCAACCGTTTTGTTTTATCCCTATGTTCATTTCTTCTGCACTATTTCAATTGCGTTATTAAACTTTATTTATATTATTATATTTTATGTTTGGATGTATCATCATAAACATTATGATTATTATTATTATTTTTATATGTTTTATATTTTTTATTAAAGTTATAAACTTAATTTTGGTAGAAAATATTCATTGAAATACTAAGATATATAATATTTATATTCTTATATTTTTTTAAGTTATGTCCTTATAAATTATTTTATACATAAATAATAAATACTAAATAACTAATTTTACTAAACATTAAATGACAAATAGTTGATATAATTTACTAATTAAATTAATTGATATAATCAGTTGATCGCCGTCCAACTAAAGTATCGCTACGCAGGTTCCATTCCCAAGCAACAATCCACCCAAAGGAAAACAATTTGAACCTGTGTACTATCGTAGTCAGTTTTGTGAATAGCACCCGGAAATAGCCAGCCCCACCTTTGCCTTTACTTAGCAAACCCAAACACTGCACAGCCTTAAATATCGTTCTCTCTCTTCCCCTCGGCCTTCCTTTCTCTGTTAAAAACAATCTAATATTCGTTAATCTCTTCTCCCTTTTTTTGTCGTCTTTGGTTTTTCCTTCCTCTATCTGTCAAATTCCAAAAGAGACCTAGTCGTGGTTGCTTGGCGGTGGATGGCAAGAACGAACAAGTATACCTCCATTAACTTCAATCACATCTATGAGAAGAACTTAGGCAATTCCTCCACCCTCAACCCACCGAAGTCACAACCTTCTTCTTCTTCTTCTTCTTATGCTTCTTCTTCCTCTTTCTATTCTTCAGTTTCACCTTCAAGTTACCAAAACAATTCATATAATAAGAACAACATCGCATCCGTCAAGGGCCATGGCCGTATGCTGGTTTTGACCCGACCCAATCCCAAACCGTTATCAGTTGCCTCTACAGCCCCACAGGCCTCTCCCTCCCCAAAAATCGCATCGACCCAATCTCAGAAAGAACCTGTTGAAACCACTGCTGTGGTGTCTCCGAAACCCGACAAATTCTTGCCCCCACATCTTAGACCGGGTTTTTCAGGGAAAGAGGAAAGACCCGGTCCTGAGGTTCTGCGGCAACAACAAGTGTCTGGCTCTAAGGGTCGTCATGAAGAAAATGGGCGACCCAAGTCTGGTGGTGGCTACGAGAGGATGAGGAGCACTGGGGACTCATATCTCGGTTTTATTCATCGACCTAGATCTAGTGGTAATCGACCCGATTCAAGTGGATGATGGTATGTTTCTTACGCATATCATTGAAATATACATATACTCCCGCGCAAGTATAATGTGTTCATTCGTTTCCATTTTGTGTTGTGGTGGGGCTGATTTGCCTTATACTTGTTGATGACTTCTATTTTGACGTATACTGATTTTTCTTTTCTTTTCGATTTTCTCAATGGAAATGTTGATTTCATTAGATGCTTGCTCGTCTTACATTTGAAGACGTGTTCGTTTCATACATCAACTTAGGGACCATTTTCTATTTCCTTTTGCAATACTTGTGCTTATAATGGGTAGGGGTTGTTACGACAAATGGAAGACACGGTATTGAATGTCAGATCACATTTGTGCTTGATTTCACCAATTTAAAGATTGCTTATGGCGTTTTATGCACTGTAGCTAATGAAGTCAGTTAAACAGGACTTAAGGAACAAGGATTGGAAATTTCACGTTTGCTCATTACCCATTTAAGAGGATAGTATATCAAGGCAAAGCTTGAGACAGAATGGAAATACGTGCAAATGTTAAAAATTTTAGTATATTGAGAACTATAGATTATGAAATTTGAATGAAAGTGTCTTGAGAGACATTAGATGAAACCAAGAAAATTGGAATAGGTTGGCTAATGCCCTCTTAGTTTCCAGTGTAAGAATCACTCTTCGAGCAAGAAAGATCACCTTGTCAAGCAACTTTTCGATTAATTAGATTAATCATTATTAGGGTTTGCACTTGCAAATATTTGAAGAACAATCCCGTTTTGGGTGGATTGAGATCTTTTGTACCGCCCAGTTCTTATTTTCTGTCAGAAGATCTCATCCATTTTAGATAGTATCCGTATAAGGTTGTATTTTTTATATTTCTCATAAATCCGTACAAGGTTATATTTTTTATAGATAATTTTAGTTTATAAATTTAGTCTAAAGTTTAGTCAACTGGAACTTGACCCATTTTACCAACCCTATTAGGGCGGTAATGAGAATGCAAATCTAAATTTTGAAATGACAGTTTGAGTTACAATAGTCATTTTAGTTGTTACTGAAATTCTCCATTACTTTGTTTCATGCATTACGCAGACATTCAGTGTGAGTTGAAGTGTTATCTGATACAGATGTGTATAAAGCCGTTGGAATTGACAGCAATTTCAGAGTATTCGCTGGCAGTTTTAACTGGTTGAAGATAGCCAAGGACGATTGCCTGCCGGATGATTTGATCTGCCAGGAGGACTGCAGTGACGCCTGTTGTTTGGAAATCTCATCTGAAGACAGAATAAGATGCTTAGGAGTTGTAGAATTTGGTTGTATGCTTATTTTCTGCTTACGACTTGGAATGGAAGCAGGCCTTTTTGCATGTTTCCTTTTTAACTATGCTCAATGGCTCCATCTTCTGGGGTTTCAATTCTCAATTCGCATTTCTCAGTTTCTACTAATCGATTGGTTTATCTCTCGCTTTAAGATCTCTGAATCACATTTACTAATGAACTCTGAATTACCAGTAATACTGTTCTTGTTCTGGCCAACGTCAACGTCATGATTCCAAAGAAGGATGAACGCTCTCACCCTGGAGACGATCCTGTTATAAGCCACACTGCCAATACCTTATGACTCAACCCTCGCAGGCCAAAAGACTATTTCAACGTTCAAACTATAAAACAAAGTTGAGGATTTAAATTTTATTTTAAAATTTCAATTAGATTGTTCGTTGGAATTAGACATCAAAATCTAATAAACAATATTTAATAAATTTATAATTTTAAAATTTAAAGTTTAAAGTATTGTGATAAATAAAGTGAATAGGAAAATGTGCAATGGCCAAAGGTTTTTTGAATAATCAATTACGTATGAATGGATAAAATTAGGAAATGTTTTTTTTTTAATGAAAGGAATTAAAAAAACGAAACAAATTACACGACTAATATAGAGAAATAAACTGTAGACATATCCTCTAAAAGGATAGAGAGACACTTTATAGGTACGGTAACAAAAATAGTAACCCCTAATTCAAAATATATATTAAAGTTGGCGAGCCAGCATATCAATTTCCATTCCTGTAAATATGGAGAGATAAAACTACTCCATTTTGAGTAATCAACTCTTAGACACCCATGATTAGAGGATTGTAAGAAATTGCCAATTGAGTTGAGGAGGACACCGCTGAAAATCCAATTACAATTCCAACCGACGAGGAAATATTTATTTTGATGGTTAATCGTGTACAGCTAAAGCTCGCAAACAAAAATATAACGCTTGTTAGGTTACGAAACTTCCGACCACCAACAATAAAACTTGGAACTCTGCTGACTCTTTCGTCTTAAATGGTTTCACCCAAGGCAGTTGAGGAATTACGTCGACACAAGTGAAACTGCCAGCAACTTGGGTTGTCTAGGAACTGATTTGGTAACAAGGAACAAGAACTCCAATTTTGGGTTGGCATTCATTTTTCTCCATGATCAGGACCTGATTTGGCAACAACAAACAAGAACTCCTAATTTGGGTTCCTCAATTACCTGTGCAACAGCTTCGATCCGCCACTCCATACCTATTTACTTCTGCTCCTTCTGCATAGTTTACATGCCGCGAGTATATTGCTACGGAAGTGCTAAAGGAAAGAGAGAAATTGAACTATGGAAAGCGTGTTAGAACAAGTTGTGTCGATTGCAACAGACGAAGAACTCCAGCAGCCTCTCCTGGAAAATGACCATGCAGCCCCAAAACCTCATAAAACGCCGGCTCAAAAAGCCATGAGAAAGACCTTCAAAGGAACAGCCAATTTGGCAAGGCTCCTCCCCACAGGATCAGTTCTAGCGTTTCAGATTCTTTCGCCAATTTTGACACATCAGGGACAATGTCGAACCGTTACAAGCAAGATTTTGACGTTACTCCTTACATTGTTGGGTGGGCTATCCTGCTTCCTTTTGTGTCTGACTGATAGCTTTAGAGACGATAGAGGGAAAGTTCGATACGGAATAGCAACGGTGAGGGGGCTGTGGGTGATCGACACCGTGAATCTTTCAGCCGAGGAAGCGGCTCGTTATCGCCTAAAGTTAACGGATTTTTTCCATGCTTTCATGTCATTATTGGTTTTTGGTGCAGTTGCTTTGTTCGATGGTAATGTCAATAAATGCTTCTGGCCAACACCGTCAGAGGAGCTGAAGGACATTCTAGCTCTAGTGCCGGTTGGAATTGGAGTGTTGTGCAGCATTCTGTTCCTTATTTTCCCATCCAAACGTCATGGAATCGGCTCACCTCTGTCTCGTAATTAGTGGATCTATACTCCTCCCTTGATTCTGTTATAAAACAGCGTCTGATACAATCGAACGTTATTGATGTTGTCGTGCAAACTCGTGTCTGAAAGTTTACGAATAGAGAAAAACCGATAGACCAGTATTGAATATTTAATAATTTTAATGGAGGTCAAAATTCTGTTTAACAAAGAGGAAAAACAAAAATGTTATAAAAAATCTCAGATAAAACACAAAATATATAAAATACGAAGAAAAGGTCCAAGCCTATATTTCTTTTGATGTTATTATATAAATAAAAAAAGTCAAATTTTGTCATTAAACTTTAAATTCGGATTCACTTAAAGTTCTCGCCTACTAGTAGTTTTTTTTTTTCAGTAGATTGTTTGTAAAAAGAACTTTTTCAAAAAGGCAGTTGACTGTTTGAGCGTCATTTAAAAATATTATTTATGCATATAAATATTATTTAAAGTATATTAAAAAATATGCGAATCACAAAATATAATTATTATATAATTTTAAACCATATGAAACATAAATGAAAATATATCTAACCAAATCTTTTATATGGATTATATCATAAGTAAAACTAATATAAAAAATAAATATTAAAACATATAAAAAGTCAAATAATATTATATAAATCTCAAAATAAACGTAAAGATGTGTTTGTGGATGCTGTGGGAATTATGTGTAAAACATAAGGACAAAAGAGACTAAAAATAGGCTCATTAATTGATCTGAAATCTACCTGAAAAAGTAATTTTTTGAGAAGCTCCAAAATTGAAATTCTTAAAAAGCTGTATTTTAGCTACCAAAAAAGTTATATCTACTAAAAAAAGCTTTTTTATTTTACAGTCAAACACTTATTTTTCTTAAAAACACTTTTGCGGTAGAAAATAGTACTTATTTACCCTCCAAAAGCTCAACCAAACAAGCACTAACACTTTAATTAAATTGAAGATTGAAGCTACTATTGCAACATTAGAACCATAATTATGATCATTTGCAAGCATTTGAAACATGAAGATTAAGTTCCTCCTAAGTTTTTTTTGTCTTATATTAATTATTAGTAGATAGCCTTATCTAGATCATGAAAAGGGATGGTGTAATGAGGGGTCCTCCAATTTATGAAGTTAAAGGTTGAGTCGTGGCAAAGGAAGGTACAATTCACAAATGATTTGGATGGTGGAACCGGAGCCAAGACATATAAATTACTTCACGCATCACTTAGATTAATACTATCGATCAATTCTGAGCCGGTTAACTCGTAAAGTAATTAATTTAAAATATATAATTTATACGCAAAAAGACGAAACTTATATGAGTCTTCTAATTTAAGAAGTCAGAGGTTGAGTGATAAAGAAAATTACAATTGACAAAAGAATCTAATTAAAAAGAATAGTCGAATAAGAGTAAAGATATATTAATTATTCTCGTTGCTAAAAGGCCTAATTCACTCTCAAAAGCTAGTTTAAGAGGGGAGGTTTGTACACTATTATAAATGACTGAATTCATCCACACTTATCCGATATGAAATTCTTGACACACTGCCCTCAGCTCAAAGCAGGGGTAAACATCTGCTGGACATATTAGGCAAAAGGACATAACCAAGTACCGCCTTAAACCATTAAGACAAACGAGCTCTGATACTATATTGAAAGGTCTAACTCACCTACAAAAGCTAGCTTGAAAGGGGAGGTTTGAACATTATTATAAATGACTGAATGTACTCATACTTGTCCAATGTTGAATTCTTGACACTCGTATCACTTAGATTAAAGTTATCACTTAGTTTTAACTTTAAATTGATAATTTATAAAATAACATACTCGAAACATATAAAGATTGAGTTTTGATAAAGGAAATTACAATTCACAAATGAATTCGAAATGAATGGTTCAATAGAAGTAAAGAAAACTTAAGTGGAGTGACTGACCCATAAAATGGTTTATTCCAAACATGTAATTTATACCATTATGTCTTTTTCAAAATAGGAGGTAAGGTAAACAGATAATCAGAAATGTTTGTTTCTGCGTCATGGTTGTCAAAAACACTCAACATTGGTTTGATCGCAGAACTTAACTAACAGAAAACTGAAAAGGACACGGAGGAATGTGACCTGTTTGACCTGTGAGGGAGCTTGCTGGAGGAGAAGTTGGTACAGCAAACACAGAAAATTCCAACACCTTTGAAACCTACAAGACCTTCCTCCTCCTCCTCCTCCTCCTCCTCCTCCTCCTCCTCCTCCTCTTCTTCTTCTTCTTCTTCTTCTTCTTCTTCTTTAACCCTTAAACCTGAATAATCAAATTCCTGTAACTACTCTTGCAAGAAACATAGAACCAAATCTATGGGATTTGTTTCTTTCTTTTAGAGCAAGCAACTTTTCATTTTCAAGAAGTTAAAATCGTAATTATTCCAATAATGGTCCAAATTGCAATTATTTTATAAAAAAATATTTTTTATTAATTATGATATTGATAATCACTGGTACTCTAAAAATGTTTGATGCCAAATTATAAGTAAACGACTCTAAAATGATCTTTTGATTACCTTAAAATTTTGACTCCAAAAAGATTAATAGTATAGCTATTTAAGGTAAGTATAAAGGAAAATACCATTTTTTAAAAATTAGTAATAATCGTATCAATGTTTTAAAAATTGAACCGGAGTAAAACAAGAAGTTTCAGGTTTAACTAGTATTAAAGTTTAATTGAAAAACGAAATTATTAAATAAAATTTAACTAATTTATTTTGGGTTTATAAAATAAAAATCGATTGATTAATTAATAAACTAATCAGTTTTTAATAACAAGAGAATCAAGAATAACAAATTAAATCGAACTGAAAAATTAGTCAATTTAAAGTTTTTACTGTTGAAACGGTCGAATCAGTCAAGTTTCTTAATCCTTACTATTTATAATTATTCGTAACATGTTCACATTAACTCCATTTAGTAATAATATCCTAATCATAATTTATTTTATAATTTGTAATTTAGCATTGATCTTGAAACCTAAAGTCTTTTGGTGAGTCGTCATTTACTTATTTCATAAGCTAAGTCATTTTCTAACCTAAACTCATACCAAAGCTTCACATCAATTGCCCTTTTTTTTCCATCACTTATCTTTTATCTTCCTTTTTTTTTTTTTTTGTCTGCATAAGTTTTACTTGTAAAGCTCGACAATGGGTTTATGGGAAAGGAGCAGGAAAATATACGAAAAGACAAAAGAAGAAAACCCATTAACGCCTAGCTCACGAAAAGCTAGGTTAAAGAGTGGTACATGATCAGATTCCTTCTTCAATTAGGGTTCCTTGTCGGATGGATCACTTACAAGTGTGTAAGTGACCTCACTTCCAAACCAAGATTCTAATTGTTTAAAAAAAAAAACAAGATTCTAACGCTTTCAAATCATACTAGTAATATAACAAACCTTAATTAAGTTTTTGATAACTTTAATATATGAGTCATAAATTTAGGAGCCGTTTGGTTATACCTCTGGCTTTCTGTTATAGTTTTTAGTTTTTTGTTCATGTTTTTATTTTAATTAAAAACAAAAACTTATTTAGTTGTTAATGTTAACGTTGTTATATTTTTATCACTGATAATAATTATATTTTATATAAAACTTAAAGATAAATTATTTTTAATTAAATAAATGTATTTAATCTCTTATATAATATTTATCAACAAATTATTAATAAAATTATGTTATTTTAATAAAATAAATAATTTAAAAATTAAAATTTTATTTATAAATGAATATTTATTTGAAATATATTTTAATTATTAAATCAAATTTTATTTGAATATTTATATATTCTAAATTTAATTATATATAATTTAATTATAAAAATTAAATAAAATGAAATTATTCACAATTTTATTGATAATTAATTTTAATTTATTAAATATATAAATATAATGTTAAATTAAATTATTCATAATTTTTATTAAATAATTAAATAATATATATTGAAATGGTAGTAAATCAGATTATAAAAAAGGAAACAAAAACTATTTTTATAGTTTTCATAATTTTTAAATAAAAAAAACCCAAGTTAAAGATAGAAACTAAAAATTCAAACAAATAATTTTTTTTACTAAATTTAAAAATAAAAATAAAAACAAACGCGGCCTAAATTGGCACTTTCTGATGCTTGAACATTACATATATAGCGACGAAATTTGGTTGGCTTGTCGTTCTGTTTCCAGACACAACCAGATCCAACTTATTTGGAAACAGTTATAGCATGTCTTGTTCTTCGTTTTCTTACACAATTCGAAGGATCATGCTTTAATTTCTTGACAAGTTTCCACTTTCATAAAGAAAATATCAAACCATGATCAGAGATTAAGGACCTGTTTTGTTTAATTTAACAAGGAAGGGTTGACTCAAGCCAACCACTCCCAGCTCGAGCAGGATTATATTGTAAAGTATAATTATAATAATAATCGCAATTTTAAAAAAATCATATTAATGTTGAGTTATTTATTTGTATTAGTTAAAAGAAAATAGTATTAAAAATATTATATTTCCATTGCCGTCTTGAAAAAGAAATTAAGATTAGCTTAAGATAATTTTCAGATTATGTCTCTAATCAGTGAAAGTGATACTTACTTAGAGCATCTACATTGGGTGATCAAGAAATTAATTAAAGAAGGAAAGGGACAATCATATTTATAAAAAAAAGACTTCTCCTACGTTGCATAGCATTACACGTGAACCGTATTTTGTGGACCAACTTCAGTGTTTTCAATCATTCATGGCCTAACAACCCTAACAGGTAAAAGAAGAAGAAGAAGATGACGACGATGAAGAAGAAAAAACAAGAACAGATTAAAGAAATGAAGTGGGGTATGGAAGATTATACTAATTTCATCATAATCTTTACTATTTCAATGACAATCACGTATGTATAATTTGGGATGAATCCAAAATTTTTTTTGAGTAAGGGCAAAATTTTATTTTTAATAAGGACAAAATTTTAATGGGGATAAATTTTTTTTAAGTGGATGCAAAATTTTATTTTATTTTATGAAAAATTTAAAATAATAATATTTTTATATGAATTTTTTTAAAAAAACTTGCACCCACTTGCTCTCAATGTACATATGTCCTTGTGTATAATTATTTGTTGCTTAATTGCTTTTTAGTAATGTTTTAAAAATTAAACCAGAAGTTAAACCGATAAAACAAGAAATTTAAGGTTTAAAATGTTCGATCAATATTAAATCGTCATAAAACCGGTTAAAAATTGGATAGAATTGAAAACATTGAATAAGGTTGAAATAGATTGCCCTTACTTTAAAGTTTAATTCAAAAAGGAGGCTGTTAAATGAAAATAATTAGTTTATTTTGATTTATGAAAAAGACTAGTTTACAAAAATCGGCTACTTAGTTAACAAATTGATAAATTTTTAACAACAAGAGTTATTCAAGTAAATCGAACAAAAAAATTAAAAAACGAATCAAAAAATTAGTCGATTTAAAGTTTTCACGGTTGAACTGTCCGAACTGGTCTAGTTTTTTAATAATAGCTTTTTAACCTATAGGCTCAAGTGCTAATATAGTTATTTAGTTGTAATCTACCTAGGTGTTTTAAATTGGGAGTGCATGAGATAGAATCAAACGATAATTCAGTTCGAACCCAATTTAATTAAGTTCGTCCTGGGTTGAAATTAATGAACAAAACTTAATTTGATCGAGTTTGGACCTAAAAGATTATGTTTGTACCGTTTGGTTGATTTAATACTAATTTAACTAATCAACCATAGAGCTTGTTGATTACACCTTGTTTACATTAAATATGGGGTTTCAAGTTTTCTCAACCGTTATGACCAACCCTTGTGGCTTAGCATTAATTTTATTAAACTAACCCACTAGAAGACATCATCACATGATTTGAAGAAAGTATCTTTTTTTTAATTATAATTGTTAATATTTAAACTAAATATTTTAATAAGGTCACAGTATTATGCTCTATATAAATTGTTTTCCTCATCAACTCCACCAAACTTCACTAGGCAATGACATCATAGTTATACAGCTAAGGATAGTGAAAGATAGTGAGATTGATAGTTCATTAACTTATATTTTCTGTTTGCATTAGTTTAGCTTATACATGTAATATTTAGTAATATTTTTTTTGATAAATCAATAATTATTTCCAATTATTTAGTAAGACGAAGATTCCCGTGTTAGGTTCGTTTTTAAGTTGAAATTTAGACTTAGCAATAGGTTTGAGTTAGTCGGAAGCAACCTCTCGATCAATTAGAAGTAAAACTGTATATTACTGAACTTCTCTAGACTCTACGTATTAACGAGCCTAAATAATTCAGGTTTTGTTAGATCTTTTTTTATTCGATTTTAAAGTGATGTCGTTTTGGAAGTTAGACGAGCTAGTTTCAAGCTAGTTCAAACCATTCGAGTTGGACTGGGCTTGCCTGCCTGAGTCTAATCAAAGTTCGAATCTTGTAAACTTCTTATCAATTATATATGAATATGGAACAAATAATAAGATCAAATTCCTAAAGTGAGTGCTATCAGAATTAGAGAAGCATTCCTGAGGTGTAGAGATATTGACTGGAAGAAATGAGTTGCAGATACATACCTAAGCCTGTCAAGTTCTGCAAATCCTTCCACGCCACCATTGAACAGAAGAGAGAGAGGTTGTCATCAAATAAGAAGTTCATCAGAATGAGTAAGAAACCTTAGATGACTCGTGTGTGCAGATCCCACGACAGGATACTGTAGTTAGGATAACGAAGAAAACAGGAATCAAATGGAACGGTTCAAGTAATGGTGCAGGAAAGCTAGCAACTCTCATGGCTGGAGGAATCATAAATTTGTGTTATCTTAAAGTGAATCAAGTCAGAAACGAACTCTCTAAGTGCTAGATATAAGGGTTCACCCTCGGTTGATTGCACGGATCCAACTTCCAAGTCAAATTAAACTGAAAGTTCATATGCACATTCACCTAACTATCCTGATATTTGAGCTGCTCATGACAAACGAAGTGATGAAAATTTTCTGCAAGACAACTATTCTATAGCTGGAAAGTTGAAAAATGTAGCACAGGATCGCATGGATTGACTTTTGGAAGATTTTACACTGCAGAGTTTAAAGACTTTAGATTGGTGGTAATTGCAGAACAAGTTCCTGCTGTCAACTCAAGCTTTGACAATGATATAAAAGAAATGATTGATATTTGACTAACCCTATTATTGGAAAAGCTGAAACCTTCAAAGGGGCTACTTCAGAGTTCAGACACAGAAACCTTTCAAATTTCACCATAAATCTGACAAAAACAATCAGAACCTATCCTGACCTGACCTGTACTGAAATCAACAGCTAAGTTTGGTTTGATCCAACTCAGACCAAAGTTCAGACTTAACAATTTTTTTTTCACCCCCACCAATTATGGGAGATCGAACTGGACTAACTCAAGATCAATGGCTTCAAATAAGTTTAACCAAACTCAGGTTCGGACCTAAGGAGGCCCGAATCAAGCCAGTTGCCATCACTACTTTCTTGCTAGAGAGTAGAGGATGATCAAGCAATGGATATTGCAGAACGTGTCAGGAGCTTATTTCATAGTTTATCCATACACCACCCATGGAAAGTTTAACAGTATCACCTAATGGCTGGTTTAAAGATATCTCATCCAGCCTACTTACAGCTAAATTTCTCGCACCGAGTCAATTATGTTATAATTTTCTGAAGTGGAAGAACTCTGGTCTGCCAACTTTTCACCAACTAGAGAAGTTGCAATAGGATCAAGATCACAAGAGTTGTCAGATAGGAAGTAGAAGTCCAGATTTAGAACCCATCTTTGGGCCAGCCTACAATTCTCAGATCATTGAGCTAGTGAGTCTTCTAGCCAAAATACATATGTTAGGTGACTGAACGAAACTGACCATGCCAAAATCAACATTTACATATTGTAATGCTCAAATCCATCAAACGAGCGTGTGTAATACAACGCAGAGACTAGAACCAAAAGGAATGATGCTCATTTACTCAATTTCAGATCTCTCAAAGAAGATCGGCGACTGCAGAATCTTCAAATCACGATTATTATGCTTCTTGACCAGCAAACCAGAATGTGAACTCTATCGGGCTGAAATATGATGCCTCCACGAGAACTTCGAAAATTGAATTTAGCAGTTGTATCACACATACTTCATCAAAAGCAATTCAAATCCCTCGTTTTGCAGATTTCAACCATAAAAAAAATCTCACAACTGGACCTCCTACTACCTGTAGTAATCTTTTGCATAGTAAATCACCTGTAAATTACAGAGGTTTCTCTAGTTTCATTTGACTTTAACCACCAAAAAGCATGTACACAATCATGGACGCCAAGGAAAGGTACTGTACACATATAGAGATGGCTGCAGTTTCTTTTCACATCATTCATGGAATGCTTTCACTAGACCACATTAACAGATAACTTGCGAGCTATAGGATAAGATCATATAAATGCAGCTGTGACCATTCAACAAAGTTTAAATTCAGGCACAATCCACATTCTCTGCGTGATTTTGAACAAACAGACCAACATTGGACAATACTAGACTACGAATAGTGAAACCCCTCACAATCTAGTCGGGTCTGGGTGTGGGGGCAGCTGGGGTGGCTGATTCCACCTTTTTGGGACAAGACTACGAATAGTGAAACATCAAGAGAATAAAAGAATCATGCTCCACAGACAGACCGCTTTGGAGACTTCAAGATTATGATATATACTTGTAAACAAGTAATATCTGTTTCAATTTGCCAAAAATCGACTCAAAGAGCATGTTTGCATCAATTCTCTACTGTTCCATCAAGAACACATTAATTTTGCGAAGTATGAATGATCCATAAACAAAAAGTTTGTACCTTGGAATCTAGAACAACAATGGCACAAAATCCAACAGCTTAACCCTTCCCATTTCCATCATCCAAGACCTCGATTTCAATGCTCCCAACCCTCTCACCTTCATCCAAAACTGACCAGTTTGGAGACTGCGCCGCTCTCAGCCACTTGAAATCATCAACATTGCTCCAATTCCCACTCTCCTCATCCAGACCAGATTCCTTCAAATCATCCTCAATGCCATCATACTTTAGACAATAAGGAGCAAATCTCAAACCCCCACAATCCTCTATTATAGGTCTACTCCTCACTCTCACGTAAAAATCGCACCTTTTTGCGCAATGTATTCTAATCTGATGCGACGCCAGTACAAATACACAGTTCTCAACATCCTCCATCAATATCGATCCCGTAACTGACCCTCCGTAAACCTTACAATTTCTCAGCCTATTAATGAAAACCGCGCGAACGGACCCAATCAGCCTCACTTCACAGGAGTCCAGATCAGAGATCGTAAACTCGCCGATTTCAGAACCTCTGAAATTCTTCGTCAAGACCTCGTTTTGCTTGTTTCTGAATCCCGGCGAGTCTGGGATAGTGATGATTGGGTTCGACTTCTCGGCCTTTGCTGTTTCTCGAGGCTCGGTATGCACGTTTTTGGATGCGGATTTGTTTTTGAATGAGAACTTCTTCTTGGGGAGAAGCTCGGAGGTTAAATTCTCGAGAGATTGTTTGAGATCGGAGATGGATTTCAGAGCGGCCCGGAGGTCATAGGAAGGAAGAAAATAGGAGCTCTCGGCCACGAGCTGCTCAAGGGAAGAGATTTCGGAGGAGATTTCTGCCAGACGAGATTTGAGGTGACATGAGTCGGAGAGTGTGGGTAGTTCAGCGAGTTGGGACTCGACTGAGCGTTTGGAGTCGGAGAACTTGGAGGAGAATGCTGCTGAGGAGGAAGTAGAGTCGTCGGTGATAGTGGATTTGGGGCGATTTTGGTGGCGGTTTGCTAGGCGATCGAGCATGGCTTGTTGCTTCTTCCGTAAGGTGGCCTCCATCGTCGTCGCTTTGCTCTGGAGTTCTTCTTCCATGGCTACAACTAATCTTCTAGTGAATAAGAATATTGCAGGGTACAGAGTAGCTAACCTAATAAAACGACGGCGTTTTATAGTTTCAATACAACCTTAACTCTTGGTCCGGTGTAAGGGATGGAAAAAAAAAAAAAGAGTCGATCAAGCCCGACCCAAAGTTAATGAACCAAATCCCAGTTGATTGTACTTGGGATCGAACTCGAACTCAAGCCACAATTTGTAAAGATACCAAATACTAAAACTATGATCATCAAGACCCCATTTTTATGATCGATGATATGTATCTCGATCAAAGAAACCAAGATACATTTTTTGATAATGAAACAAAACCACAAAGATTGCATTATACAGAGAGGAAAAAGTTTTGGTGCAACACAAAGATCAGGCCATAATGTTAGCTACTACTGCTAGATCACACAGATACACCAAATTCGTGGAAAATTACTTGGATGCCTCGTGCAGATCTTCCAGCTTCTGCAGCAGCAGCAGCATCCACCGCCTCCTCCTCTTGCAACTTCTTCAAAGGCAGAGGTGGTCTGACAAAAATATTTTTCTTCCATTGCTATGGATAATTACTTGGATGCCTCATGCAGATTTTCCAGCTTCTGCAGCAACAGCAGCCGCCTCTTCCTCTTGCAACTTCTTCAAAGACGGAGGTGGTCTGACAACAATATTTTTCTTCCATTGTCGGTCGAGCTTTCTCGACAACCTCTTATTTATCCCCTCCGCAATTTCTCTCTCTCTCTTAACAGTAAGCATTCGAGCAATCTGTAGTTTTGATTTAAATCCACAAGTCAAATAAGTGCAGAGCTTCATGGTCAAATACCACACAGATACAATAGGTATGAGTATAAATATCAGCAGAAGATTTGATCAAAGTAGTTGAAAGATGGTAACAAATTGGAGAAATTGACAAAAGAAAAACATAGATAATGGAATTAGGACACGGATCATCCTTATTTAAGACGGGTGGCAATCACAGTATGTGGTTTAATCATGCACATAGCTCAAATTCTGTCCTCGACATCTATAGAGCGGACCTCAGAGTAAGGTCCAGTTTGATCCACTTTCTCCTCTCAACGAGAAGCAACACAAAGTAGCATACTTTTGATCCATAAACATAAAGTAAGATGTAACCTCTGCACCATCACAAATAGCAATCTGACTATGAACCAACACGTAAAAATTCCTCAAACAATAGCATCAAGAAAATGTCAACAATAAGAAAATTTAAGAGCAAAACCGCAAAGCTAAGACAAATGGTCGCACACTCTTACTTCCTTCACCCGTCTTCCCTCGAAAAACGAAAGCCACAGTATTTAGTTTCATGCACTAGTATCAACAGACATTAAGGTTTCCCCTTTCCAGCATTCAGCAACCAAATCGGCAGAAATCGAATAGAGACTCGAAGTAATAGAAGGAAATGTAAATCTTCATTCTACACAAACTGGTCCTGAAATCACAGCTAAAAAGATGATCTCACGGAACTTCCAGTAGAAACTCGGAACAAAACTTGCTCAAACCAAAACAATCTCAAGCCAATATT
>JAOTBA010000203.1:27329427-27340249 GCA_025629845.1 Erythroxylum squamatum
TTAGGAAGTGCTTTATTTTATGAATTATATATGTAATTTTTATACTTATTTAATGAATTATTATTTTATATTTTCAGCGGGCCTCAAGGAATTTTTTTTAAAACTATTATCTTATGCATTTAGCGAAGTTATTATTTTATCCCATTGGCCCAAGTCGGGATCGAATAAAATTATTATTTAATCGAGATTATTAATTTATCGAATATTCATTTATCGAAGTTTTCCTGTATATTAAAGTACCTAATCTCAAGTTTCTCTTAATTATTATATTTTTTTCCAATCTGGCAGGCTTTTTTTACGAAATAAAATAAATATTCTCTACCTTTTTTTTGTTAACTTGAATTCACATTTCTAACCAAGAATAATGATATTTAAAAAGAGAGAAAGTTTCATTGCGTCTCTCCTCCTAAATACACATGAAGTCCTCTATTTAGTTATGACGTTTTAATTATGTTCTATTAAATTTCATTAACATATTTATGTAGGTAAGATTTTAGATTTAATAAATTTTTTTCTAATGTTATTATTTAGAATGAGAATGTATCATTTGTTCTAATTATGATGTTCTAATCATGATCTATATATTTATGTGGAGTCTAGATAAATATATGGATGAGATTTAATAAAATATTATAAGAACGAAGAAAAAGGATTTATTGAACCCAAAATCTTAAATCTTAGGGGCAATGATTCCCGGAGGGAATGGTTCTCTATATGCATCTTCTAACTTCAATTCAGACAATTTTTAAATGAACTATTGCTTTATTTTAGAATACGTCAAGAACCTGGAGTATGCTGCATGATTTTCTTTTTTATATACAATAAGAAAATTCACAATTATTATTCTTTAGATATATATTAAATAAATATTTTGATAAAATATGTAATAGGATAAAAAACTGGCTCAACTTTATTTCATGATTTGCTACTCTATATATAGAGTAGGTTGTTGTAACAAACTGAAACAGAAAGATTTGGACATATCTGAAAGAAAAATAAAAGGAAAAGAAAATGAGAGAGGAGAGGATCAAATGAATGGACTAGGACTGAAGAGAGTGGGCTGGACTATTAGTCCAGTCCCTTTATCGTAAGCCCAAAATACTAGCCATTGACATTGACCCATTGACCCATCAATAACCCTTAGAACATCGTGTGTTTCTGTCTAGGTTTAGATCACTTCACTTCGTTAGTTCTCTTCACACCATTTCTTCTGATGCTGGGGTCTTATGAAGTTGCTAGTGGACCTACCAACGGAGGTTTTGGAGATTCGACTCCGTCCATAAAGACTGGAGCTGGTGCAAACGGTATACCAAAACCAACCCCAGACTCTTCTTTGCTTGGGAGGAAAGCTGGAACCATCCCTCCCCTTTGTAGGACTGAAAATAGATGAACAAATTATTATCTTGTGTCAGCACGGCTGATTCTAAAACCTTTTCAGGTGAAAGTTAAGTAGCCGACGTTTAATGACTTGCAGGAAAATGAAGAAGAGAAAAAAAAACAAAAAGAAATAACTCTGTCCCCTACGGTAAGACTCGTCATCTTGGTTTCATCTATTGCAATTTTAAGGCAACAACTCACTAATGATTTCCCTCGAATTAAAAGGGATTGGATAATTACCAATACTTGAGTATGTCTCTTCAGGCTATCCTAGCCATGCTCTGTGAAGCTGTCTTTTTTAGTGGATCATGCTTGACCATATTGCATTTCTCCTGAGGGTAGTATTCTTTTATTTCTTGGTGGATCCATTTGATTCATTGTGGGCTTTTAATAGTATTAAGATCCATTTGCTTGGGCATTTCTATAGCTTTGAGAGACAATACCAAACGGATTTTCATTAAACCAAAAGCCATCTCAGCTATTGATAGAACCTTTTTGATATTGATAAATAATACAAACGGAATATTTGTATTGATAAAATCAATGTTTTAAAAATCGGACCGGACATCGAACCGGTCGCAGGAAAGGTTTAAAGTTTAGAGGTTCAACCGGTAGTGAACCGCTATCAAACCCGGTAATGAACCGCTATCAAACCGGAATATAATAAATAAGATGAATGTAATAGAAGGAAATGTAAATCTTCATTCTGCACAAACTGGTCCTGAAATCACAGCTAGAAAGATGATCTCACGGAACTTCCAGTAGAAACTCGGAACAAAACTTGCTCAAACCAAAACAATCTCAAGCCAATATTATCAATACTTCTACTAACCAAATGGCTTGACAATGAGCACAGAGCATGTAATCACTTCCAACTTTTTATGCCAAATGTCACATATCAGTATTGCCTATTAAGATCAATCTAATCAAGCTTTTACTAAAACCACAAAACAGTAAGAGCAGAGCAGACAAACTACAAGCGTCTGTCTAAATGAGTACACAGAAGGCAAAACCCAGAACTGAAATTTCACATTTTACCAACTCCAACCAACATAAATCCATAAACATCAAAAAGGGCTCGAAAAAGGTATCAAGTAGTACACACACTTTTGCGCATGCGACGAAACTCGCTGGACTTGAACTCGTTGCGAGCCGATTTCTGAAGGCGGAGCATAAAAAGCTAGCCTTTAAGATCAACAACTTCTTCATTAATCTCCTCGGTGGTCTTGGACCTGATTTCCTTCAGTTCTTCTTCTCTCTTTGCCATCATTACCACAGCAGCTGAAGGGTTTCTGGAAGACGACAATGGCGTTTCCATTTGTTGGAGAACTGGCAGTGGGCATTTGTGACGGATTTGGATGCCGGAGAAGCTGGATTTGCAGATTCGGAACGCATGATTCGTAGGTATAATCACTGTCGAAAGACTATTCGGAATTGCTCCATGAGAGTTTCAATAGAGCTGATAAGGACCTGACTCCTTTTTTTTGTTGTTATTATAATATTATTTTAAGGGATTAAAATATTTCGATACAATATTGGTATTAATTAACACTAAATACTATTTTAAATAATTTTTAAAATTATAAAACAAGTTATATATAAAATTTTATATTAGAACTGAAATTATGAATATTTTAAAATTTAATATAGTTATTTATTTATTAAAATGATATTAAATTTTTATTTTTAAATGTAATAGCTATTTTCTTAGTTTAAAAAATCAACTTGATATTTAAATTTGTAATTTCTTAATTTAAATATATAAAAATTTAATTATTTAATTTATATATTTAAAGTTTTAAACTCGTATTTAAATATGAACTAATATCAATCAAAATAATTTTATATTAATTTTAAATTATTATGGTACAATTAATATTAATTAATATAATACGATATTTATAGCAATAATTCTAAATTAATTTTACGTCAATTAATTCTTTAATATTTTAAGATAGTACTAAAAATGCAATTTGCTATAATACGTCATAGAACGTTAATAGCGTGATTTGCAGGCTATCGCATTAATGCGAAGATTTACCCAGTGCGCATCCAAAGGATAATAACTGTAGGTCCCTTTGTTAAAAAAAATGTTAATCTCTAAACTTAAAATAAATAAAATTACTCTGATTTTCTTAGTAAATTTTTATATATATATACACACAAAGAGATACTTTTGGTTTGAGTGTTCTTGAAATTAAAATTCAGTTCAATGGACTAAGTATGGGTTGATTAGATCTTAGGTTCGGTTCGAACTTAAAATAAATAAAATTACTCTGATTTTCTTAGTAAAGTTTTATATATATATATATATATATACACAAACACAAACACAAAGTGATACTTTTGGTTTAACTGCTCCTGAAATTAAAATTCAATTCAATGGACCAAGTATGGATTGATCAAGTCTTAGGTTCGGTTCGAATTGTTCAAACCTGACCTGCTCAAGGTCTAACAATTATTAAAAAATAGCATCGTTTTCTATTTTTTATTAAATAGAAAAGGTCGGGTTGAGACTGAGAGGAGTCGACTTTTGGGTGGGTTAAGATCTAAATTTGTTCACCACAATTATAAAAGCATTTTTAGTTCATCATTTAAAAGCCCGTTAAGTAAATTCTTAAAATTTTATTGTTATAATAAGTGTAAGCAAATTTTCTATTTTAACTTAAACTAATTCTCAACTGCATATCAATTAAAAAAATGTTTTGCTAATTTACTTTATCATCTCTAATTTGTAAAAAAAAAAGGTATTAACAAAAATGATAAATTAATATGAACCGAAGTTCAAATATTAGATTTAATTAAGTTTAAGCTTTTTTATATAGTTTTGACCATCATAATAATTTAATTAAATTTAAATTCTTTAATTTAAAATTAACAAGAAATAAATTTAATTAACTTGAATTCAGTTCAAATCTAACTATTATTAATAGTAATTATAAGATTACTTTAAAAGTTGGGGTTATAAAATTATGTCATAAATGTACCTTTTATGTTCATATTCTTATCGCAACTCATATATTAGTTAGTATTTAGGAAATGTAAATTTGATTCAATCCGGTTCAAAATTATTCAATTAAGTTTAAATTAATTGAAATTTTAATAATAGAAATTGCATTATTTAAATTGCTCGCCACGTGTTACGTATCGACAAATATTAAAAAATGATAAAATTAACTTGAGTTAATTCGATTTTAAATTAAAATTAAATGCAAATTTCTAATTTGATAAAATAATATTATTATAATATCAACGTAAAATTTAATAAATTAAAAAGACTTAATTAAAATTTAAAATAAACGTAAGTTAAAATTAATTTAATTTATTGTCATTTTTACTAATATTTTGATAAAATAGAAAAAATTGCAATTATTTGAAATATTTGAAGGATATATTTAATTTATATAAATCTGAACTTGAATTATTCATTATCATCACACCCAGTCCAAACTTGAGTTATTATAATCCTTAACAGTATTTAAACGAGGTTGCAATATTTAAAGTATTCGAGAGATATATTTAAGAGTTTAAATCTTCTGTTCAATATTACAATGTTTTATTATATCTTATTAATTTTAGTCATTTATTTATGTGAGTCCTACATAAATATCACATAAATAAATGCGTCGTATAAATGAATATGAATACTACGTAAATAAATAACTGAAATTTATAGCGAAGAATAATAAGCTGTAACATTGAACTATCCGGTACACACACAGATTTAGTATATATGAAAGAAAGAAGCATTCGTAGAATGTATAAAATTTCCCCTTCATTGTTTCCTTTGTTCAGTCAAAAACGAAACAAAAACAACCAAAAGAAGCAAACCCTCTTCCTCAAAACAATCATCATTTCCTAAGAAAAATCATAGATTTGAAGAACAGGATAAGCGAGAAAGTGGTCATTAAATGGGAATCGCTGAGGGTTGAATTGAAATTGAGTACGAAAATAGGGATAGGGAAGAAGAAGAAGAAGAGATCTGAAGGTCAACAAGCAGTATCGTTGGATGCGGTGATGGGTGCGACGGGCTCCAAACTCGAGAAAGCTCTCGGCGACCAATTCCCCGAAGGGGAGCGTTACTTTGGGCTCGAGAACTTTGGCAATACTTGTTATTGTAACAGCGTCTTGCAGGTTTTTGTCTCTTCCCTTCTCCTATATCTATCTATCTCTTTAATTGCCCAATTTTGTTTTCATGCATTTTGTTTTGTCATTCTTCGTCATTAACTTTGATTTCACGTTTTATCAACTTGGTTTAATCTGGATTTTCGATTATGCATCTAATTTGTTATCGAGTGGTCTTACTGTTAAAAGTTCCAACTTTTAAACTTATGTTTTATCTGTCGGGTATGTTTATCGAATTCTATTGGACTTCGGTGTTAGGAGAGATCATTGTGTTCAGGATTGGCTTCTCTCTATCTTTTTAATGTATTTTGAGGGATTGTTTATTTCCCTAATTAAGGCATAGTAGTATTATTTTGCTGCCTTGAATGAGTTTCCTTTTGAAAATTTTTTCCTTTACTGTGTTAGGTTTAGGAGAAAACAGTATTTGGATATATTTTTTTGGTTTCTGTGAATGCTAAGGTGTTTTCCTTTGGTCATATGGAGAATATTTCCTGCTCTTTCTGCAAGACTGTTTGATGACTTGAATTGTTGTTTACCATAGGCACTTTATTTTTGTGTACCATTTCGCGAGCAGTTACTAGATTATTATGCAACTAACAAAAATATTGCGGATGCTGAAGAGAATCTCTTGACGTGCTTGGCAGATCTATTTACGCAGGTAAGAGTTCTAGAGTGTTGTGTATTGATCTTACTTTGGCTTTTTGGTATGAAGATTTATGATGGGTTCATGCTGTTTATCTCTTCAATTGATCCCAATTTTCTCCCTTTGGATTGTCTACATTCTTTGACTAGATGGTTTTTTATTTTTTTGGCAACATGATTATCTGAATATTGTACTCTAAAATATACTAGAAAATTCAATGCTCGACGATGAAGTGTGGTTATTGTTAAACAAGGAAAAGACGCTAAGAGGGAGCACTCTCATTTTAACATCTTTTCCAACTATAAATCTTTCTTAACCGCTCATTTTGTCATACTTGTAAATTGAGCTAGTCATCCCATCTGATGTGCTTTGCAGTACATGTTGTTATTAACATTTTCTTCAGCAACTCCCTCTTAGGTGAATGAAATGTAATATTTCCAGAGAAACTTTTTCTTTTGTTCTCTTTTCTTAATTTTCATCATGTCTTAATTGCATTAGAAAAGACTGTATTATCTTATCTACTGTCCATTAAAAGTTTTCCTCTGTTATTGGTTCATTATATGGGATGGTCATTATTGCTTTAGATCAACAAATGAAATGAGTCTGTCTGGAGTGTTTGACCTTTTCATTTCCTAAGTCTTTGTCTTATGCAGTTATTGACAATATTTCTAACATCATGTGATTACACCTGACTGACTATTGGTTGAACAACTTTGGTTTTATGTCATGTATAACATTACATTGTTGAATTACAGAAGGGAGAAGCAAGAAAAGTTTTATATGTTGCAGTACATATATTGTTCATTACCGAGCTATGGTGCTGTAATAACTATTGTTTCTCTTGTTTGTAGATAAGTTCGCAGAAAAAGAAAACAGGTGTTATTGCACCTAAGCGTTTTGTACAAAGATTGAAAAAACAAAATGAGCTTTTCCGTAGTTATATGCATCAGGTATATACCCTATTCTTAACTTATTAAATGAGTTCAGGGGTTGCTGTCAGTTGAATATCCACTGTATTACTACTTTACAAAAGCCTCTTGAGCAATATACTATATATATTATTCATATATACTTCTTAATGCAGGATGCTCATGAATTTTTGAACTTCTTGTTGAATGAACTTGTTGACATATTGGAGAAAGAAGCAAATGCTGCAAAAAGTGACCCAGAAACTTCATCGCCATCTGAAAAGGCTGTAAATGGGCCAAAAACTGCCCAGGCAAATGGTTTTACAAAAGAGCCATTAGTTACTTGGGTACACAAAAATTTTCAGGTGAGTGCTTTATTTTGTGTCTTCTTTATTGATGAGCTATATATTGTGTCTAAGCAATAGCAGACTATGACTTCCTCACATATGTGTTGCTGGATGATTTTTTATTTCTCCCATATTATGTGTTTCTTGATTCTCATTAATCTCACACCTATTGGATCAGGGAATACTTACCAATGAGACAAGGTGTCTGCAGTGTGAAACTGTGACTGCCAGAGATGAAATCTTTTTTGATCTGAGCCTCGATATTGAACAGAACAGCTCAATAACAAGCTGCTTGAAAAATTTTAGTTCCACAGAGACTTTGAATGCAGAGGATAAATTCTTCTGTGACAAGTGCTGCAGGTGGGTAGTTTTTGCCAATGCTCTTGTGGGTGACTTGTGTTATTGATAATCACCTTGTCTGCAATGGTTTTGTTATGCTTGGGTTTTGTAAGTTTTGCACAGTACAGCCTAGTTAAGCATGGCATTGTTGAAGCTGCATTCCCGATACATGAATGCTTGTCCTTTTATATAAGGATCAAAGATGGGACTGATTGAAAAGCATAT
This sequence comes from Erythroxylum squamatum, assembly GCA_025629845.1. Classification (NCBI taxonomy): domain Eukaryota; kingdom Viridiplantae; phylum Streptophyta; class Magnoliopsida; order Malpighiales; family Erythroxylaceae; genus Erythroxylum; species Erythroxylum squamatum. Next base: position 27,337,392 of record JAOTBA010000203.1, read on the forward strand.
GACTTGGGAATTACTTGAGAGTGGTCTTGATACAGTAATATAAAACAGTTTGATCTATTACTTATGCCATTACTGTTAGTTCTGTGCTCTGCCATGTGCTCTTTAACCAAAGTAAATTGTACTGGTTGGAATCTAAGTTAATCAAAGGTTTCTTTCCATAAATAGAGCAATCAAAACACTTTTTGGCCTGGCATTAGACATATTCAACTTTTCATGGTAGCTCTATTTGCTTTTAGTGCTTATATAACTATTAGTCTCCATTATTTATACTGATTTTTGGCAATCTTAGAGTGTCGAATCTTTTGGACGATTATATTTACATGCTCTTGTAGTTATTAAAATGTTTGATATTTTTGCTGCATCCAGTTTGCAAGAAGCACAGAAAAGAATGAAGATAAAGAAACCTCCTCACATCTTGGTGATCCATCTGAAGAGGTTCAAGTACATGGAGCAGTTGGGTCGATATAAGAAACTCTCTTACAGAGTTGTCTTCCCACTAGAGCTGAAACTGAGCAACACTATGGAGGATGCGGACATTGAGTACTCACTATTTGCAGTAGTTGTTCATGTTGGTAGTGGACCAAATCATGGGCACTATGTCAGCCTGGTGAAAAGCCATAATCACTGGTTATTTTTTGATGACGAAAATGTGGAGATGATTGATGAGTCTGCAGTTCAGACATTTTTTGGGTCAGCACAGGAGTTTTCTAACAACACAGATCATGGTTATATTTTGTTCTATGAGAGCCTTGGTGCTAGTAACAAGAGTTGAGAAAAGGACTGGTTTTGTTGATTAGGTGTTTTAATCATTCAGATTGGACACATCTTTCATTGCCTTCTGTGGTTGGTTTCTCTTCCCTGTGTCCTTCAACCAGTGGGAAGAGCTGTCTGATATCCATGTTTTAGGTATGGGTTGTGAAAAATGTATACTTGGTTGTTTCCATGTACAGTGGATGGTGGAAACACGTTGCCCTTTTTGCTTTGTTTCAGAATAAAAGGTAAAAATAGCCGCGTAAATGGTGCGGGATAACTTCATAGTTTTGTACTCTGCTTTCTGTAGAATTCTTAAACTGGCATGGCACATGCAATGCAATTGGAATTACTCGAAGTTTTATCATCAGATTAGTGTTAGAATCCCGAAAACAAGTAAAGAAAAGTATATCTATTTGCTATAGATTTCTGTAAGGAATACACGATAACTGGTTTCGAGGATCAGGACCTCCAGCCTTAGGCTCAAACACTCTCACTCAACAGTATATTCAATACCTTGCTCTTCCCATCTACTGCTTATTTATACACCGAATTCTGTTAGGAGTAACAGAATTCGGTTAGCTCCTCATATATATGTATATTTATATATTTACTAAACCTGTAAATATTATTCTAAGTGTCCTGGGTCTAACAATACTCCCCCCCATCAGTTTCACCTTGTCCTCAAGGTGAAAATCTGGAAATCTAACTTTCAGATCTTCAAACAGCTCCCATGTAGCAGTAGTAACCGGCGGGTCTTTCCACTGAATTAGCACCTCTAAACCTTGGCTAGGATTGATGTTTCTGATGGCCAGAAGGGCAGCAGGATAATCGGATGTAGCTGCTGGAATGAGGAATTGATCTGGCATGCTTATGACTGAGTCAGCAGTACCAAGAGCTTTCTGAAGCTGAGAAACATGGAAAACAGATCCGGTCATAGCAACAACTTCACCATCCTCTTTAAGCAACCTCACTATTTCTTGCTTATGCTTTGGCTCAGCCCTAGAGAATAACAATCCTCCACCTACTCTTTGTGCTAAATGGCGCTTCTTATCAGCCAGCTCCATGAACTCCCTTCCAGTCAAGCTTCTAGAAGATATATTATCATAAGGTCCAAACACACCTATTTCACGACAAATAGCCTCTGCCGTATCTTTGTTGTCCCCAGTAATGACCATGACACTGATTCCAGCTGCTTTGCAATCCTCAATTGCTTGATGAACCTCTTTCCGTGGAGGATCTCTTATGCCAACAAGGCCAATAAAAACTAGTTGACTCTTAATTGAAGAATAATTAGATGGGTTGAGTAAAAGCTGATGAGATTGGTCATCTTCATCTCCATTATATGTTGCAAACTCTGGGACTCCCTCTTTGAATGCAAAACCTAGACAGCTTAATGCACCTTTTGACATGTCACGAAGGTTTTGTAATATAAGATCCCTTGAATAATGGTCCAACTCCACCACAGAACCATCAAGCAACTGAATAAAGGAACTTCTCTCCTTAAAAATGGGCATCTCGATTCTCCGGGGTTTGCAGTCCCGCCTCCAGTCTGGCGGTCGGAGATCGTCTTCAACATGCCCCCTTCTTCCGCGCTCATCTCGCCGATAACCCTCCTCCTCGCGGTAGCCCCTCATTTCGCGGCTGGCCCTAGCTTCTCCGGCGACACGCTCCTCCCTGCTCGCGTTATCGCCATCGCGCCAAGCCTCCCTTCGAGTTAGTCCCTCATCCGGCCCTCCTCCGAGCCCTATTTGACCCCCGACTAAATTTTTAATAGTCGGGTCATACCCGGCTGGCAACTGGAGCCCCGCGGGTCGCCCATGGTCATCTGGAGCCAACCCGTCCCAACCCGCAGCTCTGCCTTCATGACCCGTCTCTGTTCCCGTATACACATCCTTCTCAGTCTCCTCTCTTCGGCCTCTCCTTATTCCCGTCACTGAGGAATCGCCTTCCACCATTTTCGTTGGGTTACGCTGTGCGGGATCTGGACGATCTTGAAGGTGGGTGATCGCTTGCATCAGCTGGTCGAACCTCCTACTGATCTCCTCCTTCACCCCTTCGAGCTTCTGACTAACTTCCACCCTCAAGGTCTCTCTCTCCTTTCGGTG
>JAOTBA010000203.1:27369148-27413259 GCA_025629845.1 Erythroxylum squamatum
AGCTTGGAAATTGAAAGGAAGAGATTGACTTCGGACAAAAGCTATGCTTTCCTTAAATGGAGTGATCAACACAATCATGTGGTATCAAGTCCCATACTTGTCGCAGAAGTGGACTCCTGAGTAATTCCTGAAGAAGATCAGATGCTATGGAGATTAGTCTAATGATAAGTTTGTTGATGAGTTTTAATGACTGTCACTCTTCAACTGAATAAAGAGGTGATATAATTATTATTTAAAAAATTAATAATTTATTATTTTTTAACATAATCACATAATTTTTCTTGTCCCATATATTAATAGTGTTTAATAAATAAAGAACTTAATTTAATTTCATTTGGAAATAATTAATTAAAATTATAGTTTAGATGTTCATCACATAATTTTTCTTCTCCCATATATTAATAGTGCTTAATCGATAAAGCTATTCATTCAATTTTATTAGGAAATAATTAATTTAAATTATAGTTTAATTATTAATTTTGAAAAGGATATATTTGACTAATGATTAAATAATAAGAACTTTTACGGTGAAATTTTATTTATAAAGTTTTTTTAATATCAAATAGTATCCCGAAAAGAAATGGAGTAATTCATTTTTTTATTAAGCTTGCATTAAGATAAAACGTTAGGTTACAATATCACTTATAATAAAAACTAATTCAATTTATAATTTAAAATTCAATATTTCAAAAATATTTAACAAAATATAAATAACAACAACATCTAATAAGAATCTCAATAAAATGCGGCGTCTGAAAGATCCAGTAGTACGCAACGTTATCCCTACTTGACAAAAAGATTGCTTTTGAGAGACCCATATCTGATGCACAATAATAATAATACAAAAATATATAAAAATGTATAAATAGAAATATGTCATGCAATACATAATAAATGTATATATATAACATGGGAAAAATTAACAATAAAAAATAAAATAGGTAAATAAATATATCACCAAGAAAAATATCAATAAAAGAATAAATTAAACTAACCATTATAATAAAGTAATTAAACCACGTAAGAAACTGTTTAGACTAAACTACAAATAAGAAAGCACTCTATAATCAAAATAGTAAGGCTAATTATAAAACAAAAGACTTGAAAAAAGATGTTTAAAAGAATTAATTAGGAACATTCTTTTCTTTCTTTTTTTTTTAAGACTCTTTATTTTATTAATTAGGGAGGATTCTTTTCATGGCCTATCAGTTTGTGCCAACCAAATGCCATAAAGTGATTGGCTATTACTATCATAAAGACATAAAGAAAGAAGTGATGTTATTCTTTTATAACTCACGTTTTCGAGTCCAGATCTTCTATTTAATATTATTCTGTTTTATTCTGTCTCATGAAATTTTAGTCATTTATTTTGCAGGATTCACACGGACTTCATGCGGAATCCACATAAATAAGTGGCTGAGATTTATTGGACACAATAAGACACCATAATATTAGACAAAGGATCTGGACTCCACATTTTCACCTTTTCTCTTTTTCAATTTTATCTCTTTTGTACCCTATCAATTTCTTTAACCATAGCTTTATTAAAGTCATGAGATTCCCTTAATTACATAATTTATTAATCACAAAGTCTTATACGACGTAGAGTAGACTTGAGTTTTTTCTTAAAAAATGTTATTATAGTTCAAATTCAAATTTTTTATGAATAAATGAACTGATTAAGTTTTTTTAGCAATTGATGAATTTTTGTTTTCTCCCTTATTTAAAAGAGGTTATATTCAATCAAAATTTTCTTAATTGTACACTTAATCATGTATTAGAATGATGCCCTCAAGAGGTGTGGCTTGATGGTTTAGAGCGGGGCTTGACTTCGGCTAGGTCTCAGGTTCAATTTCATGCTAGCTCTTCTTGTAAGAGTCTGGGGCAGCCGGGGTTTTACCTATAAGTGGAGAACTCGTTGGGCCCTCAATGATGGAGTGCGCTCGCTTGGCCCGCCTGTGGGGTGGTGTGCTATTGAACCCTCCGAAAGGTGTGTCCGCTTGGCTCACCTACAGGGTTTCCTCGACTCCAAAAAAAAATGTATTTTTTTTGTCAACAAAAAAAAAGTATTAGAATGATGTTATTATACCATATAGGATTAAGTCAATTAAAGTCTTTAAGATTGAATTGAATCGATAGTCAAACATGAAATTATTTTAAAACTTACTTATTTTTGGTTGGATTATTAGATTTTGCTAACCTACAAAAATGATTTGTTTATCTTTGCTGTTAGATGTGCAAATTTCATTTAAGTTATTAGTTATTACGTTGATTTTCCAACTAAAAAAAAACGTATTTCCGTTGAAAAATATTGACAGACACACTCATGCTTAGTAGAACAAACACTGTTCTTTTGCAGGCAATGATTTGGAAAACAAACATAAGATTCACAAAACTCAAACCCACGTGCAGACAAATCACCAAAGAACTTATTCTTCATCAGAAATTCACAGGTGTGGCGTTTCCGAACGTCAGTGTATCTTACACCTTATGAAGCGTGGAGAGGTCTGAAACCCTGGGTAAGCCATTTAAAAGTTTTTATACTTTGTTTGGTTACAAAAAAGATACAGAATAGACAATCCTTCGTTTTAGATATTCTTTCAATTCGCGGAATACCTAAACCAGTCCCTCCACGTCTTTATCTATTCCGAGCACGTCGGGAATAGATTTCATGACTTGAGGACATATGTATCCTTCTCTACCGTGAATCTCCCAATCTCTTCTCCAGCCCATCCTTCGATCGCGATCGTCTGCACCTCTCTTCTGGGTAAGTTAAAAATGTTCTCTCCCAACAAGTTTTGTTCTTCTCTTCTAGTTTTACCATTTTTGTACTGTTTGTGTTCTTGAATCTCACCGGTAGTTTACTACTTCTTCTTCTTCTTTTTCCGGGTTTTGCTCTTCATTCTGAACCATTCCATTTTTGGGTTTAATGCTTCTTCTTCTTCTTTTTTCTGGGTTTTGCTCTTCACTTCGAACCTAAAATTTCTGGGTTTAATGCTTCTTCTTCTTCTTTTTTGTGGTACTGAAATTTCTGGGTCTTCTCTTCTCCACAGTCACGGTTGAAGTCACGGTTGAAGTCTTCTTCTCTTCTGGCCTCCACGTCGTTTAACGTGGCGTCACCGTCGCCTTCCTCGATGTCGCAACAAGGAAGGCAGCAGAGACAAAAGCTGGAGGTGTACAGTGAGGTTCTCCGTAGACTTGAAGAATCCAAAAACCCTGAAGCAAATTGCCCCGGCTTCGAAGACCAAATCTGGGCTCACTGTAATCGACTTCCTGCTCGGTATGTTAAATTATGCGTGTACCCATATTGTGTTATCGGTTTATAAGTGTTTATGGACTTGTGGATGGTGTTATGAATGTAAAGTTTTGAACTTTCTTGTTGGGGATATTAATTGAATCTGTTTTTCTGGGAAGTGGGTGGTTGGTTGCGGTTTTGGGGATGAAATTGTTATCTTCTTGGTTTTGTATCCATTTTCATTATTACTTCTTCTTTGTTGTTGAAGTTTAAGATATAGTTTCAGTGGGGTTTTGGTGGATTAGTTGTTAAAGAAACGATTTTATGATCTAAACAAATTTGATATCAAACTTTAGGCCTTATATGATTTTCTAAGGAAGAGGATCATAGTTGACAGTTTCTTTTTTCATTTTTTCTCTTTGTTTTCTATTTGACTTTAATGTCGTTGATGTAATTGTGTTGCAGATATGCATTGGAGGTAAATGTGGAGAGGACAGAAGATGTTTTTATGCATCTATGTTTTTCGAACTACTGAAAAGTTTGTCTCTTTATGGTTACATAAGTTACTTATGACTTATTTTACATATGTCCCTACTGATCAAACACTGGTGACGAATAAGAATTTTTGTTATAAACTATTATGCAATACATGATATATTACTTACAATCTATGCTTTTTGTCAGATTTTTGGCACTCCAAAAGAACACAGGAAATCTAAGCCTTATCATGATCATGTTTTCGTTTTCTCAATTGTTGACGACCATATATGGTTCTGGAATTACCAGGTGTGTTGGACTTCAATATTTGGAGTTTGTACTGCAGTTTACCATCTATTTTTTTTAGTTTATTATAGTAGTAATAAATCCTTTTGAAGTTCAACAGTGATCCAACATTTACGGACAACATACTCTGGTTTAGTCCATTATTTGTGTTGAGTTATCAACGTAGTGTCAAATTTATTTGACATATATTTTGACTCGAATATGATAATAGTTGTGATTGGGAAATTTTGATGCCTATAGAAGTTAGTATATTATTGCTTGTTAGAGAAATTCCCTGGACTAACCACTCATACACGATTCTATTCTTGGTATATTCAATTCAATCATTCTAGCAAGTGTCATTTTGCTGAAATTGTGAGATGGATTGGATCAAAACAATAGTTGTTCTTTGACCGTTAGTAAAACATGTCCACTTATTATTATACTCTTGATTCACATTATCAAGATTATTTTTCACGATACATGCACAATTTGTTATACTCTTGATTCGCATGATAATTCTCGGCTAGATCGCAGTAGTTTTTACCTGTCAACTTTTTCTTCAAAGTTGAATTCAGTCTCAGACTGGAAGGAAGTGACTTTTACCCTTATTTTACTAGCTTGTTCAAAATATATGATTCATTACTGATGTTTTTTGTTACTCAGATTCGGTTATTAGAGAAAAAGCAGAAAGCTGGGAAGTTTGCCAAGAAAGTTAAAGCTAAGACAAGGAGAAAAATGCATGAACTATCTAATCCTTTGGAGCCTGATGAGTTTGCAGATTTGTGGAAGGATTAAGAGACTGCATTGTCCATTTTCTTAGTTTACTTAAATCACTTGTATGAAATTTCACAAGCAATGGCAAGGTTTTGGCGTAACCCTTTTATCTATTGAAGCACTGTTACTTCTTCAATTAGCATTAGAGACAGAAAGTATGATTGTCATGGTATGAAGGCGTACAGATTATTCTGTCAACTGAAAGAACTGATACATCCTGATAACATGGACTGACTTTTCTGTTCATCCATGAAAGCCTCTTGCAGGTGTACAAACATCCATTTTGTTGAGTCATTGATCTCAAGTCAAGTGCAGAGAGTTCTTATATTTTGGTCCTTTTAAGTTCTGTAAACCAACATCAGATGCATTTTCCTTTCACTAGTAACTAGTTTATATGTATAAAACATACTAAGATAGGGATTGACATTTTGGTTCGGGCTTAGTTCGATCCGGTCTGATTTAAAGTTAATAGGTAAAATTTAAATTAATCGTAATAATATGATAATTTAAAATTAGTAAATTTTTGTTTTCTCAAAATATGATTGAATTAGCTTGGATTATTCAATTTAATTAAATTAATTTTTTCAAATCAACTTAAATAAAAATAATTTATGCAGAGTATATATTTTTATATAAAAGATAGGTATATTTAAATTATCGTTTATATCATATATATACTTTGTATAATAGTTTATTATCATTTATATCATATATATACTTTGTATAATAGTTTATTAGTATATTTAAAACTATTAATTATATACTTTTAATATTAAAACAATTTATTTACAAATTAAATAAGTTATAATATTTAAAGAATTATTTTCTAAAACTTGTTTACAATAAAATGAAAAATATATTAAAATATCTTTTTATTTCTACATATATATAATTAAATAGATTTTTTGTATATTAACTGAATAATTATTGTGATAAATTATGATTCTTAATATTATATACATATTTGTTTTTACAATTTGTCCCAAATGTTAAAACCAAATAATACTAAATTAAAATTATTTCTCGTTTCTTATCATTAAAAGTTAAAACCCTAATTTCTGTCGATCAAACTGAACACTTTTGAGTTTCTTCTGCTTCTAGTCCAACACAACCACCACTCAGACAAGAAGAAGGAGAAGCGATTGGGGAATGTCTGCGATTCTCAAGAGCTGGAGGGCTCTTTATAGCCCCTTGAACTCCATTAAAGCCACTGTTTCAACTCAATCTGCAGGTTTTGTCTCTCTGTCTCTTTTCCTCGCCCTTTTCTGCTTGTGAATCGATTTTTGTTTCCTGCCCAACGATTTTAACTCGTTTACATTCCAATGCATACATGAAATTGAGAATTTTGAGAACTTCCCGGTTTCGGGATTCTTGAATTCTATGACCCAATCTGACATTTTCTTTATTGGTTGTGAAATTCATTCTCTGTAGCAACATCAAGTGGCTTTCGCTGGATTGATGAACCTAAAGTTTCCAACTTCACGCAAAGTCGGTTCGTGTCGAGGATTCCTTTCGTAGATGGTTTCTTGATGAAAATGAAGCAGAACAATAAATCTATCAATAACAAGAAAATATGGTCTAGGAGATCCACGATTTTGCCTGAATTCGTTAATACCACCGTAAGGATTTACAATGGCAAGACTTTTGTTCGCTGCAAGATCACGGAAGGAAAGGTTGGGCATAAATTTGGGGAGTTTGCCATGACCCGGAAGCGTAGAAAAATTGCGCCTGCAAACACTAAACAGGGAAAGAAACCGGGGAAGAAGTAAAACTCTTTTAGAGCAGATTGGGGACTTTTTTTATAAGACTGGATTTTGCATTCTGAAACATAATCCTTGAAAAGTCAAAAGAGGTTTTGTATTGTACAATCCGCCATCTGTACTTTCGTATTAGTATCTGGAAGTGACAATCATGTTTAGATGATTAATCATAAAAGGAGCTTCTTTTTGTTCTTGAAGGATATCGAAAGAGCCAAGGAGGTGTTCCCATCTAAAGATACACGTAAAGATTTGTTCATGTTGGTCTGCTGATCTCATCTAATGAGTTTTGAGTCTTACTGAGATATTTCTTCTCATTGATTTACCCTGAATGTTTGTTGCTTGGTTTGGTTTGTTGAATTCTCAAAATGGACGATGCTTGTGATATGGTTAAGATACTTTAGCTGCACTGAGAATGTCAGAAATTCATAAATACACTTTCTTGTTTGATTGCTAGTATTGTTGGGATAGAATCATCTCTCCAGCTACAATAAAGAAATTATGGTGCCTTTGGATGTTAGCTTGCATTAAGTACATTTCTGAGCATTAAGTTCTGGCTATACTAGTAAATTTCATCAGGGTCAATCCCTAGTTCTCTCTCTCTTAAAACTTTCAAGGGTTTCATTTGATTCTAGCTGTGCTTAACCCTCTACCACCTTCCTGTGATTCAGCCATTGTTTATTGTTCATGGAATAATTTTGGATGTCTTAGGTCAAGGTTGGGAAAACTGGTACAACCTGTTGATGCTTAAGTTTCGGTTTTCCAGCTAGAACTTTTACAAAGTATAGTGATGTAAATGCTGAACTTCATTCTTACATTATGCTGCTCACCTCTGTTTGACTGCTACTTGGAATAGATGTTATTGTCATGCAGTTGTATGAACTTCTTGATTACCTTTGATGAACATTAATGCATGTAATAGACATTTCCATCATTATTGATTTATGGATATCTTAAGTTTAATTTAAATGCTGTCAAAGAAAATGGTTAAAGAATTATAAACAGAAGTACCTGTAAAGTTAAAAAGTCTCTTTATTACTTCCAGAATTTGCATCTTTTATTGTCTGAATTCTCTTACTGCTTTCTTTGGCTCATTGATGGTTGTTTTGTTTCTTATAGTAAATTTATTTCGTAAAATGTAGCAGATTTCTATGGTTTTAAAAGGGTTGGCAGTGGTCTTTAGTCTTCAACGCATCAACGGCGCTTAACAAAAGCTCTCTCTCTAAATGTAGATATGATATCTTGACATGCCATGAAATAACTTTGATCAAATAAACTTCCGGATCTAACATAACCTCAGCCTTTTCCTTTTCAGTTCAATCCTTTATGGGTTTTAACAAAAATCTGGATAACTCCAGATTTTTGCATTGTTGTTTGTAGTGATTGAAATCCGTTCACTTGTATCACATGACTGCTTATCCTTTTTCCTTGTTTCCTGTTCTGTCAAGAGTTAATGTATAAAGATTCTGATCGATTCTGTGTTATGTTCAAATCTGTTTGAGCTACTATGAATGTGTTGTATCTTCTAGGCGGACTGTGAAGACACTTGAATCTTGATTCTATCGAAACAAACACATTGTATTTAACATTCAGTTGAATACATGGTCATTGCTCATAACATTTACTTGAAGTTAGAACATTACAATGTTTTTGTTCGAAATATGATTGATGGTCAATGCCTGGATAGTTGAATCCTGAACTTATCATGCATCAAGTAACCATTTGCGGGTCTGGTAGAGTCGGAGGAGACTTTAACCAATAGAATCAATGATGTGCATTCCCTTTCTGTAGATAGTTTAGTTATTACATTACATGATAGTTGAATGAAAATCTCAGAAAGATGGCATTTGTGTTCTGCAATTGCTCGCATACAAATAACAAGCCTTTTTCCTACTCATCATTGCATGAATGTTTCTCTCCTTTAATCGTAATATATGGCAATTTAACTGAATTTTGAAGATTCAAGAATTAAATTTGTTCTGCTCTGTGATTATTTGTCGCATTATTTAATCAGTTGTGAACTGTGATATTGCCAATTTCGTTCTATATAAAGTAGGAAAGGCTTATGTGTTCTGATAGTTTCATACTATACAATTACATCTTGCAAGAACCAAATGATAAGTCTTTTGAGAATGATTAGTGAAGTATGTGTGACATGCACTATACACAGAAGAGTTTGTATGTTCATATGGTATGATCCATGATTACATCCATAATATGGTATAAGAAAACGGTAAAGATGTGAGGCAAATGTGATATGCATTGTTTTTCATTAGCTATCATGGAAAAGGCCAAAAGATAAGAAAGAGAAAGAGAAAGAGAAAGAGAAAGAGAGAGAGAGCTTAAGGAAATGATTGATGATGGAAAGGGTCAACATAAGTTAGAAGGAATTCTGCATTATTATACTTTTAGCTAATAAATAAATTATTTTAAATATCATATTAATACTTTATCATTATTATCATCATCATCATCACACCGATCCGAAATTCTACGATAAAGCAAGGTCTGGGGAGGTTTGTTAGTACGCGGCTTTACCCTTACATAGTAGAGAGGCTATTTCCGGTATGTTTACATGTAGATGTGACAATAAAAGAGTGATGCAGGTTAAAAAGTAAATAAGTAAAATTAGCACGCTAAATAATTATGTAAATAAAATTACAATAAATACATAAAAATAAAAAAAATAAAAATACTAAATATTGTTTTTTTAAGTAATATACTAAACATTGTTAAAATTTTAATTTAGTTAAGATTTTAAGTGTTATTGATAATATTTTGAAAATATTTAAGTGCTAATAATATTATTTTGAAAACATTAACTTATACTATATTTTAAGAAAAATTGGACTGCGTCTATTACGACCATACATATGCTTTCGCAAAGAGAAGAGCCTTGTGCACTGAATACTTTGACTTTTATATTATAAACTAACTTTTATTATTTTTTATAACAATGAAATTTATAATTATTAAATTTTCGGAGTGTGTGTTAAATAAATTATTAAATACTTGATTGGAAAATTTATTTAACAAATTTATAATTTATAATCAAATAATGGGAATTGTACCCGACCTTTCATTTCATTACTTTGCATTCTCATGTAAAACACACTGAACAAATCTACACTTTGAAAAGGGAAACAGGGACGAAGTCCCGTGAGTGAGCAGAAGCTTTTCACGTTTTACTACTCTTCTTTGTCCTACTCTGCTCTTCTTCTGTTTGTTGATCTGTACTACTCTGCTTTGCCTTTTCATTTTGACATTGCGTTAGAGATACACTTGAAAAGCATCATCACATAATCACCCTGGATTTCCACTTTTGACACTTAATTGCAATTTATAACCTTAATCTTTACGGATAATTACGATTAAGACACCAATTTGTGAGACAATGTTTTTTTTTTTAATTATAATTTAAATTTGCTTTAAAGATTATGTCATTCTTTGTTGTTTAAAGGATTTGTTGGGTTTATTAATGCTATGTTTTAGATCCCGGCCTCATGGGATAGTCGAGTTCGTGGAGTGAAAGGACATAAGGTTAAAATGATTGATGATGGAAAGCATGGATGGATCCAGAAATTCTTTTGAATGGAGGCAAAATAAAAATATTTTTTTAAGTGGGGGCAAAATATTAATAGGAGCAAATTTTTATTTTTTTTATAAGATAAAAATTTAAAATAATAATATTTTTATATAAAAATTTTTGGAGGCAGTGGAGGCAAGTGCCCCCACTTGCCCCCATTGTACATCCGTCTCTGATGGAAAGGGTCAACATAAGTAGGAAGGAATTCTGCATTAGCAAGCAAAGCAAATGAAATCACCAGTTATATAAATGTTATTTCAATCCATCTCATCCGCACATTTATATGAAACTCACATAAATATATGGACGAGATGAATTAGAACAAGGTTGGGATAACATTTATGAAATAAGTGATCTGTTCTCTAAACAAAGATGTATCAGCCCGGAACATATTCTCGGGAGTAGATCTGTTGCTCCCAAATTGCTATGTCATTAAAATTCTAGCCATTTAATTTATTATAATAGACGACTGAGATTTATTCAGGCACAAGGGCACACTATTTTAGGATCAGCAAATCTGTTCCTCAAATTCTCTATTTTAATAAATCTATTTTAATTCTATTCTATTAATTTTTATCCACGTATTTATAATTTTATACAATCAATACCATATTCATTGCACAGGTGATCTCCTGCAGTCAGCCCCACCTTTCAAAAATGTTTTTGTGAATGCAAAGACTCAATTCAATATTAAACTTAAATATTTAGATATTCTAATTTTAAGTTGAAGGTGTGAATTATATTATTGTTTTGAATTTTAATATTATTAAAATAATATTTTATTGTATCATAATGCTATTAAAATAATTTTTATTTTATTCTAAAAATGATAACAAAGATAATGACAAGAATTTGTTTAGACTTGTCTTAAATATTAAAGTGAAAATTATACTTTTAGCTAATATTTAAATAAATTATTTTAAATATCATATCCATACTTGATAAGACTAAATTGTCATATTAAACTAAATTTATAATTTATATACTAAAAAATTGTTAAAATTTGAATTTAGTTAAGATTTGAAGTGTTATTGAAAATATTTAATTGCTAATAATATTATTTTGAAAACATTAACTTATATATTTTAAGAAACATTAGATTGCGTACGTTATGACTCTACTCGTACTTCCGTAAAGCGTTCACTGAATACTTTAACTTTTATATTACAAACTAACCTTTTTTTTATAACAATGAAATTTATAATTATTAAATTTTCGGAGTGTGTATTAAATAAATTATTGAATACTTAATTTGAAAAATTCATTTAACAAATTTATAATTTATAATCAAATAATGGGCATTGTACCCGACCTTTCATATCATTGCTTTACATTCTCACGTAAAAACACACTAAACGAATCTACACTTTGGAAAAGGAAACAGAGACGAAGTCCCGTGAGTGAGCAGAAGCTTTTCACGTTTTACTACTCTTCTTTGTCCTACTCTGCTCTTCCTCTGTTTGTTGTTCTGTGCTACTCTGCTTTCCCTTTTCATTTCGACATTGCTTTAGAGATACACTTGAAAAGCATCATCACATCATCACCCTGTTTTCCCCTTTTGACACTCAATTGCAATTTATAACCTCAACTTTTACGGATAAATTACGATTAAGACACCAATTTGTGAGACAATGTTTATTTTTTAATTATAATTTAAATTTGCTTTAAAGATTATGTCATTCTTTGTTGTTTAAAGGATTTGTTGGGTTTATTAATGTTATGTTTTAGATCCCGGCCTTACTTACGGGACGATCGAGTTTATGGAGTGAGAAAATATGAGGTCAAAAGGTCCTGTGTTCAAATCCTCTTACTTACGCTCTCTCAATCGAGCCTGTCGTACAGAGCTTGCTAAGTACGGAATACTCGGTTGGCGTAATTTGCAGGCTATTGCGTCAATCCGAAGGTTTATCCCATGCGCATCCAAAAGGATAGCTACGGGTTCCTCCGTTTCTACAAAAAAAAAATAGATCCCATAAATTGTGAACTCATATACTAATACTATTACTACTAATAATAATTTATAATTTATAAAAGTAAATGTCAATGTTTTAAAAATTGGACCGGAAAAGATAAGAGTTTTAGGATTTAAAATTTTAAATGGTTCAACTGGCATTAAACCGTTATAAAATCGACTAAAATAAAATTAAAGAATTCGAAATATGATTGAAAAAATAATTTTTACTTATCGAAGAATTTGAAATTTAATAGAAACGTGTTAAATAAAAATTAATTAAATTTTTTAATTTATAAGAATTTATTAATTTATAAAAATTTACCAATAAATTTTGGATTAAAAATTGATTAGTTTTTAACAATAAGAATTATTAAAATAAATAAAAGCTAAAAAGCTAAAATATTTAGGTAAAAATAATCTTTACCATCGAAACCGTTAGATTTTTTGGTCATTGGTAATTTTTTAATCATCCATCGTATGAAGAAGTTAGTGTTTTTAGGATAAATATATTCTTAATTTCAAGTAATTATATATGTAATTTGGATAAATTTTAAACTTTTCTCGTATTTTTTTAATTCAGTGAATATAATTGTAACCTGTATTAAATGCTATATATATATATATATATATATATATATATATATATTTCATTTCTTTTTCATATCAAGGACACCTAACCTATTGCTGAATCTGACATGAAAAAATCCAAGAGGAGGTCACAATCCACAAGGTGTCCTGTGCCCAGGACGGATGGCCTGACATTTACTTGTTTATTTGTCTACCTCATTATCATTATTGTACTCTTATATATTTTAATAAGATCCAAATAAATTAAACAAAATAATGAAAATAAGGTATATATTTAACATTATGTTAAAAACTAAATAAGTTATTTTTTGATTATTAACGATAGTTTTCTTGAATTATTTTTTAAATTTATTTAATTTTTAACTAATTTTATGACAGCTTAATATCAGTTGATCTTTTTGAACCTTAATTTTTTTATTTTATTAATTTAAAAATCACTTATATTTAGAATATTAAAGGGTTGTATTTGGTATTTCCAGTTTCTCGTTATGTTAAGTAGATTTCAAACATAAAAATATTTTTTATAAGATTGGATTTTGGAATATATATCCAAATTATATATCCAATTTGGAGAAAAAATTACTTATTTTTAAACATATAAGGAATGTTATGAGTCGGTCGGAATAAATAAATAAATAAAGAAAAAAGAGTCCCAAGAATTTATGTCAAGTCAAAATCAAACATATTTGGTGTACAAGATTCTTTACTTCGAGATATTTTTGAAGATGATCATTATATACACAACTTTTTCTTTGTCGTTGTCATCAAAACTTAATTGAAGTTTTGCGGTTTTTCTTTTATATTTTTACAATTAAGCTATTTTCGTGACTTAAACGTATAATTTTATAATCATTGAACACCTCCTAAGAAATAGTCAAATTAGTAGAGTAGGGGGCATGGGATCAAAAGGTCCTGTATTTGAATCTCTTTATTTACGCTTTTTCGATCGAGTCTATCGTACATAACTTAGTGCAGAATATTTGATTGACATAATTTATAGGCTTTTGTGTCAGTACAAAGGTTTACCAAATATGCGTTCAAAAGCTAGTGCATCAGGTTTCTCCGTTTTTAATTATAAAAATAATTACCGTTAGAAGTAGGTCCAAGAATTTATGAGTTTCTTTAAAGATTACTGAATGAGGCTTATTTAGAAATTTGTGACATGAGGCCAGAGAAGCTTTGGTACAATCAATATGCAACCTGACGACCGAACAAGTTTGGTAATTGCGGAGTGGGGTTTGATTCGGTTTGGTGTTTGCTTCTTGTAAGGTGTTATTTATCTTTTTATTTTAAAATAATAAATGTCAGAATTCAATTTATAAATATATAATTGTAAACTTAAATGTTTAAAAAATTTGAAAACTCGAATAAAATTTCGAAAATTTTAAGTTTAATTAAAAAATTTAATCCAAACTCCCATCTTCTAATTAGTACCAATGTTTTAAAAACCAAACCAGTTCATCGATTTAACAGTGAAAATCTTCAATTCGATTCAGCTTTTAATTTTTCGGTTTGATTTAATTTAATAATTTTTGTTGTTAAAAATCTATCGTTTTATTAATTAATCGAAAAACTCAATTTTCGTAAATTAATAAATTTTTAATCAAAATAAATTAATCATTTAATAGTATATATTTGAAGTTAAAACTTGAAAATTTTCATAACTAAGAACTATTTTTTCAATTTCTTCAAAATTTTATATCCGTCTAATACCTTTTTAAACTTTAAACGTCTTCTTTTTCCGGTTTAACTTCACGTTTAATTTTGAAAGCACTGATTAATAGAAATACGGGATGATATAGCAAATAAATAAATGTTTAGAGAAAAAAGTTATAAAATAAACTAAGCATTATAACAACAAAACAAAATAAGTTTGTACCATAAAATAAGATGAAATGATGCCCTTTATATAATTTATCAATATCTTTTTAGATGGATAAGATTAAATATTTTTAAAATTTGAAGTTTGATAAAGTAGGACTTATCCATTAAGCATAAATTTGATAAGATAAGATAAGATAATTTTGAGTTTAGCATTAAGTAAATCTTTTTGGTGGACCTATCCAATTAATAAAATCAAATAACAAAGATTGAGAAATAATATAATAAGGGACCGTTTAGTTTCACTTTTGTTTTTCTGATGTAGTTTTTAGTTTTAATTTTTTTTGTTTCAGTTTTTTTCTTAAAAAAACAAAAACTTATTTAGCTGAGATTTAAAATATAAAAATTGAAAACAAAAACCTGTTTAGTTGAGATTAGTAATAATTCATACTAATATAAGAATGTTTCATAATTCATTAAAAAATTGCATTAAAAGTGTTAAATTAGAATTTTGAGTTTAATAACATTTTGGTACAAAATTTTTAATAAGAATCAAATTTTTATGTGAACATTAATTATAACATATAAATGCAAAATGATCTGAAAATTAAACCAATAAGACCAAAAATTTAATAATTAAAAAGAGATTGTAAATAAAATTAATTAATTAAAAAAAGTTGTTAAATAAAAATTAATTGATTTATTTTAGTTTATAATAATTTTTAATTTACGAAAATCAATTAATTTATTATTATTAAATAAATTAAAAATTAAATTAAAAAATTAATAGATTTTAAATTTTTATGTTTAAACGGTGTAAACACGGTAAAAATATATAAACTAATTTGGTATTTATTAACTAATTAAAGAATAATAAAATTGTAAAGGGCAATTAGGTCATAAAAAAAGGGAGAATAGTATTAGTATCTACGAAGAAAGTTGAAAATGATTTTGTCGTTTAAGGATGGCGTCGCAACCAGGAGCTTCCTTGTCAGCTCCGCTCAGATTACAGCTCTCGTCTTCATCTTCAACGTAAAGTTAGCATCTAATCCCCACGCCCACGAGTTATCTCTTTCTGGGTCGCTCTCATTTTTCTCTCGTTGACTTCTGTATGTGAAGATTTCTTTGTTATATTCAAGTTTTAGTAATTGCGTAGTCACCATTTTTGTTGTGTAAGCAAAAGCTTAGCTACCAGTCCATCTTTGTTATGGCTGCTTCTGGTCCCCGCAATGAGGTTAGATCTCTTTTTCTTTTTCTTTGTTTTTTCTTAAATTTGCTTGGATGGTGTAAGTATCTGTCAACAACCTGTTTTCTTGGAAGGAAAACAAATTTTAGCTACATTGATGCGAAGTGTTTCTTATTCAGCAGAGATCCAACTCATGTTGTTCTGAATTTCCTGTTTTTGTCATCAATTACTCCTCAAGTCCCAAAATTTTTATAAAGATTTCGCTCTCCATTTTCTCGGAAGCATAGACATGTTTTGTTTTTCATCTTCTGGAGCTGAAAGTTTACCGCTTTTTCAGGTGCACTTTGGATCAAAATTGATCTTTTTTTTGGTCTTTATGTTGTTTGTGATTTCAGTTTCTGAAGCAAGCGAGTTTTGGTGAGAGGAATGAGCATTGCTCTATAGGTAATTATACTCATCTCAGTCGAGTAAAGGTTTCCTTTTACAGTCAATGCTAGTGTGAGTAATGGGTTGTGTTCTTCTGTTGAGATATCAGATGTTGTGCCTTTACTTCTTGAAGAGGCATCCCTTTCGGTGGAAGAAAATTGCTCCTTTCACAGTTCCACTGTAAGCTTGTCTTTTGCTGTTCTGATTCATTACCTCAACAATAACAGTAATGAGTTTGGTTCTAGGCTTTGATTGGTACAAGGAAACTATATGCTTCCGACATTCTTGTTTCCTGAATAAATAGGACCGTTTGTTTATGCGTCTCTTTTGAAAATTCCTCCCTCTGTACAGGATCAAAATGTCTACAGTGTTTCAATGCTAGCCGGTAGAGGAAACAGTAGTCCGGAATGTGCATCACAAGTAGCTGTTCTAAGCTTTGTAGAACTTCCACCAAAAACCAAGATTTGTATAGATCCTCAATTGAATTGCCGAAACTTGGTTAATTTACAGATGGACAATGCAGAAGCATATGCGCCTTGCATTGTCGATATCGATATCGACTTCCAAAGTAATGGAAAGGCAAAATTCGATGAGGAAACTACTGGAACTGGAAGTATCAAAAGCGAGGGTCTCCTGAAGGTAAGAACTTAATCATTTTGAATACTGGATAGTTTCGAAATATTACATGTATTTAGGATCAAGAGTGCCATGGAAGTGATTATTCTTTTCTTGTTATGCTTGAATTCATTGGCTTAATTTGCAGGGAATGCTGGAGAGACAAACAAGCCTGAAGGCAACCCACGGATTTATGCAGCTTTTTCCAGATCAGAGCTCAACATTAGGTATATGACATTGCCATACTAAGGCATGACCAATTGGACTGGTCATGTCCATGCTGACTTGGGGAAATAGAGATAAGGCTGCGTATTTTTGGACCTCAACGGAACTTCTACTGAGATGTCGTTATCGTTGTTTATTTTGTTAGTTAGTGCTTACATATAGCATTTTTCTCAGTATTGAATCGCATTTTACGAAAAGTCATGCATGTGCTGTTAAGCTATGCTTCATTCTTCTGCTGTTAGCGTTAACTATTAGACAACATCCTGGTTTTTCCTCTGATTCTATTGAATGTCTTGTTTCCAGATTAGGGTTAATCTAATTTGAATGTGCTTGCAATTCTGTTATGTGATTTTTAACACTTGCAATTGACAGATAAGCCATTTACGGAGAGGATTCAAGATGTACCTAATAACAGACTGAGACGATATAAGCGATCAGCATCATTTAATTCAAGAAAAGTTGCTATCCTGTTCTCAATTCTGTAAGTTCTGGATTCACTAACCAAATATACGCAAGTTTTAGCTTTCTGTTTTTTCACTAGTTATGTCCTTCAGCGCCACAGCAGTGTGGGATCTGTGTATGCATTTCTGTTGCCTAGCCTGTCACAAGATTAAGCTGATAATGCAGTTGGCTTTACATAGAGAATATAATGCTGATTTGATCTTTATTGCAATTCGATAAGAAAAGAACTGTTACAAATAACGAAGAAGCTAATAAGTTATGAAGCAACACAGAATAAACCGGATTAAGTTAGAAGTCAGTTGGAACACTTCGAGATACCGAGACTATGATACCAATCAGTCCATCATCTATCAGTTCGTAGGGGGAGAACTAACAAGCAATTACACACTATAAAAGGAACAAGAATGTTGCTTTTTGTTCTCTTTATCACCAGTTTCATGCCTTCGATCTAACCATCTACTTCTGTGTTCTGTAATTTTTGACACAGGTCAAGCCTCGGGACGTTGATATTGATATATCTGACATTAAGAGTGAGGCAGACGGTTGAGGGTTTCGTTAATGTCTAATGATTTTGGCTTCTTAGCTTATAGTAACATGCTTCAAGTTACTTTTATTCTTAAGCTGTCTTCCTTGAAGACTGCTGTTGAAGTTCCCTTTTGAGCCTTTGATTTGAACTGATCAATTGTCCCTGTTCTGATCTCTGTAAATAAAGTAGTAACTATGCTCCAGTTCTGTTTAAGCTAGTAACTAGCAATTCAAAGCACTTGCAACAGAGCAATTGGAGCCAGATTGAGAGGGAACTATCATCGATGCTTAACCACCAGTGAGCCTTGATTACAAGTATGTGCAAGTGATAATAAGATAGTTCTTCTAGTCCTCTCAATAGTAGACCATAATATGTACAAAGCTCCTAGCAGGTCAGCATCTAGTTACCATTTATCAAAAGCATAAAACAGTATTTATGTATAAATGACCAAGTAAATTGACTAATTCTTTCATGACAAGTAATGATAATCACTCGAGAATGCATAAATAATGGTTATAGAAAGAAGAATGGGGAGTAATGAACAAGAGAATAGCCCGTAGGATCCCAAATGTGAACTTTGGCCGGAAATAAACATAGCATTATGCCCCCAGGAACTTTGAAACCTGATGACGCAGTGAAAGAATCAACAGGTGAGTAGAGTTCATGTCAAAATCAGCATCTGCCATGTATTGGAAATGTAAATAGTGAATCAGGGTATTGGATTTCTTTTTTCTATCTGATCTAAAATGAACTCTTAACATGCACAACCCCCTCCTTGTTGCTCTGTCTGGGATGAACTGACAGTGGGCTTGAGGTTGACATCAACCATGTCTTCTTGTTTTGTTGAAGAAAGTGTTTCCATTCCTGGCAAAGCAGCAGCTATCTTTCGAAACAGAGGCTGCAATTTGCGTCCAAAATAAGAAAAGTCGTCTGAAGATCTAAAAAGAAAAGGCAATGACAGCTGACAAGCTTCAAAGCTTATTAATAATGGCTAAATAATGTCTCTCACCTTGATATTAAATCCTGCTTTGGCACTGGTCTCAATGAACATAACTCCAAACTCACGAGCCTTGCTATCTCCTTCCTCTATTGAAACTTGCCTTTTTGATCATAAAAAAGAGTTGCATAAGTAAAACCAACATAAATAACTTTAAGTTATAGACACATTTCAAGCTTAAAAACAACAAAATAACAGATTGGGATGTACTAAGTATTTATTACCAGCAAAATTTACAAAAGAAAGTCAAGAATAGCAGTGGAGCAATGCATGTTTCGTAGGCTTTTAAGGATGCATGCCATTCGTATCTCACTCGTTCAAACACTTAATAGATGCAACATTGACGTAAATGTCACTGAGTTGAAAAACTTAATTGTACAATCTAATTACAGTTATTATTGTCATTTTCCAAAAAAGTTCTAGTTCTATTTTCCATTTTTCAGTAAAGGATATTAAGAGAACTTATATGCAGATGGAAAAACAGTTTGTTTTTTTAAGAAAAAAATATCGGTTTCTTGACTTAAACCCTTTGAAGAGATCTGAGAACAAATCAGGACAATTTTCGCCATGGGGTCATCCAGAGCAAGAAAAGGCCATATGATCAATCCAACTAATATGGACCACAGTCCCAATATAAAGAACTGATATTACATCTCACCTTTTGTCAACTAGATCAGTTTTGTTGCCAACAAGAACTATGATAACATCACTGCCTCGTTCTGTTCGTACTTCCTCAATCCACTTGGAAGTGTTCAAAAAAGACTGTCTATCTGCATAATAATGAATCAGTAATATATTTAGCATCAGGTAAGCAAACATGGAAGATGTTGATTTCCAAGGCAAATTGAAACCTCAACTATTAACAGCAGGTTCACCCAAAAGGAGGTAGAGAAAAATTTTGCCTTAAACATGCAAAGGAAACACTTGTTTGTAACTAGCACAACAACAATGTTCATCTGCAAAATATGCAGTTTATCATCTACCATTAATTGAATTATTTTAAAGTTAAAAACAACTTACTTGCTACATCATAGACAATTACAGCAACAGAAGAATCCCGGATATAACTGGGTATGAGACTTCTAAATCTTTCTTGCCCAGCAGTATCCCTGCACAAACAAATAAAGTTGTTAGAAAACCTAGAATATGTATGTAAAGAAACCAAAAAAATTAGCACTGAAGGGACAAATTGGATGAGCACATAAACCATAGCACTCAGAAAATTTGACACAGAACATAGTTTCTAAATAATTAGAGAACAAAAAATTAAAAGAATTTTCTTCACAAACATCTAAATCGTTAAACGAAACAACATAATTAGCACAACTTCATCTTCATCCTAAGCACAAAATTTTATCAAACATAAAAAGGAAAGGAAGAAAACTATTTTATTGCCACTAAGAACTTGAGGTTTTGGGAGATCAAAGGAAATGTTGTTGAAGAGGAAAAATCTGACTCAAAAATTGAAACTTCTCATGTATTATTTGCTCAACAACTGACGCTACTCTTAGACACAATGTCTTGATTTTCTTATGAAACCATGAAAAGTGCTGACCAAACATTCCAACTTCATTCCTTGTGCAAGAAATATATTTGACAAATGCACAAGACAAGAATGCTATAAGATTTCACGAAAGACTCTGTTTGTTGGTCAACCAATTCTATCAAATTTCAAAGAGCTCTCTTCCAAGATCGAAAGAGATCTTGTTTCCTCACAACATTAGCAAACAATCACCGTAATAGATCAAGCAATTCACTAATACATATCAACTTGAGACGATACAAAAGCGACCTACCAGAGCTGCAAACGAACAGTGCGATCTTCAAGGTACATCGTTTTGGACAAAAAATCAATTCCAATTGTAGCCTGCCATGCACGTCAGAAGAAAAAGCACTAAGCAACAATCTTGCAACTGAAAGATCGATCGAAACGATGACTCAACAAATTAAGCATCCATCAAAGCTTAATCAACACAACTTATCACACTAAAACACCTAATAAATCCACACTTCCCCTACTCCTCTGAAACAGATCAACAAACTTAACACGAACAATTCCACCTCAGGAAACAGATCCAAACAAGTTATTTCATTCAAACCACTTAAAACGCTGTTAAATCTCCCAAATCCATTTCATTCATCATTTGATCCACCTGACACCTTCACAAAATTAAGAGATCAATCAAATAATCGTCAGACAGAATACCTGATAAGTCGTGTCGAATTTATCGTACATGAATCGAGTAATGATGCTGGTCTTACCGACCGACTGATCGCCGAGGAAAACCAGCTTGTACTTGGCCAGAGGAGACACAGTCGCCATCTTCTCTTCTTCCCGATAATTCTATTAACGCTATATATCTATTATATATGAACAAATCCTAAATGCGAACTTTTAGGTTTTGATTTCGGTTTTCAATGTGTAGATCTGAAAATCTATGAGGATTGATTCAAGAATTTCTCAGAGACTGGAGAAAACTTTGTTCGTGTTTAAATGGAGGGCGAGGAGAAACCGCCAACCATGAAGAAGCGCGGCTTAGTCAAATTTCCTTATTTTTCCTCTTCTGCCCCCGGCTTAGTACGTCTCTGTTATGTTAAGTTATTACTGACTTTTTTTTCGTTTATGTCATGTCTTACGGTTACCTAGGAATGATAATTTTTTAGCACATTGCTTAGCTCGTAATTCTCCTTTTTTTTTTTCTTTTAATTTTTAGACATTTCCACCAGCTTGTTTACAAATTTTTTTTATTAATTGAATGTATTTTTCTCTAAAAAACAAAAAAAAAAACTTATAAATTTTTAATAATTTTAAAAATCTCAAAATTCAAAAGTGTCTCATTTTTATTATTCTTAAATTTAGAGTCAAATTTTCTAAATATTTAAATTTAGTGACAGTTTGAATTTTCAAACTCTTGCGCAGGGTATCCTTTACAAGGGATCAATTCATCTGTGCCTATTTTCATGTGTCGTTCTGTACCTTTCTCCATTCATCCATCTATTAATTGTTCCTATTTCTGTGTGCCCCCATGTGCCCTTCTCCATTCATCCATCCATTAAATTAATAGATAGATAGATGGGGAGGGGCACAAAGTGGCACACCAAAACAGGAACAACCACCCTGTGCCCTTTTATGACAAATAATAACAATAATAACTCGCTAAAACGTAAAATCTAAAGATCTAAAGAGGTCCAATATCATTATTTGATAGATGGATGGATAGAGAGGCGTACAGGGTGGCGCACGGATGGATGGATGGATGGATGGAGAAGAGTACAGGGTGGCGCACAGATGGATGGATGGAGAGGGGTACAGGGTGACACACGAAAACAGGAACAACCATCCTATGCTCTTTTATGACAAACAATAACAATAATAACTCGCTAAAACTTAAAATCTGAAGATCTAATGAGGTCTAATATCATTATTTAATAGATGGATGGATGGAGAAGAGTACAAAATAGCGCACGGATGGATGGACGGATTGAGAGGAGTACAGGGTGACACAAGGATGGATGGATGGAGAGGGGTACAAGGTGACATACGAAAACAGAAACAGCCACCTTATATTTCTTAATGACAAACAATAGCAATAATAACTCGCTAAAACGTAAAATCTGAAGATCTGAAGAGGTCTAATATCATCCGGAATAACTTTTATTTCTATTTCCTGTTGATAAATGAAACTTTGCTTATGTGCAAGAGCACATGCAGTCTCCTTTTCACCTTTCTCCATCACAAGCAAGGTCCACATGCAAACAGTAAGCACGATTTAATGACAATTCTAGTCCGACCCATGGTCCAAATTCCTTTTTATAAAATAATATTCAGACATAAATGTAATTCACAAGCTGAAAGTTTAATATGATTCAGGTTTTTATAAAACCAACATCAAACATTTTAAAGGTTTTTCCCGACAGGATAGATAACCTGATCCAGTTCACCAGAGACGATTGGTTCTTCAATTATTTTATGCATGAAGGCAGATGAGATGCTCTCAAGTGCCTACAAATGTAAGGCAATGGTGAAGAAGCAGCTTTTAAAACATGAAAGGAATTGATTTGATAGTAATGCACGAACCTTTCAGCAATAATTTCATATTGGCTTGCAAAAGCGAGACACTTCAAAAAAGAAGTCTAGAAAGCATCTGTAAGGTTGGAGCCACACAATTATCATTCTGGCCCCAGGACAAAATTATGTGGTTGAGAAATTGACAATACAAACTCCTAACATTCTGTTCCCTAAAATCTGAGTGATATCTATCGAATTTCATGAAGCACAATGTGCAGATACAAGGACAGGAACGATATGTGCAGCCCACCAGCTTATACAACTCTACATTCTAGCCACAAACTCAGTGTTCGTATTTACTGAGACCAGAGACCCCCACAAACTCTTTATCATGTCAATAAACCAACCAAATCGTATTGTAGGTAACATGTTCATACCTCATATTCAGTCACCATGAAAAACCTATCTGTAGCTCAATCACAAAGCCCAGGTAGTGATTCTGATGGACTGGACAGAGTTTATGATCAAAGCATCATAGTTCCCAACACAGCCATGATCATAGCCGATAATTTTGAGAAGAAAGAACAATCATGGTAAAGCTCAAATCAATAATCTCTCTAGCCGATAAATTAGCAATGATCTTGCACCAGTATTAGTTTGTTAGTTGTCAGATGCAGTGCAGTAAGTATTTACTTATGAATCTCACAAATAACTAATCCTGTTACCTTATGCAGCTGCCTTT
This sequence comes from Erythroxylum squamatum, assembly GCA_025629845.1. Taxonomy (NCBI): domain Eukaryota; kingdom Viridiplantae; phylum Streptophyta; class Magnoliopsida; order Malpighiales; family Erythroxylaceae; genus Erythroxylum; species Erythroxylum squamatum. The sequence continues at coordinate 27,392,817 of JAOTBA010000203.1, forward strand.
TTTAAAGAACTGGTCATTTGTCTCACTTATCATGCTTCTGCCCTCCTGATGGGATCATGCAGGTCTGTCAGTTCCCAAATCCCAACAGATCTAACCCTTCAAGTTCAAGAAGTCACTTTCAAAGTCCACAAGGTAATTCACTTATACAAGAAAATGCATGGTTTTCAAACAAATTGTTGTATGAGATTAAGTTTCTGTGCAAAGAACCATAACTTTTGTCAACTAATTCATCTTTGCTGTAACAGTATCTCTTGGTATCCAAATGTGGCTACATAGGCCATCTGGAGCTTCAGCCTTCAATTTCACATTTAGGCTATGAGCTTAAACTAGAAAATTTCCCAGGTGGATCTGAAACATTCGAAATCATTCTAAAATACTGTTATGATCTTCCTTTGGACTTAAACCCCAGTAACATAGCTCCACTAAGATGTGCCTCTGAATTCCTAGAGATGAGTGAAGAATTTGAAGATGGAAATCTTATCTCAAAGACAGAAGCATTTCTTTCGTTCATACTCCTATCTTCCTGGAAAGATACAATCACTATTCTGAAGTCTTGTGAAAATCTATCTCCATGGGCTGAAAACTTGCAAATTGTCAGAAGATGTTGTGATTCAATTGCGCGTAAGGCTTCCACAGAGAATTCATCAACTGGAGATACAGTTAATGAGGAAGGGTGGTGGTATAATGATGTGACTACGCTTCGCATTGATCACTTCATGAGGATTACAACAGCAATCAGGGCAAAGGGGGCAAAACCACAAGTTATTGGTCAAAGCATAATGCATTATGCAGTCAGATGGTTACCAGGCTTGGATATGGACCTACAAGGACTAAAGGGTTATGGGCATGGGAAAAATGAGTTACAGTTCAGTATTCTGAGTGGGAAGAAGCAAGATGAGGGTGTTGGACACACCAAGGAACAAAAGACTATTATTGAAAGCCTAGTAAGCATACTTCCTCCTCAACAAGATGCTGTTTCATGTAAGTTCCTACTGAAGATGTTAAAGATGGCTATGGTTTATTGCGTATCTCCAGCTTTGATTTCAGAGTTAGAGAAAAGAGCAGGGATGACTTTGGCGAGTGCCAAAGTTAATGACCTTTTACTCCCTAATTATGAAACTGAGGATCAAAGGAAAATGACAAAGTGAGTTTTCCACTATCTCTTTCTCGCTTGATCTTTTACGAAACACTATAGAAATGGATGCTAACACAAGCAATTAGCCATACTTATGTATTGCTTATTGTCACTGACATATGTGCAGACTGGTTAAAGAAGGCACAGTGTATAACGTCGATGCGGTACAAAGAATTCTGGATTATTTTCTGATACATCATCAAGAAAAACAACAAATGCACTCAATATCAGCAAAATCAATCGTTGCTAAGCTATTGGACAATTACCTAGCTGAGATTGCAAGGGACCCAAATCTTGCTGTCAGCAAATTTCAAGTTTTGGCAGAATCTCTGCCAGAAAATTCTCGAACTTGTGATGATGGTCTTTATAGAGCTATTGACACATACCTCAAGGTATCCATTCATGTATCTATAAATTTCTATTACATAGGATACTGCTGTCTAACATCCCTAAAATTGCTTCAGACTCATCCCTTACTTTCTGATCATGAACGGAAAAGGCTGTGCAAAATAATGAATTGCAAGAGGTTATCACTGGACGCATGCATGCATGCAGCACAGAATGAGAGGTTGCCAGTAAGAACTGTGATTCAGGTAAAGTTTACCAGAAGTCTATCACTAATCCATAAAATAACAAACTCTTGTCAAGATCTATGCTTAAATTCTAGATGAAAAGCAAAGAACAAAGTTTGTATCAAAATGTTATATCAACTTCAAAGACTACTGAAAAGCTTACTAAAAGTTCCACTTGCATCTGATCAGAAATTGCAGGGAACTAAACAGCGTATAAGATTCTTGAACCTTTGTTGTACATGGGAGAACATCAACTCCATAACAGAGGCCTATCTGCCCAAATGAATTTAGCGGATATCTAGTCAAATGAAAACTCCAATCACACACTTGACACATATTATGCCTGTATGCTTCACAATATATAGTAAGAGAATACAATCATATTAACACTTCTGATAAGAAACAGAGGATAAGTACGCAGGTGTTGTTTTCAGAGCAAGTGAAAATGAGAACAGCCATGCAAGGGAAAGAGCCCATAGCAAGTGGAGATAGCTCAGAACAGGAGATAAACCAATCAGCAACAAAAACAGAAATTATAACCCTTAAAGCAGAACTTGAGACTGTAAAGATGAAGATGGCAGAGTTACAGAGAGACTACTCTGAGCTGCAACAGGAATATGAGAAGATAAACACCAAGAAGAAGAGCATATCAGGTTGGACTATCAATTGGAAAAAGATCAGGGGATCATCTCTTCCCCATAAAAATGGAGATGCAGGTGAAACTGAAGCAGGAGAGCGACAATCACACCCATCATACGGCAAAAGAAGCTTAAGAAGAAGATTATCTTTATCGTAGTCATTCTAAGCATAAGGCAGATATGTGCTAAATACAGCAAACGGAAGGCTTCAAAATTTCCAATCTGCTAGATTCTACAACAGCATCACTTAAAGCTTGAAGAACAGTTTCTTCTAAACCCTTTGCTTCTGATCTAGACAAATCCTTTCCTAGCATCTACAATCCACCTATGGCTTGCTTACTGGTGGAAATATTATGAAATAGTTTGCAAAATCCTATTTAGTAAAGGCATACAAGGTTTTTGAAAATAAAAGAAAAAATCATCTCTAATAGACTTCAAAGAATGAAAAACAAATATGGAACATACAAAGATACTATCCAGAGGCTCACAATTGCATCCTAGAGATTAAGAACAGAAGGAGAATCGAAGAAACTAGTAGTATCCACAGTTATAGATCTGTCGTAATTCAGAGATTGTAAAGCGTAATCGTTATTTCATAATGTGTAGTAACCAGACAAGGAAAAAGTTTCAAGCCATTCCCAAACTCCTAATCTCACAACATGAAACTAACATTTGACCATTTCTCGCGAATCAGATTGAAACAAAGCTTTTCCCCCATCACTTAAATTACCTACCATTCTTCATGCTACTCCAAGGAAACTTAGCCTTCTCAGCTGCCGCATCACCAAAACGTCGGGTTCTCCTACTCGGATTCTCAAACCTCTCCTCCTTAAATCCGTCAAGCCAATGCCTCCTCTTCCCATCGCCACCGTCTTCTTCGACAAAGCTAGACTTCTTCTGCTTATTCATCCTCTCCTTCTCGTCGGCGACAGCCTTGAGAGGGAAGAGATCGGGAGATATGGATAGAGGCGTACGGAGTGTGACGTAAGCCTTTTTGTAGTCGGGTTTGGCGATAAGCAGACCTCCGCGCTTCCTCTTCTTGCCCTCCATGTTGAGAGTACGGACGTTGTCGACGTCGAAGCCATAGAGGGATTGAAGAACGCGCTTGATCTCGATCTTGGAGGCGGAGGGGACGGTTTTCAAGGCGATTTCTTTGATGTTCGAGAAGGATGTGGGCGTCAAGAGCTTTATCGGAATGTTCGCGAAGTGCACAACTCGTCTTCCTAGTCTGCTACCCATCTTCTGCTTCCCTCTCACTCAACACACAGGGTTCTTCAGTGGTTGAAGTGGGCGTCTGTTCTGGTGATTTTGCTGGGCTTGGGCTGGACTTAGCCTAGGCATGGAAATGGGCAGGCGGGCTGGCCCAAATCCAATTTATGTCATTTTTTAATTATAAAATTTACAATCATTCAATAAAATGAGTTCATTTTGTTAAATTAAAAAATGATATTAATTTAACTTTAAACCTTCAATTATAAAATATATTTAATTTATTAATATAATGTTATTTTAAAATATTTATATTTTGAGATTTTCATTATCTTAATATGTAAAATTAAATTTAATATATAAAATACCATATTCGAATGAAAATTTTATTTTAGTAAAATGGTTATATTTATTATATTGATAATAATAAATTCTATTATTTTATTATATTTTTATAATACTAAAATATAGATTATAAATATACGTAAATAAAAAATATAGAAATAAAAAAATGGGTTAGCATATAAATAAATATACTTTAATTATACAAAACTTTATTTAAGAAAAAAATTATTATCCAAATTCAATGGAATTCTAGATTGATGATCAATTTGTTGAAAATGTAAAGTATAGATAAAAGGTAACTTATATTTTTTTAATTTATTTTTATAATATTATTTAATTACATTATTTTTTTGTTTATTTATAACTATTTGACATTAGCTTCTACAACATTGTATTTAAAAATATAAATAAATAATTTACGGGCATTAAAAAAATTATATGATGATTAAATAATATTATAAAAAAATAAGCAATAACCTTAAAAGTATAAAAATAAAAATTTTAAAATATTACTGAAAAAAATTATCCTTACTCATTAAAAAATTTTGATGTTTGATTGAAAAATAAAATTATTAAATAAAAATTAATTGATTTATTTTGACTAATAAAAATTAATTAACTTGCAAAATCGACTAATTAATTAATTAACTGGTCGGTTTTTAACAATTAAAAGCTATTATAGTAAATTTAATCGAAAAATTAAAAACTAAATAAAAAAATTAGTCCATTCAAAGTTTGAATGATTGAACGATTGAACGAGCCATTCGGATTAACTTTTTAACAATTGGTTATGACAGCAGAGGCTAACACAAAGTGTACAAGTGTGCATTGCTTGAGGTGTTAGTAAATCGGATGAATAATTGAATACAACAATTAGTTCAATCTCATGAGTGCTTATTCTGATCAGATTAAAAAACATAGTATCTACAAGTTAGTGTAACCTGGAACATGTAACGAACCACACAAAAATCTACTTGGTGCATGGTTCAGATTATGCTTCCTTCTTTTTAACCCGATATGGATACTTCTGGTATATTGTAATGCTGCAAACGACAAGGGGCAGTGCCACCAGACAGTAGAATGAGGGAGGCTTTCCTTCAAAAATGAACTGAAGTAAGGCTGTCACCAGAAGTGCAGAAACAATGACAAATCCCTGCACGCAAATGAATCAATAACGTACGTCTCAACACAAAACTTCCTCGAATTTCCGTTTGACAAGCAATTTGATTTCTCTAATTAGCAACAAATGTTGACAAAAACTTGGTCTCCCAACTACAGATGGGTCAATCCCGACTGAAGTCAACCGACAAAGTTTGATTTGACCGGGTTTCAAGCTGAGTTCAGGTTTAAATAAAAAATTTCGAGGGCTTTGTTCAAGCTTCAAGCTTGATTGGCCTATAAAAAGAATTCTTGCCATCTCTACTACCAACTAGTGATGGAACTTCAAGCCATATCCTAAATTTTCACTGAATCACAAAATCATCTAAAGCTGTACCTTTCTAACCCCGCCTGCATAGCTTGTAACAAGGCCAACTAGAATTCCTCCAAGAGCATTGGCTGTGACAGGAATCTGATAGCAATACATACTTCAGATTTATGGCACGTGAGAAAAATCTGACAGCAATAGAAACCTTAAAAGGAAAATTGACACAGAATTGTGCTCAAAATATCTTATCACAAATAATTACGAAAACTTTGGGACAAAAGCATTTATGTATTACAGAGAAGATGTGGTCTGATTTTTTTTACAATTCTCAACCACCTCAAACAAGGACCCCAGGTCAATTTTGCATTATCTACTATAGAATCCTTCCAAATACAGTATGACACCAACTTAGTGTGACCTTAACTACCCACCAACAAAGAGATTTTTCATATAAATCAACTTTTGGCTTTTTATAAATTAGGATAACAGGTAGCTATTTCTCATCTAAAGTCCATTCAGTGACCACTATATATAATTCAAAATAGCACCCAATCATATATCTCTAAAAGTGTGCGCATGTCAAAAGAAGCAGCCAATGACTTGTTACACACCATGGATAAATAAGTCATCATATTGGGTATCTCTAGCATAAATAAAGTGACAGCAACCATGTTGATGTCCTGGTGTTTCCCAAAACGCATTCATCTCACAACTTGATATAAATAATCAGCTCCACAAAAAGTTAAGTTCTTATTCTATCACAACAGGCCACAAACAGGATAATGACATGAAACCAAAATTTACTCCAAAAGCAACAGTGGTTCCTCCATCAGATATTATACCACTTAGGCTATCTGAGAAAGAGAGCTTCACAACCCAAAAGTTAAGTATAGATTAAAAGTTGGTTATTAAGAGGCAATATGATCTATCCTAAACACAAATTTTCTTCAGTCCTCGAAAACAGATTAACATGCTGATTCAGACGCTGACTACCTAGTCCAGGAGGCACTTCCCAACATGAAAAGCCAATTGACAATCTTTCACTCTCACCATCATATTTGATGTATTAACTTGTCATAACATATGGCTATTTTACATCCTCTCCAGTTTTAATTTCAAAAAATGACTAAATAGATAGCGTAAACTTACCATTGTTAGTGGAGTCCAACCATAGAAAAATCCGTGTTGTTTGATGGCATCTCCATCTGGGGACCTAGTGATACTTGCCAACAAGCACAGGCTTCCAACAATAGACATTTCCACAGTCATCAAATATGATGAATGCTTCTTCACCTGTTGTGAAAAGAAATATTAAAAGGTTGGGGCTAGGAATTGACAAGACCAAAGCAACATTATGGACAATGGAAAAGAAAATTTGACAAACCTGAGAAGCCCACTGACACAAAGCTGAAGCCAGACCAGAGAGCACAGAGGCAACAAGGACAGGAACAATTCCATAGAATAGAATTTGGTCAGGGTTATTACTACCAGTAGATGCTTTGCTAGATCCTTCACCAACACTTAACAGAACAGCTGCCATGATCAACAAGAAAAGAGCTCCAAGTTGTTGAGTTGATTGCTTCTGCCTGTTTAATAAACAAAAATTGAAAAAAAGAAGCTCAAAAATACACCTAAAATCATACAACTACTTGTATCTACACAAACATAGTTTCTCTTAATTGTCTCAGTTAGCTCATGATAAAAGCACATGGGTCATAGGAATATAAACTATAACAGACATTGAAAATGAAATGCAAGTTCAGTACTTTCAGTCGAGTTTACATATAACAAATTTTCAGGTAATGGCCATAAGACATAGCAATCTGAAGGTAACTGAGAGCGACAAATAGAAAATTAATGTTCATCTTTCTTTATATTCACTCGCAAGTGTTATCCTGGATTACCAAATGTTAAAAACCAATTGCAAAACCACAATTGAAAAGGACACAACATCAATATAGTTTCATCTACAAACCACAGGATTCTAGGAATTAAGCATCATCTACAAGCCTTCAACCAGTGCCACATACCTCAGTATTATATACGTAAACAGAGCAGTAAAAAATATTTTCGTCTGGTTTAATATTGAGAATGTGAGAGAATCAAGATTCTTGTATGATATCTGCAGCAGGCTGTTTTGCAGGGCGTAAATCATCGCAGGAAGTCCTGACGCAGTCAGTGATTCAATCAAAGACCACTGAGCAAATACTTTCTTCAAAGTCCCTTGTTTTGCCATGAGAATAAGAGCACAAACTACCTAAGGAGCACAGGTATAGAATGGTATGGATCAGGTCAAACATACACAATTTTCAAAGCCAAAACCGACAAGAAAATCAATTTGCAGAGCAGTTTTACACTTACTTTAACTATCTCACATGTCAATACAGATGATGTAACAATCACTTGTCGTCTGCATTTAACACAAAGTAACAAGTTAATAAATTGCTGAAACATCAGGAACTCAAAGCTAAAATGGACCACATGTCTTTAACATTGCACATAAGGATGAAAATCAAGATTTAACATTTCCTCTCCCCGATCTATTCGACGAGTCGCGTCGCTTGAACATAAACAACGAAATGAAGCTTTGTTCCAAAAGTAACAAGAAGCATAGGATTGGACGAGAAATTACAAACTTAGAGGAAATCTAGAGAAGTGAACAAAGCGTATAGAAGACAAGTTGCAACAAAGGGGCAAAGCACCTGGTGAAGCGCTTGGAGATGAGAGGTTGAGCTCCGTATTGAAGACTAAGCAGAAAGGAGTAGATCCAAACTCTCGGACTCATCGTCGACGGCACCGCGCCGGAGCTCTTGGACTTGGTCGCCGACATTATATGGCGACCGAGACGATCTGTATTATTTTTTTTGTTGCTTTTTCGCTTTATTTCTGTGTCTACGCCGTGAAAATGACTCTTGAGTGCGCTTCAAGCGAAAGGCAGTTTCCGGTACAAATAAGTCGTCTTACGACGCCGTCTGTTACACTACGCTTCATTTAACCCAGAACGTTTGGCGTTAAAATGAGCGTGAGTGCTATTTAGAGTCCTAAGATTTAAATTAAAATTTTTAATCAATTGAATTTAAATTCGAATAAGACTATTAAATTTTGTGAAATTAATTTAAAATTAAATAAATTATTATGCGTTGATGAAGTTTTAAAATATAAGTTTAATTTTTTATAAAATAATATCATTTTATTCAACAACTTAAATCGATTAATCACAGTATCATTTTAATTTTAATTTTAATTTTAATCCAATCAAATTGACCGGATTTAGGCTATTTATTTTGAGAAAAGGAAAATCGATCTAGTCTGATTCGTTGTCATTTTTATTACCATCCATTAGGACACTTTTAACCAATGTTTTAGAAAATGAATCACTTCAGCTGATTTAATATCGAAAAATTTAAACTGACCAATTATCTAGTTCAAATTTTAACTTTTTGATTTGATTTAATTTATGTTGCAAGTACTTATTAATGCAAATCAATTTTTTGAAGTAACCATGAAGACAATCATGCCTCACTTGAAGAACTCAATTCTGAAATTTTATTAATCATCTAATTTAGAGTTACAAGGTTATAATAAGGTATAAATACCTTGACCAAGCCCTAACCCTAATGGGAATGGGTTTGCAAGCTTATTTAATGAAAACTAGGCTAATCCTAACAAATCTAGGAGCATCTAGCCCATTGAATATAATCTGATCCAAGTCTTTTTTGCAGAATGGGCTAAACACATTAAAACAAGTAAGTCTCGAAATAACTCAGACAAACAAAGCACATACTACTAACTAAAAGAACAATCCATAAACAAGTCCTTAGGCCTCAAAGAAGAGATAATAAATAATAAGCCCAAATTATTAAAAATGGGCCTAAATGGCCAAGTGCTAGCCTCTTCTAACATCTCCTCTAATAAATTCACAAGCTTGGGCGTGCCTTGGTGTTCTTCTATAGATGTTTCGACCTCCTCATGTACTTGACTTGTGATTTGGGCTTGAACAAAAATTTGGATTGCTTGTTTAAGTCTTGAAGCTTGTTGCGTTGTGATTGGGCCACTTGACATGTGTAACTTATCAAGTTGATGTGTAAGACGTAAAACTCCATTACGAAAGCTAGTTGTATCACTCGGGAGGACCGATCTTGCCGGTTTGGTCAAAAGACGTCGTTTAGATGAGATATTAATGAAGTAGCAGCATGAAATTACTCTAGTGTTCGCTTTCATCCACAGTTTCACACCAAAACCGAACATGTATGCCCTGTTAATGGCATAACAGTTAGGCATTACAAGGTTCTTTCTTTCTCTGCATATCAAATTATCAATATCATCATGAGGATCATATTTGGTCTCTTCTTTGCTTAGAGGAACGTAAAACCCGACCCTCTATGGAATATCTGATTAACCAAAGGTTTTGACAATGAACAAGATCCTGCACTTCTTCTGCAACTTCTCGACAGCACAAACAATTTTCTCTCCACTTCTCCGTAAAATAATGCATATAGATTCGTTTAGTAGTCAAAGTTTAAAGTGCAATAAATGCTACATCCTACTACCACATGATACATACTCAAACATTAACGCATATTCAAGTACATATCCTATGATAATGACATGTTAGAGCAAAAGCAAAACTAAATTATACATGGCATCATCTAACATAATCGAAAGTCACCAAATTTTAAAACCATTCATTGCATGAATCCAAACAAATTTACACTATTTCCTTTAGACAAATATTTATATAACCTCATGCAAGTTCTAATAAAAACAACAAAATACATGACATAGTACTCTTGGAGCCAGCTGACAGATCTCTGATCCATAACAAAATCCAAAGGGTCCTTTAGTCCTGTCTAAGAACTAGGTCTCCTATCTCGTACCTAAAAAATCACGTTGCAATTTTTATGAATTTTGCGAACTCAATGAGTGAACCATCATTGATGAGTTTACCGGATTACACACACAGCACATATTTCTCATATATTCGTTCAAATCATATATACACTCCAGATATTTGCATAACATGGTATATCATATAATTTCACAATCCATATAGCCAAGTATAACAAATAGATCATAACAATTTATCATTCATTTCAGCTTTGCAGATCATTAAGAGAAATTCAATATTATAATGTTATATGCGTGGGACTCACATTCTTTCTTATTGTTGTGACCGAGTGCCTATCACAAGCTTATACAAATATTGGCCCATAGGCCTCAGTCAAACAGAATAACAGAGCATAGCTCTACTGCAAAATTAGAAATCACGGAGCAAAGCTCTACGTGGAAACGCTTTATACTGGCAACTCAAGTCACAACGCCTTTAACTGAGCATGCATTTTATGAAATGCAACAATTTTAGAAAATCTCATGTATCACAATCTTATACAAAAGCTCAGGCAAGATTTCACAGTTATCGGACCTAAGTTCGACATTCAACTTTCGTTAAGAATTAAATGTCAAAATTCATACAAATCAAAACACTCTCAATACATGCCCAACTATTAATCTCCTCGGACCTCAAGTATGGAATTCAGAAACAACTCACAAACAGTTCAATAATAATGGAAATGTAATAAAGTAAATTAAATTCAGATCAAATCAATCATAGGAAATCATCTAGGTTGACGCACAGAATGCTCCAATATAATATTGTCTGGATGGTCCGGTAATGTCTATCTGGCATCTACTTGGCTTCTCTAAAACATACACAACAATTTCACAAATATCACATTTTTGCATAAATATACAAGTGTTCTTTTATGCACACCAATATATAGAAAGTATGCACAATGCATGTTCAATGACAATTCCGGGTATCTTATTGTAACTCTCATTATCAAATTGATCAGATATCAAAGCCCTCATTAATATCATATGGTACTTATAAGTTGGACCAAAATAAAACAATGTGAAATCAATTTGATAACCTAATTTACCACTTCAGATTTTCTACCATATAATTTGGGGTTAATTTTGCATAATTAATCTGGTAGGGTAAATGACAAAATTAGGCAATACTTCCTTCTGAAAAGTTCCACAGTGTCTTAAGTTTCTAACGACTTCAAGATCATCTAATTTGATTCAATATTCAATGAGTTATGCACAAAATACCTCAGACTGTGCACATTTGAACTTTTGACTAGTATATGATCATACCCTCTAATTGTATAACTCATATCTTACAGCTCAGCCATCCAAAAATTTCAAACTTTATACCAATTTAAAGCTAAGAGAATAAGCTACAATTTGGTGAAGAAACTCAGCCTAATTTGGCCCAAATCAATATAGATTATTCAATAATCACAGGACATGATTTCTGTCCCTGGTAGTGCTACAACCTAAGCTAAAAACTCAGTTCCATGCCAAATTTGAAAATAAAAAAGACATAATTAAAATTTAACCTCTTCACAAAAATTGTAGAAATATGTCTATAGTTTAATATGAATAAAAAATGAACTCATTCAAAAATCTACAGCTTAAGTTATAATTAGAAAATCGAAGTATAATCATGAAAATTTCCAGTTAATAGTATTCCAGTAGACTTCCATACTTTTATCCTATCAATCACTTCCAATCAATTCAGATAACTCTAAATTTTTATGGAGAGAAAGAAAGAATCCATTGGTCCAAATTTCAAGTTATTTGGAGTTCGAATGAAAAAATTATAGGCAAAAGACTGAAGGCTGTTCAATGAAAAACTCTAGTTTTTACCTCACACAAGTAACCCATCATTTTTTCTCTCTCTAGCACGCCAACTTCATCTTCTCCACTGAAAGCTCCTTATTTTTTTTCCAGTTTTACACTTCATATCTACTACATCCATTACATAAACCAACTTTCCTACTCTTCCTTCCGCTCAACAACTCACAACAAGCCAAAAATCCAAAGTTTATACTTAATCATCAAAAATCAGAAATCTCACTTTCACTTTCTCCCTCTACTGTATTTATATAACGTCTGCACCTTTCTCTTTTTTTTTTCACATCAGCCCATGTTTTTTTTTATCATTTAACTCCTTAAAACACAACACCTCATTATGCTCTATATCCTCTTTAACTTTAACCTCATTTAAACCCATCTTTAACAAAACCCAAACATTTATGCCTATACTGGGAAAAACAGAGCATGAGCTTTTCAACTTTTCTGCATATATGGCTTTGCATGTGTTTTAAAATCCAACAATAAACTTATCCCAATTTTCATTTTATCATATAGTTTCATTCTTTTCATCTTAAATGCAAAGTCAAATATAACACCAAAAAAAATAGAACATCACTCACGGCTTTTCATCACTTTTTACATCTTTTCTACATTTTTTCTAACATCAATTTACAGCCTAAAAACGTTCACACATGCACCCATCCACAGGCATGAAAACATCATCTCTTGGTCATTTATCCTTAATATAACCATGAAAATGAAAGCACAACTTCCTTGTTTTTAACAAAAACTCCAATAGTAAGAGTAGACAAAGCTTTTCGGTGAGTCAAGCAAACAACAAGAATCAACGATAAAAACAATATATTTGGACTGGTTTCAGTGATGTATAAGCAAGGAGAGTTTTTGTTTTTGTCAAAACCTTCACTGTGAATAAACAACAGCAGAGGAGAACTTCACCGAGGTGTTTTGCATCGTTGAAACTTGTCACTATATAATGCTACCACTTGACACAATTTAATTAGTCTATTTATTTTTCTTATTTCAATATTTTTCCTAGTCTAAAATACCTCAAAAAAATTTTAATTTCCACAATATCCGAAGTGTCTCCAAAAATTTGAATAAATTCTAATACATACCAATAAATTTTCAGCTCAAAATAATTCACAAAAAAATTTCAAAATATCCGAAATGCACAAAAATTGCCAAATCACATTTAATACACTCCAATTAAAACCACAATTTTCATTTATAAACCAATTTACCCGGAAATGCCAATGAATGCATGTACAATCATATGAATGTGCAAAATAAATGTGTATGTCACAATTACCTTATGCATGACGCGTATTTTCCTAATTTCACATAAATTTCTCATAATTTACTATTCTAGCCTTACCATGGGTATCGGAATGTTACATTCATGGCTTGTGTCAATTTAAATATGATTTCATTATCACCAACCCTAAGACTAAGTCGACTTGTAAGAAAAGGTCGACGTAATATTAAGGAGGAATCAAAATCTTTGTTTATATCAAGTACCACGAAATCAAAGGGAAACATATTCATACACTTTAACCAAAACATCCTAAAAAATCCTAGGATGTTTAATTGACCTATTGACTAATTAAAGAGACGTTCTAGTAGGTTTAAGATTCACATCACCACTTAGCTTTTCAAACAAAGAATAAGAAATCAAGTTAATGTTAACACCTAAATTGGCTAAAGCTCTACTATAAAAAATGCCATCAATAAAGCAAATAATAGTGAAACTCCCTAGATCTTTGTTTTTATAGCAATATCCCACAAATAATAGTGAAACTCCCTGGATTTGTTTTTATAGCAATGCCCCTTAAATGTCTGCACATTCCTCAACAAATCTCACTGCTTCCATCTCACTCAAACGCTTCTTATTGCTAACCAACTCTTTAAAGAACTTAGCATAATATGGCATATGTGAAAAAACTTTAACAAAAGTTAAATTTATATGAATTTGATAAAATAGTGCAAGGAACTTACCAAATTTTTTATCAAAGATTTGGCGCTTAAGCTTTTGGGGGCAAGGGATAGTTGGCTTGTATTTCCTCACAATTAATTTATCGCCCTTAACCTCGTTTTCCTCTTATTGAACCTTAGATTCTTTCTCTTTGTCTTTCACAACCACTTCATCTTGAATTATAGTTGTCTCTTTCTCTTTACCCTTCCTTAGACCTTGGGTTGGTTTCTATGTTATTTAGGAGTTCTCCTTATAGCCTCTCCAAAAGTAGCTTAGCAAGTGACCCAAGTGATGAATCAATACTCCTCAAAATGGCATCTTGATTTTGAATCCTTTCCTCCATAGTTTCGATGAACTTTATAAGCTCTCTACATCACTCACAATTATTTCTTCCCTTGCTTGGCGTTGTTGTTGAAACCAGGAGGAGGTGGTCTTGGTCCATCTTAATTGTGCTAAGAAAAGTTAGGGTGATTTCACAACCTCGAGTTATATGTGTTGGAGATAGGATTATGTTATGGTTACTTACTAAAATTGTTTACATAATCAACTTGTTCTGAAAAGGAGGATGAGTCACTACCATGACTAAGTTGAGTAAAGAGGTTGTCCACTCAGCATTCCTCATTTACGCGTCCACCACCAACGCAGAATCTACACATCATCACTTGCATAGGCTTTGCTTACAAAATGGAGTCTACCTTCTTAGTGAGCCTTTCCAATTGAGCTAAGACAGTTGTAATTTGATCCACACTATGTACACCCAAAGGCCCTTTTGGATTCTCCCTTTCTGACCATTGATAATTGTTTATTGACATTTCCTCAATCAACTGAAAGAATTCGTCGGGACTCTTCTTGTATCTTGAACCATTAGTGGTTGCATCCAAATATTTCCTTGTAATAGGATTGAGACACATTATAGAATGCCACACTTTGTAACCATAACCGAAAGCCATGTTAAAGACACTTCCTAAGCAAGTCCTTGAACCTCCCTCATACATCGTCTAAGGTCTCGTTATCTTATTGGCAAAACTTGGAGATATCGCTTCTCAACTTTGTTGTGTTACTTGTGGAAAGTACTTCTTATAAAATTTCTCAACCATTTAGTTCTACTTTGTAATGGAATTGACTGGTAAATCCCTTAACCAAAGTTTTGCATCTCGAAAATAGAAATAGAAGTAAATGCATCGCATCATCTGGGACTCCATCGATCTTGATGGTGTCACATAAGTCAAGGAACCCTCCAAATGAGCACTTGGTACTTCATAACTCTTACCCCAAGAATTGTATTTAAGTTTGTATTATTGAGATGATTTGTGGTGAAATAGTGAAATTTTAAGCTATTATCACTAGTTTAACAATGGTCGAATATACACTCGTTAGTTGAGTGCAAGTTTAATGCATAGTAGTTCTCCTTTGCTCTTCTTTGTTTGCCATTTGGGAAAGGAGTAATTTAACTTCTTCATCGTTTAAGTCCAAAGAACCTTTCTCAACATTGAGAAATTCTTTTAGATTGTCAAGTAAGAGGAGCCATCCTTTTCCTTAATCATATTTAAAAGTTTCTCAGGATTGGATAATGGTGATACGACCTTGAAAATGGAGCTCCTTGTCCTGCACCTTAGAAAATCAAAATAAAAGAAAAATAAGTGAATAAACTATACACAATAAATAAGCACAAAGGAATGAAATAACTAATTTACAGGATAACAAAATCAAATAAAACAAAAAACAACAGTCCAACACACAAAATGAAATAAATAAAACAAACTAAAGCACTCGATTATTTTATTCATACTACTCAGCAAAAGTTCCCGATAATGATGTCAAAAACTTGTTTACTAGTAAGTGCACAAGTCAAAGTAATTATAAACCAAGGAGAATTCCAAGGATCATTCCCACAAAGATTGGGTGTTACTAGAATTAATCAAGTGCTATTGTATGAATCTACTAATGAATTGGTGTAAAATAAAAAGGTTGATTTTAGAATATAAATGAAGTTAATTATGAATACTAAGGACACTAATGTTAAAATACTAAAAATGTGACATACTCAAAAATGGTATGATTCAACTACGTAAAGTGAATGCAATTAAATAGTGATGAATATTGGGTTGCTTGGTTAGATTGATTATGGACTAGACATGTAAGTGGCGTGATTTATTAATCCCATTTGATTAAATTCTCTTGACTAACCTTTGTAGAGGTTGTTATTCTATCACTAGCACCTTCTTAAGATAATAATGGTCTACCGTAACTAATCCCAACACCTATCTCTAGCATGTTAACTGATTAGTTATGACACATTACATTCAATCAACCCCTCTAACTAGATTTTTAAACTAATTACCTTAAAGACCAAGATTTCTATGTCTAGCCACCATGTAATCTCCACGACATAATCTTTTTAACTTCTAACTAATTACTTTCTTAAGATCATTTGTTACTTGAGGTGCATTAGGTTGATCAAACCTAATTTCTGTTAAATTCAAAGATTGAATAAAGCAATAATCAGGAGTTACAAAGTATCAATCAATTCACACACTTAAACAAGCTTATCCATAACTTTACTAACTAAACAATCCTAATGAAACTAGTCATACAACACAAGATTCTTAAGAAACATTAAAGAAAAGAAAAGAACAGAAGGACATAATTGTTTGAATCTTCCTCTTGAGCTTGTTTCCTCCTTTGTGGTTCCTTCTAAAAATAATGGATGAAAGATGAAAGTATTTGGTTCCTTTCGCTTTCTATCTTATTCTTTATATAGTTCTTAAGCTAACCCTACTTACAAGGCCAATTTTGACACTTAACCTTAAAATCCCTATCCTTTTTACTTTTTTTTTTTCGATCTTGGTAATTTCTTCTTTTGAAATTTGTCCCTAGAAATCTTATTTGTTATTTAAAGCTCCAAATGGACCAATAGATTGTCATAAATCTTGAGGTTTTAATAGAATGTTGTGGTCGTTTCCTTCAGGAAAGGCTAAGTGGATGTATGTGTGTAGTCGCAGTCACTACTTGACCTGCTCTGGGTCACGGTCACGATTGTCTGGTTAATTTGGGCTTAAATGTCTAAGTTTAAGTTCCTTTTGATCTAATTTGCTCACACGAAGGATCTACAACCAAAAATTGTACAAAACACATACGTCCAGGCCTTATTAAGAAAATTTAAGCAAAAATCAAATGCAAATAGGGTGCAAATATATGAAAATTACATTCATATCATGGGCCTGAAAACATTGTATAATTCATCATTGATAATTAATCTACTTATAAAGCAGCTGGAAAAAGGTTAAAAATTAGGTATAAATCTTTTTATTGGACTCCTTGTATTGCATATTGTATTGACCTGATGTTAAAAAATACAAGAAATCCTAGATACTTTCCTATCATTGATGAAATTGTGCAAAAAGTAAGAAAAAGTGAAGAAGTTCATATATAATCATGCATGGGTCTTAAATTTGATCAGAAAGGGTTTCACCAATGGTAGAAATTTGTGTCGTCATGCTTTTACAAGATTTATAACTAATTTGTTATTATTTAAATTTTTTGTTCTAATGAAGAAGGAACTAAGACAAATGTTTACAACTGATATATTGGTAGCATATCAGTATGTTAGGTCTAATGCTGACATGAAAGTTTCAAAAATTATATTTAAAGATCATGAATTTTAGTCCTAATTTCAATTTGTCATCTAAGTTTATGAGCCTTTAGTAAGAGTACTTCGTTTGGTTGATAATGATGATAAGGCAACAATGAGTTATTTTTATGATGTCACAAAGAGAGCGAAAGAAACAATCAAGGCCAATTATTCTTTGCACGCACCTTATTTTACAGTTATCAATAAAAGATGAGAAAGGTAACTTTACTTTTTCTTATTTGCAATTGGGGCACTTTTGAATCTTAGTGTCTATTTTAGACCAAGTTTTACAAAGAAAACTGAAGTTAATATAAGCTTGCTATTAACTATCATAACAATTATTACACAAGAGATGATGCAAGATTTCCTTGGCTCGCAAGGAAGGTATACAATGATGCATCTGGTAATTTTTTGGATGTCCATTGCAATTCATCAAAGAGACAAACTTAATTTAGGTATATATTCTTTCCCTTTTATTACTTGTTTGAAATTAATCATCACTTTATTTGTTTTATAAGGGTACTTTTGTTGTACTACAGTTACTTTGTGGGACCAATTCAGAAGTTGTGTTACAAAATTTCAAATGTTTGCAATTCGAGTTTTGAATCAGTATGTGAATGCAATAAGGTAGCACATTTGAGTTTATCCATTTCAAAAAAAGGAATAGATTGAAACACATGAGATTGAATTATTTGGTCTTTGTTCGATACAATTTAAATCTTCGAACAAGGTATGTTATTATCATTATTAAGTTGAATATAATTTCTTAATAACTTATTTTACTTGTTTATTGGGACTTTAAATATAGCAAGTAATTCTATAGATCTAATTTGCCTTAACCATGTCAATCTTTTAGTGGATTGGGCTTTTAAGGAATCAAGTTTGATAGATAAGAGTGACTTGGTACAAAATATTATATGGAAAAGTATTAACATATCATTTAGTGTAATGAATTTAAATGATAGTGATAATGACAATCTCTTAATAATGAGAATTTTGCATCGAATAAAAATTGAAATCAATTTAATTTGAGTGGATATTTCATTAAATGTAGTTTCATGATTTCTATTTGTTTTCTTTTCTTTTAATTTCACTTATATTTGATTTATGTATTAAATTATATATGTACAATATAAATATAAAACTTTAATTTGTAAATATTTTTGGTTCAAAATTCATTTTTACTTGACTGTGTTTTTCGGTACAAACTTTTGTTGTAAATTGTAATGCTTATAAAGTCATGAACCTATATTGTTCTTATTTAATGATGTTTTGATGTAATTATTCTTTATTATATGATGTAAACAATAATATTTTAAGTAATTAACATAATTTTTATTTTTATATGTAACATCCCACCGCCCTACTGGAAGGGTAAAATAGTAAATTTGGCATAGGATGAGATGGATTGGAATGACTTAAGACTGTTCATGTATAATAGGATTGATACACAGTATCATTTGTGCACATGAAATTACTGTACATGCATACATGACATTCCCGGTTTTTGTGCCTAAGGCAATTTTATTGTGATTAACGTGGTTATTGGGTTTGAAAAATTATTCTGAGTGAGTCATTGAATGTTTTATATTTTAAGGAATTTTTAGAAATTTTTCTGGAATTTTCCGGAGAAAATTCCCGGACCGGAAAAATCGCCAAGTGGCGAACCGGTCGACTTTCAGAACCGAAATTTGTTGATTTCATGGGCATGGACTATTGGGTTTAATATTTTGGAATTTTCCATGGGACCCTTTGATAATGCATTAATGATGTCATTATTAGAATTGATAAATGAAGTTCATTAAAGTAATGAACTTTGACTTTTCTTCTTTATTCTTATTTTGCCACCTAGCCACTCCAATTAATGCCTACTTATCCATCATTCTCGGTTATAGCTTTAAGAAAAGAAGGAAAAGAAGACTTGGTTGCTTAAAACCCATTCCCACCGAAACCAACTTTCCCTTTTATCCCCACCATTGATTTCTCCTTCTTTTAGTAATTCTCCTCCAAATTCAAGAGCTCTTCTTCATGCAACCAAGCTCCTTCCTTTCTATGATGACCCTACACTTGCATGGTGTTAGAAGAAAGTAGAGAAAGTGGGAAGTTGGTGTAGAATTGAAAGGAAGTGAAGAGTGGAAGCTTGAATTGGTAAGTGATTTAGTTAAGCTTTTATTATGCTTTGATTATGTAGTTGATGCATCATGGTTGTTAGATGCATTTAATGGGAATTTTGGTGTAATTATTAAGCTTATTGATGCATTAATTTGATGAGAATTATAGTGTAAATTGATGGGTATAAATGTATGGTGTGTTAGGATAATGAATGATTATGGTTGAATTTGGTTTTAGCTTGATTTTGATTGAATATTGATGCTTAATTTTGCATGGAAATGTAAGAGGTTAGTGCTGCACAATTTTGCCTATTGGTCTAAGTGAATGTATGCATGACCTAGGGACTGATTTCTTGTCCATTTGGATGCTTAGTGATGTGTTATTGGCATTGGAAGTGTTAGACTCTAAGTTGAGTACCAAAGCTGGAAATTTTGGTTTTGACCGATTACACTGTTTTGATCATAACTCATTATGTAGGTATGCAAATGAGGCAAGGTTTGTGCCAAATTAAACTTGAGGTTGTTGGCTACAATTTTGTGTGAAATAGGTGTTGTCTAATTTGAGCCTTTAGAGGGTGCATTTGAGCATGGAAAGTTACTGTTAAGGTTACTGTGAACAGTATCCGGATCAATGACCTACTAGTTTTGATGATTTTTCTAAATTAATTGAGAAGGAATTAGGGAAAATGGTCTAAATGAAAGTTGAAGCCTATTAAGTTA